>OV651815.1:77200253-77800253 GCA_927349885.1 Psylliodes chrysocephalus
TAAGAACCTCCACCTTTTTTGAAGTTGGTTAAAAAATATATTCCGACGAATTGAGAACCTCCTCCTTTTTTTGAGGTCGGTTATAAAAATTAATATAGTTAAAATAAAAAAATAACGATTCACAAAAAACACTATTTGAATAAATATTATGAATTTAACATCCTGTACCTATATCAGTCTGTATCAAATTTTGACAGAAGTTATGGATAGAATGTGATTGGTTAGAGAAACAGATTTAAAATACTTACTTATATTTACACAAAAGTGTATTATTTTTAACACTTTGTACTTGTACAGGTTTCGTCCTTATTAGGGCTCATCAGCAAGAAATAAATATTCTCAATTTGTCTCTAAGGGAAACGATCGCACGTTTTTGTGTGACATAATATGGCTTCGTGATTTATTTTCTTTTTTTTTTAAATAATTGGTTGTAATTCTCTCAGTGCGAAGTCATGGTAGGGGAAGCAAAAGCGATTCTAGCGCTAGCTGCTGATAATTCGTGCATTTAAGGGCGATATTTTGTAATTTTGGAATATCAACTACACGTATACATTTTCCTTTTTTTTTTTCAAACAGTAGGTAAAAACAATACAATAAGCAACCGGAGTTGCCATGTTGAAAATTATAAAAATACTAGCAAAATAAAACAGTGTAAATTATAAAAATTTTCAGTAGCAAAGTGGAAATTAAATCAAAGACATAAATGGATAGGTGTACAAAATTATTTTTGTAATAATAACAGTAATACTGGAGATAGTAGACATCAGAAACTTGAAAGGATTTAAATAAAAAATAAATTATCATTTTATGATGTCCTTCAACGTTTCTTTAATCTTAAATGTTCAGCAAAAACAGGATTTCTGCCTTTGATTATTGTATGTGGCTGGAATGCAATTTTGTGACTTACTGATAGGAAACCAGTATTATTCATTCATTCTATGTATTTCTTTCGAACAAATACGAAAATATAACTAACAATCCTTGTGTTTATACATTTTAACTTCACGCTATTATTTAATGGTATTTTTTTATTTTGACAGAATAGATTAATTCTTCAAAGACAACTTATTAGACTTAGGGAACTTCTCATACATTTTCCTGTAAATAATGTTGCCTGCCTATATTTTATTATTGATTTTTATTGATTATACTTAGTTTTTTTTTTAGTTTAAGCGATAAAAATATATTATAATAAATTAATGTTTCACTTGTTTTACAAATCCATATACTTTTATTTAAACTAACATACATACTTTTTAATTACGAATTCTTTTAAAAATTATATTGTCAGTATACGCAAAAATAGTCCATTAGTACAAAAATGAAATTGCGCTGCTCTCACGCACGGAGCTAATAAAAACTATGAAGGTATACTATTTATGACGTTCAAACACTTTATATTAAAAAAATAAAATTTTATCAAATTTATCAATTATTATTAGTAAATAGAAATGTCTGAATAAAATTAAAGTAAGTGTTGGTACCTATGTACAATTTTATATTTATTTTCTTAAAAGAAAATATAAAGTCACAGTTTTAATTTTATTGGTAGATGTATAGAAAATATAAAGATTGAGTTCTTAATATAAAACTGAGATTTAGTGATAATAATTACAGGTAAATATACCATTTTATTAAATTCGTTTTATATGATAATAGTAAAAGCCCATATCTAGAACCTGAGAATTAGAGTCTAGCCTAAACAAGAAAAAAATATTTAGTATTCACCCCAAAATATCAAACCAAAATATAAAACTATGCATATAAATTTTTTGGATTTTGTGTTTATATCTATGTAACTACAAATAGATTAGAAAATAAACAAATTGTATATTATACTCTATACATTGTTTTTCTTTTGGAA
This sequence comes from Psylliodes chrysocephalus, assembly GCA_927349885.1. Classification (NCBI taxonomy): domain Eukaryota; kingdom Metazoa; phylum Arthropoda; class Insecta; order Coleoptera; family Chrysomelidae; genus Psylliodes; species Psylliodes chrysocephalus. The sequence goes on from OV651815.1 coordinate 77,202,118, forward strand.
ATGGTAGTGCCCAACTATTTCGTGAACCGCGGGTACAAAACTAAATTTTTTCGCCTATTCCTATAGACATAATTAATTATATGATTGGGTTGCGTACCAAAATTCTTTATTTGATGATTTTTTCTTTAATTTATGTATGCAAATTATTACAGATTATATATTATTGTAGTTAGAATATATGGTCATATACCTACATTTAAAAAACAAATTAAAATACCTATATAGATAAAGTAGGTATTTTTCTAAGCAAGAACTTCATGCATTCAACGATATTATAAGAATTATTACTAAATATTTCTAGATATTTAAATGAACTTAACTTACAAATAAACATTTAAAAAACCTAATATTAAACAAAATTCTTAAACAAACTAATAAACGCTGTTTCAAATACCAATAAAGACGTTTTAAAATGATTAATTTGTTTTTTTTTTTAATTTCTCTTGGATAAGTGTAAATGCCAAAATAATAAATTTGTTGCGATAATTTAACTCTCCCCTAACAAAATTTTCTTCATGGGATCATTTAAATTCTTTTTCAATAAATCATACGGATCAGGTAATTATTATAATCAAGCAATATTTTGTTTGTGTAAATACATATTATTTTATTTATATTAGAATCAAAGTACATTATAATTATGAACTAACTTTTATTTTTATAAAAAAAACACGAGACTATTTGTAGATTATACGCCCGTGAAGTTAGCACTACCACTTTGGAATTTTTCATTTTTGAATATTGGTAAATTTGTCGCTCATTCCGTTTTCAAAATAACCCCTAGTAGTGATAACGTTATAGCAAAGTTAGCAATACCAATCATGAAAATGAGCAATAATGACATTTTTTTATATACGGATAATTTGTTGCTTTTTTGTCAAAATTTTCTATAAAAGGAAATTTGTCGCTCATCCCCTTTTTGAAATAAATCCCAGATAATGATAAATTTAATAGAAAGTTAGCACTACCAAACCAATCGTGAAAATGAGCATACCTAGCATTTTTTGTATTGATAATTTTTCGCTATTTTGTCGTAAATTGGTTTTGGAAAAACAAATTTGTCGCTCATCCCCTTTTTGAAATAAACTCCAGATAATGCTGATTTTGATAGAAAGTGAGCACTACCAAACCAATCGTGAATTCGAGAGACGCTAAAATGGTGGTTCCCACCTTATCGAGAAATGATTTAACTTGGAGCGAAATACCGAAAGCCGATAGTAGTATTAGCACGTTGAATTTTTTGGTTTGTGAAGCATTGGCATTACTTAGGTTTAACCATGTGATGATTTTCACAAGCCTTGATTTTTAAAATCACTCTATATCACCTTTTAATTATGGTTTAAAAACTTGTTCGAGCAATTTATCCAATAATAATTGGCCTCTTTACCTCTTAAGCCTGCTCATGTAAAATATTTGGGCTTCATACTTCGCCTATTTATATTCTATTAATAAAGGACAGAAGGATGACTATTGCAACTAGGTTAAAAGAAATAAATTGGCTTTCAGTTCAAAATTATGTTCAGTACATGACGGATATTTATTTATAAAATAAAATTGACAGTACCATCGCATCAGATCTATTAGAAAAAATTCAATATAATTCGCAATATCAGAAATATAATACAAGAAACCAATCTGACTTTCATGTACGGCAAGCCATCACTAAAAGTTCCCAAAATACAATTTTTATTAAAGGTTTAAAAAATTTAATAGACTGCCTACAGAAATTAAAAAATATACTCTTTAAACCTGCCCTTTTTAAGTATTTCCCTTAATTTATTGTTATTTTGCCCCTCGTTTTATCCGCATTTATTATAGATTATTTGTATTGAGATCATGTACTTTATTTTAAAAAATTACTTGATATTATATTAATACCACTTACTATGTTTAAATTATTAATAGTTTTGCGAACATAGGTTATAGCAACTTATAGCCACAAAACTATTTTTGTGTTAAAGTAGATCCATAGAGAGCAATGTAATTTACAAAGACTTCTTTCAACATACAAATAAATAACAACTTTATAATTAAAATGAAAAACACAACAAAATACTTTGGTATCATAAATGATCCAAATTTGAAATAGGCATTATATCCTACCTCTCTTTTATGTAAAAAAAAGTGCTTTGTATAAGAACATTATATTATCGTCTTGCTGTACCTTCATTGATGGAAAGCTTGAATTGAGATATTTATTATTATAATAAATATCAAAAGAATTATACATTTTTAAATAATTTGACATTTAAGAGCCATTCGCATATCACAGTTGACATCTTGATACTTGACAGGCACATCCAAGCAATATTTTGATTTTGCCAAATAAAATGGCCGATTAATTATTCTATAGGGTTGCGACAGAGAACTAGTAAATTTGATGGTGTTTTTGTGGCTAGGGGCGAAATAGTAGTACGCTTAATAGCACCACCATAAAAAGTCATTTTTAAGAAACTGCTTATATATTTTTCATAAATTGGCAGGCTTGGCGACTAATTTCGAATGAAAATAGCCTCCAAAATGGCTATATGGTTGCAAGTATGAAGGTCGCAACCCGCCTTAGAAATTTCACCTTTACTATCAACAGCTGTTGTTTGACAGGTCGTTAGAGAATGTTTGTAATTTATGGAATGTGAAGAATGTTAGGAATTTTGACGTTAGAAATAATTGAAATTCCTAAAATTGTCACACAAGGAATGCATAGGCGGATTTTAAGAAAATTGTTATTAAAGTAGGATGAACCAAAAATTCTGAAAATCAATAGGGTTCTAAGTTAGAAGTAATTATTCAAGAAAATCAAAACCGCAAGTCAATCAGAACTTTCATTCTAGAGTTATCGTGCCGGCATACATACATACATACAGACGACCAGACGAAAAGATTTTTTTTTTATTTTTGGATTTTCGGATTCAGAATGATCAGAAACATGAAAAAAAAGTTTTAAAAAATGGGGGTCAGAAAAATTTTTCGTCTGCACGAATGCAATACTGATGCCCCATAGGAAGGGCCTCAGTAAAATGAGCATACCTAGCATTTTTTTTATATTGATAATTTGTCGCTATTTTGTCTCAAATCTGTTTTAGAAGAACAAATTTGTCGCTCATTCCCTTTTTTGATAATAACTCTTTAATAACGGCTAATCGTAGGCTAGCAATTTACCGTGAAGAGAAAGAGAAAGTATAAGCTGGTGAAATAAATTTTTAAAATCGACAATATATGAACGAAATTATTGATAAATATTTAAGAAGTGAAGCGAATAGTTTAGGCCAATATTGTCATCCTTAAGACTGCAATACAAATAAATGTGTTGGTCCAAAAATAAAACTTATAAGATATTTACATGTACAAGAAAGTTCGGTTACAATACAATAAATACCATGGTATATAGTGGAAAAATATTAACAGTGACATCAGACATTGGAGTCTATTCTGTAACAATTCCTTTATATTTAACGGCCTTTAAAAATATTGGTGGCCTTAAATATATTTTCGAATTCGTTAATTTACTTCTGTCATTATTTAAACAGATTTCTTTAAGATAGTCCTCTAATGTATTTTAAAAATCCGTTTAAATAATGACAGAAGTAAAGAAGAAAATATTTTTAAAGGCCGTTAAATATAAAGGAATTGTTACAGAATAGACCCTATTATCTGTTAAATAAAAACATTGATAATATGTTCATAGTATATAAATTTTTCTTTGTAATGTTAAAGACAGTTGAAATTTAGTAGCAGTTTGAAATAGAAACATTAAAGTTAAGTTGTCCGATAAATGGAGGTTGATCCGAGGAAATAATCTGTCACTGAGAATGAGCGACAAACTGTTTTTCATAAAAAAAAGTGCAAAATATCCATATAAAAATGTCATTTATGCTCATTTTCGTGATTGGTAGGGCGAACTTTCTCACAAAATTAGCATTAGGATTTGTTTCAAAAAGGTGATGAGTGACATTTTTTTTTAAACCAAATTTACGACGGAAAGTGGACATTATCCATATAAAGAAGTAATTTATGTCCATTTTTGTAATTGGTAGTGCTAAGTTTTCATTAAAATTAACATTTACTTGAATTTAATTCAAAAATGGGACGAGTGACAATTTTTATCCACAATAAATTAACGATAAGAAAGCGACAAATTATCTTTATAAATAAATCTCATGTATCAATTTCATGATTGATATCTAACTTTTGATCAAAATTGGCAATATCTGGGGATTATTTCAAAAAGGGGGTTAGCGACAAAATTATTTCTTAACAACAAATTTATGACAAAAAAGCGACAAATTATCCAAATAAAAAATATAATTTATGTTCATTTTCGTGATAGGTAGGTATTGATCATTTTCCAGCAAAATTAGCATTAATATTGATTTATTTTAAAAAGGGGCTGAGTGAGTATTTTTTTCCACAACAAATTTACGACAAAAAACAACAAATTATCCATATAAAAAAAAACTGTCATTTATGTTCATTTTCGTGATTGGTACTGTTAACTTACCCGCAAAATTAGGATTAACTGGGGTTTATTTCAAAAAAGGTATGGGCGATAAAAGTGTTTTTTTTTAACACATTATGTTCATTCCCGTGATTGGTACTGCTAATTTGCCATCGAAATTAGCATTACCAAAGGTTTATTTCAAGAAGGGGACAATCGATATTTTTTTACAACAAATTTACGACATAGACGTATAAAAAATATTATTTGTGCTTATTTTCGTGATAGTTAGTGCAAACTTTCCCGCAAAATTTGCATTAACTGGGGTTTATTTTAAAAAAGGGGATAAGCAAAATTGTTTTTTCAACAAGTTTACGATAAAAAACGACAAATTATCTGTCTCAAATTATTTGAAATATATTTAGTTGAGCGAGAGCAATGTGTACAAATTGAAAACTTTACAGGTTCAGACAAATTAGTAAAATGTAACGTTCCGCAGGGTACAGTTTTCGGACCCATACTTTTTACTGTTTATAAACAGTTTGTTAACCATAAAGGTAGCAAAATATTAGGCTTTGCAGACGATACAGTTATTTTCTATTTATCAAATTCATGGACCGGGGCTAAAGAAAAATTGAAGTGGACATGAATAAAATTATTGACTGGTTTAATAATAAATTACTGACAATAAACTTTGAGACAAAACCATGTTTTTACCTATAACCAGTATAATTTATTTGTCAAATTATAAACAATTGGAAATAAATAATAATAATGTTAATAAAAATGTAAAAATTAATGCAATCCAATAAGTTAATTATTCAGAAATGACTACAGATTCAGAGTTAAGGTGGAATTATCACACTGAAAAAATTTCTAATGTTACGCTCATTGATTGGAAGATTGAGATTTTTCAGTAAAATACTAAGCCTGCCCTTCTTAAAAAATATTTATTACGCGCTGATGAGACCCGACTGGCTTATGGAATAATTGGATGGGGTGGCGTTTCAAGTACATACAACAGCTACAGGTAATTCGAAAACTATTTCTAAAAATAATATATAATAAAATTCAACCCACCCCTCTTAGATGCCAAAGTTATGGATATTAGACAAATTTGTTTCACAAAATTTTTATATAAGAATAAAAATATTCCTAATCTTCAATTTTATCGCATGATTACGAAAAGAGAGTCAGGAACTTAAACAAATACAAGAGTGATTTTGCATGAAAGACTGTTGGACAAAAATGTATATCAATTTTCAAGATTTTTGAATTATATACCGGAAAATATCTTCGCATCGCGTTCCTTCAACCAATTTAAAAATAAGTTAAAAAAAATATGTTGTTACTACTAATGGGAATTAAATAAAAGAATTATTTGAATATAAGTATGTAGTTATTTCTTTTGCAACAGTTCGCTAAATAAACTGTTATTTAAATTGGAAATACATACTGCATTATGTCATATTATTAAAAATAAACCCGACCTGAACGTATGTATGTACTTTGCCAGACTAATTTCACGGATAAAATCCGATTACAATAAGAATAACACCACTACGTAATAACCATTATTTCGAATTTCAAACATATATATCATCTATAACTAGCAATAAATAAATTATGTGTGAGTTGTTTGGTTTAAAAATATTATTCCTATATTATTAACACGTCATTAAACCCACAGTAGGCGACGATAGCCAACGAATTACCCCGCCAATTGTTGACGAAGCTTTGTTCTTCTTATTGTAATCGGACCCTACCATCAAGCATCTTTGATCCGACGATTTTCAGAGCCCCTTTTTACAGAAACTAATTATTAATTGAGATCTCATGTAAAAACATGAGGGATGGTCATCATGATCTACCTACTGCATACCATGCACGAGTCTTTCGCGGAGGAGACAAAACCAACAATTAAGAGTGCCTATAGATCTCTGGTTTGGTCATCAGACTTGTTAATAAGGATAAGGTTATATAGATATAAAATGTTAAAGACAATTTTGTTATTTTTCAGTGTAATATATCCGAAGTATCTCAAAAAATTTTGATGAAATGTCTCTGATATTAGAAGAAGCTAAATACATTTTTGACATAATCATTTTCACTGAGACGCGTATAATTGAAGACAAAAATATTTTTCATACAAATGGTTATAAAATGATTTATATTGATGGGCGGATAAATCAAAACGATGGAACATTAATATATGTGAAAAATGTTTACACGAATAAATTATCATACAGTATAGACCAGTTAGGAGATATAAAAATCATTAAATTAGTTTTAAAATTGCATTCAAGACACAATGTATGTGCATTATATCGTTCTCCAACCACTTGTTCCTCTGAATTTAATGAAAATCTCTTCGAGTACTTATCATCCACCCAGTCAAAAGACAATGTATATATTCACAGGCGACATTAATATTAATATTATGACATACTATGATTATTTAAATAAATTAAATGAACTGGGATATTTTTCTTTGATAAATGTGTATAGATATACACATTCTAGTAGATACTAGAATATTTAATAACTCCAAATCTTGTCTGGATCATATTTTTGTAAAAAATATAGATCAGTCACAATGCACATCTTAGGTCGTAACTACAGATGTTACTGACCATTTTGCGACAATCGCCATGTTAAAAACTAATGTAAAATTTAATACTAAAGTAAATGAAATAAATATTAAAAAATATAAGTTAATCGAAAATATAAAAAAAGAAAAATTTAGCCAACTAATGACATTAATAAAAAGTCGGAATATTTCATAAACACAGTACAACAACATATAGATGAAGCCACTATTATGTACATGGTAAAAAACAAAAAAACCAACTAAAAGGCATCAGTATTTGTATTTTGTATTGGGATATAAATATTATTATTATAAACATATTAACATAGGTATACTATAACCTATTTTATCTACTAGAAATCAACTAAGATATACAAATGAATTATAACTTGCCGTTTAACATAGACTTTGCTTGAGGCCAATATCTACTAAAGTTCGACAGTTGTGATCTCCATGGGCGTATCTTACACTGTTATGGTAGACGACGAAAATTGAAAATAGACTACAACGCATCCCCACTTCAGACAAATTAGATTTCGGCGACTGTACATGATAATTAAATTTGTTGTTCAATTTGTTAAAAAACAGTTAATTAATCTGTACAAATATTATCTTACTGTCATCAAGCTTGTTTATCAAGCTGACATATCCAATGTATTACTAATTAATATTTAATAAAAAAAAAAATATTTTACATTACTGCACAATACTATATATAATATATAAGGTAAGTAAAAAAAACTATAATAACGCAAAATCCATTTTTTACAAAATAATCAAATTACAGTAACTTTAAGTAGTTAAGTTTACATAGAAAAATAGTTTAAAAAATAGTACACAAACAAACCTTTCTTCTGTGATATTCTTTAAAACATTCTAAATGAATTAAAAAATATATCATTGGAACACGACAGGCTATTTAATTCACGAGATATGCGTGTAAGTGGAATATGACGTTCACAGTTTGTTAAATGCCTCTTTTCCTATAACAATAGTCAATTCCTAGATCTTAATACAAAAATAAAGTAAAATTAAGGCAAGCTGTTCCAAACAATTTATTAAACTATTTAAGAACTTATATAGTAAATTTGCATCATGCCCTCGTTTTTCAAGAGAGTAAATATTAGTAATTCCAGAAACTTGACGATAGTATTTAGCCAGTGCATTCCTTGATTTTATGCATAATGTCTGAAAAACCTCCTCTATACATCTAAATTACATAAAGTTGTCTAGGTACTTGTTTGTGATAAGAATTTTTTTATATACATAGGTTATCTTTCTCTGAAATAGGCTTGTCTGTTTTTGTTCTTGAAATAAACAAAAGCTATTTTACTAATTGGTTTATCAAAATCTTTGGTTTGATCTAGAACAGCGTTACTCAAAGTGTGGTCCGCGGAGCCTTTGGGCTCCGCAAACCCTTTGTGGGGGCTCCGCGAAGAAAATAACAAGTACCTATCGCCACAACGGGACTTAGCTTGAGGATGTAATTGTTGTTTTTAGAAGGAGTATACGAGAATTTGGTATTTTGGGTTAGAGGACTTTTTTTTCTTTTTTAGAAGTCGGGAAGAGGAAGGAGCATATGATTTGGTATTACGGCTGCCGAAGCCCTTTTTTTAGAAGTGAGGAAGAGGAAGGGAGTTTAGGACGGCGTATATGATTTTGAGAATTTTATTGTAGGGGCTCCGAAAAAAAAAAAAAAAAAAAACGGGAGGGAGCTGGCATGAAGCTAGAGCAAGGAGGACTTTTTTCCTAAATGTGTTTAGGGCTCCGTCAAATATTACACTTTTCAAAAAGGTTCCGTCACCTAAAAAGTTTAAGAACCACTGATCTAGAAGAATATACTCGTATTCATCGTATTGTTTATGCCCATTAGCCTCCATAACATGTAATGAATGTCTCTAGAAATTTCTATGTCTTCAATATATCTAAATAGGTAATAAGAAATTTTATTTCTCCATTTCTATTTCTCCATTTCTATTTCTCCATTTCTATTTCTCCAATAAATAGCTTATTTGAAATTTATTTTCCAATTTTATTAAAAGTATGAAATACTAGACTAATCCGTTACACATTTTTAAAAGTGTTTTGTTTAATCTCTTTTTTTTTTACTATTTATTTACAGATTATAGACAATTATATACCAATCGATAGGAAATTTGTTCTTCAAATTAATAACTTTGTTTTTTTTTTCGGACAAAATGGAGAAAATATAAAAATGTACCTTAGGGGTGATTTTTTAATAAGAACACCTGGACCATTATCCTACATTTATTTTTAATCCCCTATAAACACTTTTTGAGTAAAGGTCATACTTTCAAACGCACGGTAACTCACCACCTATTTTTATATGGGGATTCATATCTTCTAAAACGTCCTCTATACAGCTTAAACACATAAATTTGTCTAGGTACAACTTGTGGGTGATATTTTTTTTTGTATAAGACACTAAAGCTTTATCCAAAAGGCACATTTTCAACTTGACGGATACGTAAATAAACAAAACTGTTGAATTTAGGGTACTGAAAATCCTCGTGTGATACGCGAACAACCAATGCATGATTCGCGAGTAACTGTTTGGTGCGCATTTTGGGCTAGCGGAGTGATGGGGTCGTATTTCTTTAAAAATGCGGCTGGAAATGCGCTAACTGTTAATGATGCGGTCTCGCGAAATGTTAACGGAGTTTTTGTGGCCCGAATTGGATTAAATTGATGTAGAGGCCATGTTTTTCCAACAAGATGGTGCGACCTGCCATACAGCACGTGAAACAATGGTGTTACTACAGACCAAGTTTATAAGCCGTGTCAACATTGGCCACCAAGATCGTGCGATCTAACGCCGATCGACTTTTTTATTTGAAACTTTGTGAAGGAAAAGGTCTATGCAAATAAGCCTGAAACAGTTGAACATCTTTAGGAGAACATGCGGCGCGTTATTGGTGAAATACAGCCATATTTATGCGAAAATGTTGTTCAAAATTTCAACAAAAGAATAACCCTGTACCAGAGGTTTCGTGGTGGCCTGATGTTAAATATTTTTTAAAAACAGGCATTTTTAAATTTACTTATTATTTTTAGCATAACTTTATTTTTATGAATTTAGGAATTTCTATAGATGTCTTCTTTATAAATTGCATAACTTATTCTATGGCTTCTGGAGTAATGACGGTGGAACAACTTGAATTTTCTTATCCAGTATGTGCAAATTATTATAATTATAAATCTCTTCTAAATATTTCTTTCACTACATTCAGTTTGAGGTAAATTTTCTCTAAAAAAATTATAAAATATTTACATATTTAAGCCTGTTTAAATATTTACTAAAGAAATACAATCTGTTTGGTAATTATCCAAAGGTATGGTTTAGGGAAAACAAAACATTGAATAGTAATTTTAAGACTTATAGCTAATAAAATTCGTTAAAAACATACTAGAAACTCTAAAAACTATAAAAACTTGCCCTGGTAATATAAAATCACATAAAATGTACAACAAAACTAACAATTCCCAAGTGCTTTTTGACAGTTATGACTAAATTTTGGCACTGCTATCAAAAACCCAGGAGAAAGAGACAGTAATAGAACACGGTAGACTGTGGAGTAGACACTGGCTTCAAACAAATCCAGACCGTTACTTATCTATATTTCATTTGTTTATCTGAGAAAATCAACTGTTTTCTATAAAAACTCTTAAACTGTTCTATCACTGGACCAACCTGATCTTGTTCACGTTCAAAGAAATCTCAGATGCCCGATCTGAATTCCCCAACAGTAAATAAAATATGAAAGGATATATATTCCGACGGCAAGCGGTAATTAGTACTGACGTGGACAGTAAATCATCGTTGGCTTCTCTATCGGTATGAAAATTATACGAATAATAAACTGGGTATCTGGAGATATAATAGCCTCATAGGCGTGAGTTGTGTAAACCGCCATCAGAAGGAATCCGGTAGTTCGACCCATTGGGCCGTATATCAAGCGAAAGTTATCATTAGCTCGGGTTAAACTGACATTCCGTGTCCGAGAAGATAGCTACTGGATTCGAAAACTTTTTGTGCTACAAAGATAAACATTCTGATGCTTGATCGTTACAAACTGATTTAAGAGTTTTGAATAGAATGGGTATACCTACCTACACTTAGTGTAGTTTACACTGAAAGAAATATTCTCGTTTGCAACATCCGCCATCAGAACAAGTAGTGCATAGTCAAATAAAGTAGAACCAGAAATATTGTAAGGTCACAGTATTAGCCGATGACCCTCATTATTATCCATTGTTCGAGTTGTAGATAAGCAATAAAATTGTGTGTCCTTTAAATAATTCGAAGGTCCGGATTAAAATATCTCATAAAATAGTATTTTGTAGAGTATTTAAATAAAATATATTGTAAAGTATGTTATACAGTATATTGTAAAGTATATTGTAAAGTATATTGTAAAGTATATTTTAAAGTATATTGTAAGGTATATTGTAAGGTATATTGTAAAGTATATTATAAAGTAAAGTATATTGTAAAGTAAAGTATATTGTAAGGTATATCGTAAAATATATTGTAAAGTATTGTAAATTATATTTTAAAGTAAAGTATTTTGTTTAATATAAAGAGCTGTATGATTCCAGACAGATTAGAGAAAGTTAAATGAATAAAAGGGAATTGAGAGTATCTAGGTACCTGTTTTGAGAATTGACCGCTTTACCGATTTTAGAAACACTAGAGTAGCTACGTCTCTGCGCAGAAGCGACCGCCTGCTCATAACTCAAATAGTTGGTGTTTTATGACATTACCCTTATTTCTGGTTCTACTTTACCACTATTTTTAGCGTTATGTTTTCTGCGGTAATTACTACTAATATCTCATTGAATGTTTGTTGTTACTGCTTTAATACAAAGTATTTTTATTTTAAATAAGAGTATGGAATAACTTCAAACGTATTATAAAGTTTTTTTTGTTAGCTTAGGAAAAAAGTGGGGGCGAAAAGAATCTGAAAAAATCTATTTATGTTCTCTAATATTTCCTGTATGTACAATACATGTTTTACAAAAACGTTTGAAATATAAAGGCAAATATTTTTCAATTAGACAAATAATGTCCGAATTTTCTCACTCAAGTGAGGTAACTTCTTATGGTACCAAAAAAGGCCAAAGAAAATCACATGATTTCGAAGCCAATTCAAAGGTGACAAGTTAATTTCTATATATAATTATAACTAACCGTCAATTAAATACATATATAATTAAGTGCGTATGATTCTAATTAGAAAATCCTTAACAGTATATCGAAAGAATCAAAAGGAAATGTAACCGTTAAAGCGCACAAACATAATTCATTAATGTCTTAACATTAATTTTTTTGTCTAATGAACGTGCGTGTGTAACTTCTTAGTTCAGATCGCAGAACTAATGCGACTAGACTACGAGTATAAACAAAAAGCCTGCTTTGACTACTATGAAAATATGCTTAATTGCTACTGACGTCTACACAGGTTTTTTTTGAGTAAGTAAAAACTGGAAATCAGGTTATATTAGAGACAAATTAGAATATGATATCGAGCCAGGAAGTACTAATTTTAATGTTCGTATTAATTTAAATAGTTTTATCTAAAAAAAGTTATTAATGAATTAAAATACTGCCTTTAATTGTGGTATAATTTCAAGCGTTTTTACAATAAAGTTTAAAATATGTAACATTCATTTTAATACCTATTTCACATATTTTGGAAAACATGGTTATTTCGTTTGTTATACATTTTTTCAATTATTTATATCTACAGTGTGTTTAAAAAATGCATAACAAAGAATAAATATCAGAGATATTTAATATTCATATTTCTAATTTTTTTAAAATTAAAAATGAAATTTGCGAAAAAGTCTCCAGCAAATTTAAATCTGTATTGCTCAAAACGGAGTCGTCAATTAAGTTTTCACCATTTTTAAAAGCAGGGTAACCGTAAAGTACTTATTAAAAATAAAATTGGTAATTATAAGCAAGTCGACTTCCAAAAAGGGTGGGTTACTATGCTACAAATAGAATTTAACCAGTTTATTTTGTTTAATGGCATAAAAATCCGTAATTTTACGAAAACTGCAACCAGCACATTGTGCTGAGCACATGGTATACTAAACAAAATCTCCAAAAAAAGTAGAGGGAAAAGCAATCTTCTAGAAATTCATCTGTCAGACCAAAATTTATATTATTCAAAACAGTTATTGATAAAAGTAAGTAATATCGAATTGTACACAAAGTATAAAGATGGCTGTGCCTATACCTCATGACTCGTATACTTTTTTCCTAACTTGTATGTAGGCTACCGCCAAGTGGGATAACTTTGTATAGTATCGGTAATTTCGGACAACCGGGCCTAAGTTCAAATTCACTGGTACCATCTCGTAGTGAGAAACTGAAAATGTTTGATATGATAAATGTGTTTAGTGTAGTTCCAACTTTCCATCAAATTATTCTAATTCCACTGTTGTTTTTGTGGAGTAATTTTGCAATAAAGTTAATAAATAAAATAATAAGATATATTAATTTTTCAGAAATTACGATTTATATAAGCAAAATAATCGATTATTATTCGATTAGTCGAATATTTTATTTTTAAAAAATCGATAATCGATAATTTTCGATTAATCGATGTTTTATTAATCGATTAGTTCGGATTAAGCGATTATTTTCGATTAATCGGATAATCGAAATTTTAATTATTCTTCGAATATTCAACATTTAAAAACGCTTTTTCAAAAGAATATTTTTTTTAATAGTTGTTTAATCAAATATGAATATAAATAATAATATTATTATTTGTTTATCTGATATTGACATTTTAAAAGAATTATCACGTAAGTACTTTTTGTGATTCTGTATGTAAACCAAAACTAGATATCATCATTTTCTTTTTTTACAGAAACTTTTATCAGAAAAAAATTTCTGAAAAGTTCTGTTTCGAGCTTTTTGGCCCATGCGCTATTACTTTGATAGCAATAATTGGTTATACAGAGTGGGCCATTCAAAACAGTCCAACTTGTTATTTGGCAGTATTCATTGGATTTTAAGAAAATTAAAAATAAAGTACCTAGAATGACACATCATTGAAAAGGTAATTTGATGGAGAATTCGGCAATTGCGTTACTTTTGATTTCAGCGCCCTCTAGCTTGATAAAAAATGTTATGTATTGTAAAGGGTCATACTTCATTTGAAAGCTAATTTTATTACTAATTCAATGTACCACATAACTTTAATCTAAATATTTTTCATATATGAAAATTAGTCATTGTTTATTATTATTAACTTTATTTTGTTGCAAGTGCAATATGGAAAATTTTAGATTAATGTTATGTGGTGCATTGAATTAGTAATAAAATTAGATTTCATTTGAAGTGTCACACTTTACAATACGTAACAGCTTTTTATCAACCTAGAGGGCACTTAAAGTAACGCAATTAATTATTTCCGAATCCTCCATCAAATTATCTTCTCAATGATGTTTCATGCTTAGGGGTGGGCATAATAATCGATTATTTCGAATAATTGATTATTTAGTTGATTATTTAGATTAATCGATTATTTCGATTAATCGAAAATATTTATTTTGATAATAGCCCTATTTATAACATGTTTTGATCTTAAATCCGAATAACATAGGTTAAAATAATCATTTGTTTTTTTAAATGAAGATATAAACTACCAAATTTGAGGTTGAAAATTTAATTAACAATAATTTAAAAAACTACAGAAGAAAGTTGTAAGAAGGCATTATCAATATTATCGGGAAGACATATAATTTAGCGGTACAGGAAATAAAAAGGGCTAAATCAACTATTTCAGACAACAGTGGCGACTCATGCTTAACTGCTGTAGAGGTGCACAGAAAAGACAGAAATTATTTTAGATATAATAAAATATACGGTTTATTTTATAGCGTTTAAATAAAAATACCTTTTTTGTAGGAAAAACTATGGAAATTTGTTTTTTTTGAAACAATTTTTCTAAAAAGATAAAAAAACTACCCATCTAAAAAATGTTTATTTTGTTTTACTATTAAATCAAATTATATAAAACTTTTAAGTTCACCAAAAATTTTGGAGTTGATAGTTGGAAGTTAGAACCGAAAAACTGGTTTTTCCGTTCGCCCTTTGAATGGCTTTATCTCCATTATATCAAAGTTTTGGACATTAATTTATATAGCAAACTGACCTTAGTTTTCATTATTCTATCACTTCTCAAAATAGTTATATTCCTCTTTGACTCACATTGGATATCATTGGTTTTGGTATGAATCATTTGTTTATTTTATACAAAAAAAATTAGATTTTATAATTTGCCTATCAATGACAAAATTTCATAATTTTTAATGACTTGTTTGTTTAATGGCATATTAAATAACAAGGTAAATATTTGCAGAAAAAAATAATCATTGTTTGCTTTATCACATTACATGAATATTATAATAATTATTTTGTAAATTATATAAAATAAATAATAATTGAAACTAACATAACAAAAATAGTAACTACATCATAGACATGCCGTTTACTTTTTATTAAAATCTGTTGTGATATTTCACTGGCGTGTATTATTTTTTAGAGGTTATGTGTTCTGGCATTTCATAATTATTTGATTCACAGAGTTCTATTTTTTCAACAAATATCTTTCTTGTTGGAAACAAAAGTCACTTTGGTAGGCCTAATTTGAAGAATATATGAGAAATGAGATTTCTTAGCGTAACTCCATTAATTATGCTGTCACGATTATATTGTCATTGTTTTAAAAGAATAAAAATGATATAAATTTTGCTTATTTCGTACTTTAAACGCTCTAGTAAATAAATTTAAAAATAATTAACGGAAAAACGTAAGGTTCAATTAGTAGCATATCAAAAGTCGCATGTGCTATATAAATTTATATTAAAAAAAAAAGGAAAAAGAAAAAAGAAAGGAAAAAGAAAAAAGAAAGGAAAAATAAAGAAAGACAACAAAGAGATAAAAAAGAGATAAAAAAGATACAAAAAAGATAAAAAAAGATAAAAAAGAGATCAAAAAGAGATAAAAAAGAGATAAAAAAAATAAAAAAGAGATAAAAAAGAGATAAAAAAGAGATAAAAAGAGATAAAAAAAGAGATAAAAAAGAGATAAAAAAGAGATAAAAAAGAGATAAAAAAGAGATAAAAAATAAATAAAAAAGAGATAAAAAAAGAGATAAAAAATAGATAAAAAGAGATAAAAAAGAGATAAAAAAGAGATAAAAAAGAGATAAAAAAGAGATAAAAAAGAGATAAAAAGAGATAAAAAAGAGATAAAAAAGAGATAAAAAAGAGATAAAAAAGAGATAAAAAAGAGATAAAAAAGAGATAAAAAAGAGATAAAAAAGAGATAAAAAAGAGATAAAAAAGAGATAAAAAAGAGATAAAAAAGAGATAAAAAAGAGATAAAAAAGAGATAAAAAAGAGATAAAAAAAGAGATAAAAAAGAGATAAAAAAGAGATAAAAAAGAGATAAAAAAGAGATAAAAAAGAGATAAAAAAGAGACAAAAAAGAGATAAAAAGAGATAAAAAAGAGATAAAAAAGAGATAAAAAAGATAAAAAAGAGATAAAAAAGAGATAAAAAAGAGATAAAAAAGACATAAAAAAGAGATAAAAAAATGATAAAAAAGGGACAAAAAAGAGATAAAAAAGATCCCTATACCCGTAAACATGAGCTCCATTCTATCCTTTCCTGTAAATTAATTCTCGACCCGAAGCGCCTTTAAACGATTTTAGGTCATATTTGTCCTTTTTAATCCCTTACTTGATGTAAAGATGATAACTGTTTAGTAATTAAATATTATAGAGAACAATTTGGAAATTATCAATATTATCATGATATATTTTATTAATATAAGTAGTTTCCAGACCTCAAAATGTTAAGATTTGGCTAAATATGACTGGGTCAAAGGTCAAAAATTATTTTTCGTTTTTTGGAATATTTTGGTTATTATTTCAATAATTAATTTTGTAGGGTTATGTTTTTATGGAGATAAATCACAGATTTTTTTATCAAGAATAAAATAGATGGATAATTTTCTTCATCACGTAGAGGGTACTTCTATGTCTAATCTTAAAATTGATAAGAAAATTATGATTTATTGCACTAAAAATCTAAGGAAGCTATAAAGCTCTTTAAGGATGTCGCCCTATCAGCGATTTAACTCAAGTATCTTCGAAATGGTTTTCTTTTATGTGATGACATTATGTACATTCATTTTGGGGAATATGTTCAATGGTATGGCAAGAATACGATTTTTTAATTATAGTCATAAGCGGCTGGTTTGAGAAGATTTTTATCAATAAAACTATCCAATATCCTTCCCAAGAATTTTGTATAAAAGGTGATTTAGGTCAAATCAACTTAAAATAAGCACTAAAATTTGCATTTTTCTTTAATTGAGAGGCTTTGTGGATACCCTGTTTAAACAAAATTATCACAAAATTCACAACAAAAAAAAATATGAACAAAAACAGGTACTTACTGAATTAAAACTTCTGACAAACCAACACATTAAAATTCTGCTTTTATAAATAATTGTAAAGAATGAATGAATTTAAAGAAATTACAATTTTCATTTTTTATCCGATATTTTGAATCTCCCTGTAGTTATCAAAGGTTTCTTGGCACCATTTAAAGGAGCACAAAACTGCGCAACTTTTGTCTAATTTAACCGACTTTCTATCTATTACCGTTTAAGCAATAGCAATACTGTCCCTATGAAATAGTAGGGGACCCTGTATAGTAGTTGAATTTTATATTTTGTTTCTCTTCTAATGCAATCTAATGCAACAGTACGAAGTGATCAATTCTTAGGCCATTTCTTTTTGGTATTTATATTTTCAGTCTAGTATACCATCAAGAAAATGTTAAAATACATTTTTACTCTGTTGATAATTAGGTCTATTTTTCATTTCTGCACACCGACTTCAATATGCCTCACACATTATTAAAAGTCATTTACTTAAACTGGTAGCAGCTTCTGAAGAACATCAGTTGCTCTTAAATCCTAATAAATTAACAAGTTTCTGGTTTCTTTCCTAGTAATATTAATAGTATGTTTTCAAAACACCAACATTACCATAACAAACATTAAGCTGATGTTATCCAAAATATAATACACACTTGAAGTCCGCATCTGATTTACTGTAGGTTTTATCTAAGTAGGTAAATATATATTTATTAAATAATTTCATCCAATTCTAATGGAATTCCATGTCTACTAAACCAGACTTCGTGAAAATAATTAATAGAGTTCATTCATGTGTGCCTCCTACAGGGTAGTCTACATGATTAGAGGGTTCGATAATATTTCTTGATTACCAGCGTCAGTTATTAAACATACTATAGTAGTTAAAATATATTAAAAAAATATTCTCCATTTATACATATTTAATAATCTTATTAAAATCTCTCAAAAAAAAATTATGGCTAACAAAAAAAAAAAAATTTACTGCCTTCTCGAAGAAGTCAATCGTTTACGTTTATGACTCAATGTTAACAAACGTGGCACCCATTTAGATGACAGTTTCCATTATCGGCAAATGTTTATTTAAAATATTAGGTATGTACATACGTATAGTTTTTTGACATGGCCACGGTACTTTTGTAGAACAGGAAATAATGATTGAAGAGATTAATAAAAATATTTTTCTTATTTTGACACATCTTTGTCAAAATGATCTAATTTATGTAACTAGTTACATAATAGCTATTTATGTAACCAGTTACGAAATGCCTTATTTTGTGTCACGAGTAAATATTTGCAGGACGAGCGGAGCAAGGTCCCGCAAAATGAATGAGCAACACAAAACGGCATTTCATAACGTGTTAGATACAAGATTTTTTCTAATTTTGACTTGATTATTTATAAAATTGTTTTTGGTTAAAAAATTATTCACCATCATTCTTTTGTAGGTATTTGATTGTCCGACGACGTTTTTTTTTTCAACAGTAATAATAAAAATAAGGGACATGTGCAGTGTTGCCGCTCTGATTTTTGTCATTATCCGCGGGAAATTGAAAAAAAAAACGTTTTTACCCGTTATCCTTAAATGATTATGTCAACATTTTACCCTCAACATTTCTGGCCAGTTTTCAATAACGGTGTTCAATTATTTAAAAAATAAAACGCAATTTACACTTTTTTGTTGTTATACGTAATGTCAAATGTGAAATGTCCCTATTCATTGCTTTTTTCGATATTTCGATTTTTGTTTTTTTGTTTTCTCGATGTAAAATCCAAAAAATGGATTTTTATTTATTTTCAATTCATAACTGGTGACATAATCAACTTTTCGCAATCAGTTGCATACAGTAGATCGTTTTGACACTTGCCAGTTGCGAAAAGAACTAAAAATAAACCTTTATTGGTTTTAAAATTAATCCCAGGATGAATTAGTTATGTTATGTTGGGAATGGGGTGGTTAATACACTGCGGCCCAAAATATCTATTGTGCCCCCTTCTGTCGCTAATGCAGCAAGGAAACGTCTCAATGCCTATAACGACCCTTGGAGTGGCTTCTAATTAGGTAAATCTCCCTCTTCTATTTGATATGCTCCTAGGTATAGTGCCCTTGGATTCTGGAGTGCTACACACTCAGTTAGAATGTGAATAGAGGTTTCGTCCTCCTCCTCACAGAATCTACACTCACTATCTTCTACTACTCTCAGTTTACTAAGGTGTCCTTTTAGTCGGCAATGCCCAGTAAGGATCTCTTGATACAATACGTAGCCTGTTCTTGCTTAGGCAGATACAGGCTTCCGATCTTTTCTGGTTATATTCATCCAGAAGTATCTTAGCCTGTCTCAGTCCCAACTTTTCGTAATCAGTTGCATAATATTTTACTTTATGCAACTGGTTTAAAGCATAATGACAAAGTAATCACCCTGAAAACTAAAATGTAAGATTAAAAAAGAGAAAATATAGTAAATTTTCAAAATTAGATAACCAACAATACACCAAAAATGTAGGGGCGGAACAAAATTTTTATTTGTTAAGATATAATATGAAAAAAATTGATACTAAAAATTTTATTTGGTGACAAATATATAGTATCGGCCACTGAACGTTTTAAATACACTTTGCACAGATCCATGTGAAAACTACAGAAGTTCGCATTATCTGAGCAGGAAACGAATATTATCAGCATTGCCAGTTAATACTTCCCGACCGAGTTGTAACGGCTTACCTAGCAACTTACCGCTTTACTTATATATGTATTGCGTCCAAAGGGGTCCATATCCGGAAAGTCAGTATCTAGGTGCTGGGCGTTGTTCAAATGTTGGTCGGTTGTGGGAGCGTTGAAACTACTTTCTTTCAAGAAGTTCTGCAGCGCATCTGATTGTTTTTGAAGCTGTGTTTGCTTGTTCAATCTCCGCTTTTTAAATTCGCTCCCAGAGGGTTTTCTCTTAGCATCGGACATTTTGGTTTCTGGAACAAATTAATTAAAATAAAAGATAATACTGATATCAAAAAAAGCCATGATTTGATTTAAATTATAATTTCTGAAATCCCCCTTGTGCGCCACTGGCTTAAAAAATGTATTTTTTTTCAACTTCAGACTCAATTAATTACCTTTCATTCGATACCACACAAGCCATGATTTGATTTAAACCCTAATTTTCGAAATCCCCCCTTATGCGTCACTGACTGAAAAAAAAATGTATTTGATTCAACTCCAGACTCAATTACCTTTCATTTGATACCACACAAGCACGTTTTTACATAATGGGCATTTTTCCAAATTTTTACTTGTTTCTTATTAAATGTTCTTAAATGAAAATTACATTTCATTCTAAATCAATGTTAAGAATACTTATATTGCATAAAATTGTAATCTCCTTTAAATTTTTATATCTATTTGTTTTAACATTTTGGTCTTTTTCCAAATTTTCACTTTTTTATTTCTTTCCTTTAAAATAAAATTACATTTTATTCTAAAGTGATGTTAAGAATACTCTATACTGTATAAAATTTTTCGAAAGTTCTAGTTTCAGTTACACCGGAAGACGAAAATACCAAAGATAATAAACCAGATAATTACCTACCTATATATTAATTATTCTTAGCTATAACATTAATGAAACATTACCTGTAATTATTAGGAAAATCATATTGTTGATAAAACTTTCCCAAATTGCTACTCTAATGATCATAAGATTCCTTTTTTGTTTCTGAAATGTTAGCACAACACATCGGACAAAAAAAGAAACGTTTTATCATTACATAAAAATTATTAGAGAAAAAGTAAAAGTATTTTTAAATTCAAAAAATAAAATTTAAAAACTGTATTACTAATTCTACATAATTACACCCATTATTTGTTAATATAATTTGATTTTGTGGTTAATAATTGTTTTAAATAAGAATTTATGAAAATTTCAAAGCAAATCAATTTAAAATATTTAAAAAAATCAGTAATGAGTTTTGAGATTCTATGCAACTTGTCGAGGCTAGGGTAGGGTGGGGCAAGTGAGACACCTTAAGGTTAAACAATTAATAACTTCTATACTTGTAGAAATAAAACAACGTGTATTGAATAAAAATAAACTTTAATTCTTTAGGTCATAACCTAACCTTGAAAATGAGGAAAATTTAAAGTTTTAATTAAAGGTCAGACTTAGGAAAAACATTTTCAAATGACTCACTTGCCCCAAGTTATGGGGCAAGTGAATCACCCAGTTGGTGCAACTGAGTCTTCATACTAATTATCATCGGCAGTTGTCACAAACAGTTATCAGCACCCGGTTCGTTATCTGAACACTCCTCATGCATCCAGGCACCACATTTTATGCACATAATCCATTCGTCGTGACAAGTGTCTCCATATGTCTCATGACAGTAAACCCATATTGTGGCTTTCTCTTTCTCTGACATTGCTGCTGATGCTTTTGCCGATGCACCTTTTTTCTTTTCTTTCAAGTTTTTTTTTCTTTCACATTTTCAAGATACGAACTTGGCCCTGCTTTGTTAAAATTCTTTTTGAATGATTTAGCTTTTACTGTTTTTAATTTATCTTTTAATTTTTCCTCGAGTTGATCTTTGTAAGGTGAGCTGGTGATTATTTTGGATCCTTCTGTGGTTCTGGATTTTGCTTTGATTTTTCTTTTCTCTTGACAGGGTTTTGGTATTGGACTTAATTCTGAGATAGAGACAAAAAATTGTTTTGGAGTTGCTTTGCCTTTGAGATGGTTTCAAGATTAGGCTTGAATTTAAAATAGAAACAGAACTGCTTGACGGTTGATCTGGTTCTAAAAGTGCTTTGGAGTTGCTTTTCCCTTGAGATGGTTTCGAGATTAGGCTTGAATTTGAAACTGTATGACGGTTGTTCTGTTGCCTCTAAAACTGGTAGTATGTTAGGATCATTCTGGATGTCATTTTCAGGCGATGCTGGATTAGGTACATCTTCCAAGTTTACGGAATTGACCAAGGGATTGACGCTTCCTGGATTTGATTCTTTTTGAAGAATGTTCTCGGCTGCCTCAAAGTCGTTCTCGAGGAACACATCCGGCTCATAAGGGAAGATTCCTGTTTTTTCAAAACCCTTCATAATATTTATTGGTGTAAATGCTTTAATAAGGGCGTTTTTTTATAATAGGAGCCGTGTCATATTCGGTGATTCTACAGCCAGGGTGATTTGTCAGCCAGTGGTCCATTTCTCTTGCTAGGTAGGTTTTGAAGGGCCCAAATACGCTTACATCAAGAGGCTGTAGCCTATTCGAAGTATGAGGTGGTAACGTCAAAACAGAAACTCGAGAATTTCTAGCCAGGGTTATTGATTCAATGGACTTGTGACTTGAATGACCGTCTAGTATCAGTAGGCTCGGAGACTCTTTGGTTGTTTGTGTAGAGTCATCCATCCATTCGGATTGGGTAGTGAATCCTGTTCCAGGAAATGCACTATTTAACAAGGTTGGGTTCATTCTTACACGAGGGAAGACCATAAATGGTGGAATGAATGTGCCCGTAGCACTAACACATACTAGTAATGTAGTATTTTTTCCTCTTTCCAATGAAGTTAATCTTCCCACTTGCTTTCTTCCTTTTTCTGCTACTATTTTTCCTGGTTTTTGAACGCAGATAATCCTTGTCTCATCACAGTTAAAAATTCGATACGGAAGGAAATTCTACTTGTCCAAGAGCTCTTTTAAATTATTAAAAAACTCATTGACTCTGTGCTTGGAAAATCCTGTTACTCTCGCAATACTTGTTGCTTCAGGTCTTCTAATAGAGAGGTTTTTTGACGCTTTAAAAATGATATCAGCCAGTTTTTTCCTGCCAGCTTCCTATCTTTATTAAACGGATGATTGATTTTGTTAACTTCAGCAAACTGTAATGCAATCCATCGAAGATCTGCCGTTGAGAGTCCATAGAATAGCTTCTCTAAGTGTATTATTATATGTTCACTCAAATCCATTTCCATTTTTTTACTAAACACGAGTTTGAACCTGCCTAGGTTTAGAACCGGATTCTGCCCCTGTCGCTTCAATCGTGAATGTATGCTGGTTCTCGGAACGTTAAAAACCACACTAGCTTTCTTGATTGACATCTCATTATTCTGAATAGCTTCTAAGCAACGCTGCATATCATCTTCGGAATATGATCCCTTTTGGGTCTTGCGCACGTAGGTACGGATTATTTTCCACCACTGCAAAAAAAAACAATAACTTATTTAAAATAATCCTATAATAAACCAACTGTGGGGCAAGTGAGTCATGGCTGTGACTCACTTGCCCCACAGCGACATCAAAATTTAAAAAACAAAATCAAGCTCAGCAGGTACATTTGGCAACGTTCTAAGAATCAGGTGGTATTTCTCGAATATGAGGTTATGTTATGTTTATATTGAATTATCTAGACAGTGCCTTTAAATTTAGAAAAACGCTTGTGTAATTCACCTCAATAATAACATAACACACGTAAAATACAAAAAAAATATATTTACCTAAGTTTTAGAAATTTTCCGGTAAATTTTTATAGGCACCATCCACTTGTTATTGTACGTGAACTGCACCGATTGTTGTTGGCTATGTTGCCGATTATACCAATTATTCCAAAAGACGCACTTGCCCCCTATGACTCACTTGCCCCACTCCCCCCTTTATAATATCGTGGTACGCAAAGTATCAATATATTTATTTTAAATTCTAGCTGATGCAAATCCCGATCTTTGGATAATAAAACTTTACTTGTTGCATTTTCGTGATTGTTAAGAAGTTAAAAACCGATATCTTAAAATCCGGTAATATCCCAAAAAAAGCAATAAACTCACGTTCACCTGGTTTTGGAAAAACCACATCCGTTTGGAAAACATTAAGGCTAGAATAATCTTAAAGTCGCATTGTTCTATTGATAGTGTTTGGGATTACACTAACCATCATCCGTCTAAGAAGATAAGAAGGATAATACTGATGAATACCCTTTATTGCCAACAACTAAATGCATCTTTACTCAATGGTGGGTTTCTAATCGCTTTTGTGGAAATTTTTTGCTTCACTTCATTCTCTTGTAATAATTGC
This sequence comes from Psylliodes chrysocephalus, assembly GCA_927349885.1. Taxonomy (NCBI): domain Eukaryota; kingdom Metazoa; phylum Arthropoda; class Insecta; order Coleoptera; family Chrysomelidae; genus Psylliodes; species Psylliodes chrysocephalus. Next base: position 77,226,687 of record OV651815.1, read on the forward strand.
ACATTGAAAATTTACTGTTAGTAATTTGAATAGACTTAAATGTAGAGTAGTAACATATATTCTTCACGTCTGTACCTATCAGTGATTTTTAATTAAAAGTATACCTGAATTCTTTTAATCCCTTACACAAAGTAAATTTAAATAGCATTTAAATTGCATATTTTATAATTGTTTATTTAGTTATTGTTAGTTATTTAGTTATATAAAATATGAAAATTGAAAAAAATATCACTGTTATTATTTATTTTAAATACATTTTATTTATAATAATATAACCCCTACAGTTATTCTTTTCGCTATTTATTTTGCACTATTTTGATTGTACCTATGAAAAAAATGGTGAGTAGATAAGTGGGTAATCATCTTCACGGTTGTTATCTCATTATTTGTTTTTTTTTAAATAAACTAATAAAAAACATTATGGTATTCCAATATTTTTTTGTAACTAATGTTATTTTATATGAAAGTGTTAGAAAATAAAGTTACAATGTTTTTAATTTGGACAAACTTTAAATTAAAACTTATTCAATAAGGCATATAAAAACAAATCTAAATCTAATCACATCTTGATTGAATCTTTTATAGCCAGTTTCCAGTTTTCCTGATTTTTAGGAAATTATTTTGTAGTCGTAAAAGATATTTTTCACACTCGTAAGATTGTCGCACTCGGATTACGCCTCCTGCGACAATATTTCTCGCTCATGTGAAAAATGTCACTTTACACACTCGTAATGTAATAAACTATTACTTCTGAGATGATAGGCACCTCCTAGCTCGTGAGCCAGCCTACAGATTTAATGTAGTTGACAACGTCACCAAGAGGTGCTTTTCTTATATCGGCCGGTGTTAGCCGATACTCGCCGAACACAAATCTTCTAATAAATGAGAGCGTCGAGCAATCGTAAAGAATATGCTCGATGGTCTCATCTTCTTTTTCGCACCCTCTGCAGAGTACGGATTCTGACAGCCCCATGATATGGAGATGCTTTTGTACTTGGCAATGACCAGTCAGAATGCCCGTGACAAGGCGCAGATTCTGTCTAGTCATAGTCAAGTATTTGTTTGCTGCAGTGTTGTCAGGATAACTTAAGAGCTCCCTGACAACTCTGCAGTTTCTTGTTTCATCCCATCTTTCCTTGAATTTCACAAGGGAATGTTCTTTGATTAGGTCTGTCACTACCGATTTTGTCAGGCCAATAGAAAGGCCAGGTTCAAAAAGTATTTGGTTGGCTGCTTTCTTGGCTAGTGAATCGATGTGTTGATGGATACTTCGGCCAAAGCTTCGTGACATTCTAGTACCAACCTTGAGTAAATTCGTGCTTGTCTGCTATCTGTATAGATGAGTACTATTGCTCATACCCCATTTTATGTTTAGGTTTAAGAATCTGGAGTATATTCCACATCCTGAGCCTTGTTTTGTCTTAGAACCCTCGGTGTAGATATGAATTGTACCTGTCACTTCCGGCTCTTCTATGTGTTCTATTATAACTTTATATGGCTCATGGAAGATATAACTCGGTGAGATGGAGTCCAAGTTCGCTTAAAGCAGTAGGAGCGTATCAAGCGCCTTCTACCAACAGCGACGTCTTGCCTTACCAGATCCTACATCAGGTTCTATTCCAACCGTGCAGAGCGTGTCATTGTCATCAGAGCAACCTCCTTGATGTAAATATCAAGGAGAGTGAGACTAATAATGACTTCCATGGCTCTGATCGGTGTTGTTTTCATGGCTCCTGTTATGTTGAGACATGCTGTTCTTTGAATTTGTTCCAGTTTGCGGATAGCTGTTATTTTTTGGGTTTTCAGTACCCAGACAACTGCACCGTATGTTAACATAGGTCTTATGATGAGGAACTAAATGCATCTATTAGCTATTTGACCCGTCAATTTGATTAATCATTAAACTAAAATAAAAAAAGAAATATTTGCCCTTTGGCCCCTTAGAACAAGCCTCCACTGGTAGATTGTATACAGGATGTTACCGAACCCCTTATTAAATTGCACAAATTCCACTCTCTTAAATCTAGCAACAACGCATGTCGTATTGTAACGTTCAATTATTTTAAATAGTTTATATATTAATTTAAGATACTAATTAATTTATTTATACTTAAATATTTATGCTAATTTATACATCACATTTGCTTACATACTAATTTATATGGACATTTACTATATAGATCTGTTTACAGGTATGACTTGACTTCAACTGACTGCCACATCAAAACAGCCTATTTATATAAAAAGGTGAAGGCCATCCAAGTTTCCACCAAATTTATCGAGTACAATATGACACATTCGCCAAAAATTGTAATTTAGGTTGTATTTTTAAATTTGATAATGCTCTCTTTGCGTAAATAATGTATTCCCTTCGTTAAAGAGAAATTAAAATTGTACTCGTATATCAAGAAATAGAAATAATGAAATAGACTAAGATACTAGCAAAGTAAATAAAATGAAAAAATGTTTAAATTTGATAATGTTCTCTTTACGTAAATAATGTATTCCCTTCGTTAAAGGGAAATTAAATTTGTACTCATATATCAAGAAATAGAAATAATGAAATATACTAAGAAATTAGCAAAGTAAGTCAAATGAAAAAAACATTTTTAATAAGCACACATAAAAAATCCTTATTACTAAAATAGTTAATATACTCAAGAAAATCAGTTTCATATTAGTTCACTTGTGTGTTTTTCATTTCCTAAACTCCTTTCTCGTTTAATGCCCTGAAGATATGAATGTATGCGAAGCAGTAATTGTATCAACCAAATGTGAATTTAGCCTGGGGATAAACTCTTCCATCCAGGATCCTTTGTATAGAATACAAACCCTATAATGTATACGATTACTCTTATTGAGTTATGACTCTGGTTTCTATGTTCCCCAAGTATTAGAAGCGCATTGCCTCGATTGGGAGATTTATTTATAGTGCTATAATCTCTAACTTGGAGCATTTTTCCTATACATATTTTACCTAGATCTTAAAGTTATATAGTAATTTACAGATCGAGAATACAGTTTGTAAGAATTGGAGACCATGAAATTGTATTTACGATATTTTACGTAATAATAGCGACATACATTTTAGAAAAATTAATTAAAACCAAAAATTTATGTTTTATGATCTGTCAAAGTCTCGAGGACGCACAGGTTAGGCAAGTTAGTTAAGTTTTTCTCATTTTATGTATATTTGGGTTTTCGATCAATTGCTTTTTCTATCAAATCTATTATCGTTCAATTTTCTTTTCGATCATTTTTCGTTTCGATCGTTTTCCTTTTCGATCAATTGTTATTCGATATATTATTTTTCCGTTTAAATGCAATCTACCAAATGTTTTTAATCAAATGTGTTTGATCATATGTTTTCGATCAATTCTGTGCCAGCCACCCTGTAAATTCACCAATTACAACAATTATGTAATTTTACAGAATTGTTGTTAGATACCAAAAATGACATTTTGCAATTCGTTATAGAAAAGTTTTTTTTTAAATTTTGACTAAATTATTTATAAAATTATGTTTGGTAAAAAATTACCAACCATTAATTTTTTTGTACTTTCAATTAAATATTTTTGAAAATATCTATCCCACAAATAGTTTTAATTTTTCTTGTCAACTCTTATCAGTTTTCAAGAAAATGGGTTATTTTGGATACATGGATATGTCAATTTTTAGTTTTGTCTCCATAAGGTCAAGTCATTGTAATGTATTTAGTTTTTTTTTTTTTTTTTTTTTTTTTTTGTTTGAGTATTGTTACTAGTCATTACTGACTAACCTACAATTTTAATCTAAAAATCTTACAAACTAATTAGGTCCCCATTGTCTTAATTGTTTCTATAGGAAAGCATCACAAGTTGGCGTGAAGGTTTATTACACTGTTTTACACTAGCACTAACATTAACGTTCACTGCACTAGCTCAAATGGCATCTTCCTTTTGAGCCTTCTGTTGAGTGTAGAGTTGTACAGTTATTGCAGCGCTTCTTCGTTGACGTGGGAGTGGAGTTGACCCTCATGTTTCGCAGCAAACCTCTTTATTTCTTCTTCGATTGTTGGCATCTTCAGGTCTCTATGAAGATAATCGTTTCGGTAGAACCAAGGTGCATCAACAATACATCTTAGGACTTTATTTTGGAAAACTTGAATCATGTTGATATTACTCTTGCTGGCACATCCCCATAGCTGTATGCCATAAATCCAGATTGGTTTTAGGATTTGTTTATAAATCAGCAGTTTGTTGTGCACTGTCAATTTGGATTTTCTTCCTAGGAGCCAATACATTTTTTTGAATTTAAGTTAAAGTTCTTTACGCTTTTTTTTATGTGCTCTTTCCATTTAAGTTTTACATCTAGGTTCATCCCTAGGTATTTGGCCGAATCGTGATGCGGAATAACGTCATTGTTTATTCTTATTTGTTTTTGTTCATTTGGTCGAAGAGTAAAATCAACATGCACTGATTTAGTTTGATTTATTTTTATTTTCCATTTGTTTGTCCATCGATTAATTCTGTTGCAGGTTTCCTGAAGTTTTTCTGAGGTCTCTGTATTAGTTCCGCCAACTGCCAATATTGCAGTGTCATCTGCAAATGTTGCTATTTTAACAGATTGTTGTTGAGGAATATCGCTGGTGTATAATAAATAAAGAACCGGTCCTAGCACATTGCCTTGTGGGACACCTGCTTTAATTTCTTTCATTTCGGAGTATGCCTCGTCTTGCTTTACTCTAAACATTCTTCCCGATGTATTTAGTGAAACAGTGTTTTGACTATTTGTATAGATTTATAATGGACCAAGACAGTTTAAACTATAGCCATCGAACCAATTATTACTAATTGTAAGTATACAAACAAAATCTATTTGTATATAATCAACCTTGTTTCCTTCGAGATAAACTATCAAAAGCAATATGTATGAACTATTCGTAACAAGACAACATAATGTTTAATTTTATATGTAGAAGATCATTATGACATTTGCTGCGATTACAAAAGATGTCCCCAAAATTAGAAAAATATTTTTAGGAATTTCAATTTATTATAGAATAATTATTATTATAAGTTCTAGTTATTTTATTATATTTTTCTTAAGTTCCACTGAAAGCTTTTCTTGGTACACTTCAAAACAATAAATTATTAGTTTGTGCATTGTACTAATATAGAAAATTATATTTGATTATTGAATAGCTAGGTACTTCATAAATTATGAAAACTCTTCAAGCATGGGGGTGTTAAATATCTATACGAAAGCTTTTTGTTTTGCCAACATTCATTTAGGTTTGTTCAAACACTTTAAGCGCTGGTAGCACAACACGGTCGCGTTATGCCACTTAATTTTGAGTGCCTCCTCGTTCCCCTTCCACCTTACCGTCCACCCTCTTTTGATGCCAATGTCATATCGTCATCATCGTACATACATGTTGCCTGTATGAAAGCCCGTGTTTACTTTAACTGCACGTTAAACGGGTTTTGAAGAATGATCGATTGCTCATGTAAAATATACAAAACTTTAAATATGCCGTTTAAAAATATTATAATTTTCCAGTAGATTTAAGTTTTTAAGACAAATATAGATCTTTTACCCCGAGAGTATACAGTATACACATTAAAGAAGTCTGCGTATTTATCGTGAGCTCTCTGACATTATGAAATTAAAGAAAATATAAGGTGAGTCTAAAAGAAATACAGAACAAATATTTTATCACGTAATAGAATAATGAAAATAAAGATCAGTGTGCTATATAAACTAATGTATGAAAGATTAAAATAAGGGATATAAAGCCATTCAAAGGGGGAATGGAACAACCAGTTTTTCATTCCTATCTTTCAACCGGAGCAAATGATCAATTCTAAATTTCTTGGAGTACTTAAATGTTTTATAAGTATCATTTGATTTAATGGTAAAACAAACAAAAATAGAGGGATAGTTTAATGGGGTCGGTTGGGTAGTCTTACTCTCATTTTTTTAAATTTTATCTTTTCAGATAAATTGTTTAAGAAAAACAAATTTCCATAACAGCATTGCATAATCTCAAGTTTAATCATAAACACATAGTAATTAAAATATAATATAAAACTACAACAAATGTTCCAAATGTCCTTAATTTTATTCAAAACATAGGTTTAGTCGTCGTCTCAGAAAACACAATAATTCGGTTTAAAATGTAGTCATTGTTCATTAACTCTGTGTACCTACTCATTTTCTACCCGTCTTCTTTATTCTACTAAATTATTACAGTCTGTTCGTTATATTTACGCGGGTTTCGGATTAAATTTTTTATGAGTATTTCCAGGTAAGTACCCGAAAGTTTAACCTGTTCTTTGGGGAAATGTCAACTGGTTAAATGAAATGAAAAATAATGTACAACTTTTTAATTAAATATTAATGGAGAGTCTTTTGTATAATTGAGAGCAGAATTAAACTTCTTCATTAATGGAGTCTAATGTGGCTATTATAAACCTAATAATAATTTTATATTACACTTCACACAAAAAACATGGTCTATGTATAATAAGAGGGTTATTTAGCTCAAATAAAATATTTTCTAACACAAAAATTTGTTCCATGTAGAGAATTTCAAATGAAAAATAAAAAATTGAACTTGCCAACAAACATGAAAATCAGTTATTATCATCCAAAATATCATAATCGTCATCATCATCACTGTCATCACCATTAATTGTTATTATGATTGGACTTATTTCGTTTATTTTATTTTCACGAATCCACCAATCTTCTATTAGTTTCTCGCACTTGGATATACAGTTCCGCCACACTTCTGGAGTTGCAATTGAAAGTGCTTTTCGCCAAGTTTTTCGAACTGAGTCGTCACTATAACCATTAGGCCCAATATGGTTGTTATAATATTGTTTTGTTATTCCCCATATATATTCGATGGGATTAAACTGGCAATGATACGGTGGCAGACTTAAAACTTGATGACACTAACTTTCAATAATCTGATCCACAACAAAGGTTTTTGGTTTTGCGTGTATATTTGTTAAGCGTAATAATTCTGATTTTAATATATATTAAGGATATATGTTCCTTTGTCATCCATTCTTTAATTTTATCAACAGTCCAAGAATTCGTTGGACTTTTGTTTAATACTTCAGAATGGTAAGGTGCATTGTCTAAAATAATTCCGCTTTTTACAAACATTTCTGTGTTCATATTATCGTGATAGTCACTGGATTTTGATTTAGATGAAAATATTAAATAAGCACCTGCTATAAAATCCGATCTCCCTCCTGCATGTAAAATTATGTGTCACTTCCCTTCTCCATCGGTATGTTTGATGGACTTTACGTTATCATCTTGCCATATTCTCTTGGTTGCACCACTAGAAAATATCCAGGTTTCGTCTAAATATACAAAATTCGCCACTTCTTCTTTAAATTTGGAATATTTTTTTAGAAAGTTAATTCTCTTGTGCACGACAGAACTTCTTTCACAAAGGGCCTTTCTGTTATCCTCCTTTTGAAATTTGAAACCCAAGTTATGTATCACTTGCCACATAGACTTGTTCTGCCAATGTCGTCAAATTTTCTATCCATTAATTCCGAGAGAATTTTATTTAAGGTCACATGCTCCTTGTTGGCCCTCATTCGATAAATGGTATCACGAATTTCAAATTTCTTTCCATCTGGAATATCTTTCGTTTTCAATGATGGGCGAGTTTTGCGGTGATCTTCTTTCGGCAGTTCACTATTGTGATTTTGTAATACTCCTCTTAATTTGGTTTCACTAATTCCTAGAGTATCGCATACGCGTTGTACCGACATTACCGATTTTAAAGGACCGCCATTTTCTTTTTCATCCGTAAAATACTTATGTACACTACAAATTAAACTAGTCTAGGCATTTTTAAAATTTCCACTAAATTTACAATGTCAACACTTGCAAAGAATCAATTCAACTGCAATATTTGTAACAAATTTAGTACCTACCCTAATGTTATTTTAATTTAAATCTGACCATTAGGGCAATTTTACTTAATTTCTTGGCAAGAGGCTTATTGGAACTGGTTGTCAATGACTAATTTGCATAATTTTATTAAACCGAAACTCGCGTAAGTATAGCGAACAGACTGTAATTTCTAAATTATAGACCCTAAACTTTAAATATTCCCACACAGTAAAGTCCAGTGAATGAGTGCATCTACACCCTTCCTGCCTATCTATCCATTAGAAAAACCAGAAAAAAAAAAAAAGGAACAAACCCCGTCATATAGGCCAATGTTATCCAAAGTGTTTGAAGAAATAGACATAAAAAGAATAAAGTATATCTTGGAAGAAAGAAAAGTAGCATCAGTTTGGATTCCGTGAAAAACACAGTACAGTAGAACAGGTACATAAATTTGTAAACAGAAGATACTGCTAATCGGCATTCCTTGATATCTCTCAAGGCCCTTTGACAAGGTATGGCATAGATGTCTTCTATATAAAATAAAACTTAATCTCCTGCTACAATCGTACCTCGATAACAAACGTTTCATTGTAAAACAAAACAATTAATATTCCAGCTTCATCCTATTAAGGTAGGCGTCCCTCAAGGAAGCTCATATGTTCAGTATTGCACTTAATTTACACTGCAGACTTCCCCTCTACCAAAGAAACTCATAAGACAACTTATGCAGATGACACAACAATCCTAGCATCTAACAGTAACCTCAAAACAGCGTCAAACAATTTGCAGACTAACCTCGACAAAATACAAAACTGCTTCAAAAATGGAGGATTAAGGCAAATGAAACCAAATCTGCACACATAACCTTCTCTACTCGAAGAGAACATGTTCTCCAGACAAAGTCAACAACTGTCAAACTTTTTCAAACAGAAAACGTTAAATATCTTGGCATACACCTTGATAAAAGACTGAAAAACACACATCTTCATAAATCAATAACAGGGAATGGGAGCCATGACACCCCCCGTGTGGACTTATGGAATGCAACTCTGGGGCACTGCCAGCAACATCAATATTGAAATTTTTCAAAGATTCCAGAATAAGGTTATCCGTTGCATCGTCAATGCACCCTATTATGTTCCAAATAGGGTTCTAAAACAACACCTCCCTCTAGCATCAGTGACAGTTATCGCAAAAGAGTGTTAGTGCAGCCCAATGTTCTAGCCAACAGAGTTTTTGAACAGACAGGTGTACCAAGTCGCCTCAAGAGGTTTATACTATCTGAACTAATAGACAGATTTAGATAAGTGTTTTAGTGTTCTAGTAATTAAGTACTTAGCTTAATAAGAAGAAGGTTAAATGGATCCAATCTACACGAGTCATTCACTGTCAAAACAGTAGCTTAATGTCTTAGGACATATTGCTACTAAAGGGGGCTGAAAAAAAGTTAGTAGCAAACTGACCTTAAGTTTCATTTTTCTATCATCTCCTAAAATATTTGTGTTCGTTTTTGACTCACCTTGTATATATCTCGTAATTGCATATTTAATGTCTACTAAGAGGTTTATTTTCAAATATACTAAAAGGCAATTATTACTCCAATTTTTAAAAATAATAAACTAGATATTATGACTATGACCCATTTCTCTAATAACCAGTGTTTCTAACACTAGTGTGGGAAAGTAAACAGAAGTGTGTGTGGAAAGATGGAAGTTTCTGCACGCTCGTAGACAACGATAATATCCAAAATCAATTGAAATTGCAATGTGAATAATGTAAGAATGAAAAACGATCTGATTTACATAGAATTCAAAATAGAAAAAGAGGCAGTGATTGTGATTAACACATTTGTATAAGATGGCCCACCAGTAACGTCTCGGTCTGTTTGATTTTGTTGAAACCTGTTTCACGGCGAGATATTTATATATCAGAAAAGGCATCAATTTAAAACTAATTTCAATTATACAGGGTTCTCCATGAAAGTTATACATATTAAAATTTATATTTTTTTTATTGGACATCCTATATTTTATTTTATATTTGAATTGCCCTTGGTTTTCTCCATTATAAAAATAGCAAATAATATGGAATTACATGAAATATTTCACACGCTATAACCAGTTTTATATGAAAATCGTATGAATTTCAATAACCTCTATATTAATGCAAAAAAAAACAATTGAAAATCAATTTTTTCGCAAATACTACAACAAAAACTATTGATACTATAAAAAACGATAATGGGGATCTCCTTATGAACAACATTGACATGACTAATGAATTCAACAGAAAATTTACAACCTTGCAAAAGATAATAAAAACAATGAAAATGTATACCTAGTACCAAAATTTAGTGGTCCAAGTTGGTTGACCACTAAATTCTTCTAAAAACATAATAGATGTTTAGGTTAAATTGAAAGTAAATTTATTTTTGAATTTATAAAACTATAGAAAGATTAATAATATGACATTTTGTATATAAATTCTAATTCAGGTTTGTTTGTTTTTTTATTAATGTTCTGTCTTTTGTCCCAGCGTAGCAACGGCAGTCCTATATATATAATAGCTTCCACTCTTCAGGACTACTTGGTTCTTTTTTCCACGAAAATCCTGTAAAGATTTGCAAAAAATGTGTAGCTTAATGAAAAAGAAGAGACCATATATGGTGGTCATTCCATAAAAAAAACATTGACATAAAATGCCATACATGAAAAAATAACTAAAATTTAGGGGGTGGGTGGCTCAGTCGTAGAGTCTCTGCCTGCGGATCCAAGGGTCCCAGGTTCAAATCCTACCGTTGGCCGGGAGGGATTTTTTCATTTAATTTAATTATTTAAAATTAATTCTGATGCCTTGGTAGGATTCCCCACTCGACCATTCACTATTGGGTTCTAATTAACAGTGCTGTTCCTAAAGTGGCTCAAAGCCTACAAAGAACACGAGGCGAAATAACCTTAGCAGTTGAAGCCGATGACACAAAAAAAACTAAAATTTCGTGAAAATTCTTCTGTGTGCTCACCAAGTGAAATGCGGGCACTACACAAAGCTTTATCGAACTCTATAGTTTTATTGAAAAATAAATATATCTAATTAAAGAATTCAAAAATAACGGCTGACGAAATCAAAGCATAACTATTTAAATCAGTTGCAAATTATATAGTAAAACCGCTAAATCATTGTTTAGATTTTGGAGTTTGGTCAGAAGTATTTAAGGACACAATTGTGTGTCCCATATACAAAAAGGGCAATCGAACATTAGCCATTATGAACTATAGACCGATTTCTTTGATTACACACTTACCAAAATTATTTGAAAATATATTAAAAATAGGTTAAATAGATACCTATAATTTAATCTCTAAAAATCAATACGGTTTTAAAGAAAAAACTTCAACCGAAGACGTCATATTTACACTAACAAAAAAATCTGATGTGTCCAACACATGACTTTCCTATCTAGTTATTATAGGCTTTTTCTGGTTATTTTGTACAACCTATTGCAGCACCTCTATAAATGTTTAGAGGATAAACTAAATATATACATTTTCCACATACATCTCCTCGAAACAATTTTCTATAGATATTCATTGAAAACGAAAATACTGAAAAATTTAAATTTAGCACCTTTCCTACAATTTTTTCATTACGGTCCATTTTAGAAAAGTCATGTAAAATCAAAAATTATAGAGATCGATATCGCAAACAACTTTTAGTTCACCAATTTTCATAAAAATCAGAATTTTGCACATTTTGTCAAATTTATCGAATACGGACCATTTTAAAAAAAAATTAGGAGTAACTTTTATTTAAACAATTTTCTTCTCCAAACAAATAACAGATATATTCCATAAAATATAAAAACGGCCTCCCATAAAGTACCCCCCTCATTGGTTCCGACTTTGTCCAAAATCTTATCATTTCACGTCAGGCCGAAATAAACCTTAAGTTTAAAATTTATTGTTTTTTCTTTATCCGTTTTTGAGTTTTCTTCAAAATTCGAAATTTACACATTTTCTCAAATATCTCGAATACGGTTCATTTTAGAGAAATTATAGAAAATTATATTACAAACAACTTTTATTTGAAGAATTTTCTGCTCCAAAGGTAAATAACAGATATATTTCATAAAACATAAAAATAACCACCCATAAAGTACCCCCCCCCCAGATGTTCCGACTTTGCCCAAAATCTAATCAGTTCATTATACGCTGGAATAAAGCTTAAGTTTAAAATTTGGTGTTTTTCTGTGTATCGGTTCATGAGTTATGTGACACACATACACACACACACACAGACACACACACACACACACACACACACACACACACACACACACACACAGACACACACACACAGACACACACACACACACACACACACACACACACACACACACACACACACACACGCACACACACACACACACACACACACACACACACACACACACACACACACACACACACACACACACACACACACACACACACACACACACACACACACACACACACACACACACACACACACACACACACACACACACACACACACACACACACACACACACACACACACACACACACACACACACACACACACACACACACACACACACACACACACACACACACACACACACACACACACACACACACACACACACACACACACACACACACACACACACACACACACACACACACACACACACACACACACACACACACACACACACACACACACACACACACACACACACACACACACACACACACACACACACACACACACACACACACACACACACACACACACACACACACACACACACACACACACACACACACACACACACACACACACACACACACACACACACACACACACACACACACACACACACACACACACACACACACACACACACAGACACACACACACACACACACACACACAGACATCATCGCGAAAATAGTCAAAACGAATTCAGGGGACCTCAAAACGTAAAAATCCGTCGAAAACTGGAGGTCGAAAAAAATAATGATTCCTATACTTTCCTTATATCTGTATACAGATAGGAAATTAAAAAGGAAATCATACATCATTAGAAATTCTTTGGAAATAGGTAAACCTTGTCTGTCTTTTATTATTCTGTGATTAACACTGTTGATTATTGTATTGTCTACTATTAAAGCCTTTAAAAGATAATAGAATTAGAGGAAATTGTTTAAAAAACTTTTTGAAAATTACCTTAAAAAAGAAAACAATTAAAGTGGGCAATGATCTCAGTGATTGTCAATATATAAAATGCGGTGTACCCCAAGGCACTGTTTTGAGGCCGTATTTATTTAATTTATATGTCAAAGATTAATTTAATATCACCACTTTTTTTTTAATTTACCACGTTCTTGTCGATGTCATTTTTACAAACGTTTTTTTATTCTTAAATTAGCAGGCCTGGGGACTACTATTTCGGAAAAAAATGGCGTCCAAGATGCAAGGGTACGTCGCGACCCCCTTAGATATGCCAGCCCTGGGTCATTCTTGTGTATATAACCGTGATTAAAAAAAATGGTGGCTAACTGTTGAAAAATCTCCTTTAATATCACTATGAAATTGACTCTTAGTACATTTTTTATTTAGAAAATAATGTCTACTATTGTACCGTCTGTGCCAAGCATGTCCCATTCACAATTCTCAGTTATCAGCTCGTCTAATTCATTTCGGCCTAATAACAGATAATTGCACGAATTTTAACACCATTAGCACAATGATATTCCAGGTATCGTACATTTAGATCTGTAGAAACTAGATCGCGATAGCAAAATATTACTTAAGAAAGCCATTTACGAACGCCTTAATGGCAATTTTACGTCAGGATGTGACGTCACACTCTGCCCGTAGATACTATCTCACTTTCCGGTCGTAACCATTAAACCATTGGGCCACTGTGCTACCTTTTGCATAAATATTTATGGACTGGAGGATCTTTACGAGCTCCGCACGATTTTTTATGGGCCCCACTTAATTTAGTGGACGCAGTAATAAATAGATACATAATGAAGAAATTTGTTACCCTTGACTTGCTCGGCAACGAAGGTTTATGGTCCTTATAGTTACGTGTTATTATCTTGTATTTTATTATTGCTAATTTGTATCTGGTTGAAAATTATAAATGAAAGAAAAAAGGCTTTTCCAAAATCTACTCAAAATTTCTTGCGGTGATAGATTTTTATAACCCATACCGCAAATCGTTCTGAAATAAAAAGCACACAGCATGATATCAATCTATTTTTTAAATCTGAATAACCTCCTGCATTGATGATTCAATTACTTTTAGAGCACATGCCCATTTCACGTTTAGTTCTGAATTTGTATCGCGAACGCAACTAGGTGATCTAGGTGATCTAGGAATAGGTATTATTTTTAATACAACATAGATCATTTATGAAGTCATGACTTTGCAGTGTTGCCTAATCGTCAGAATACTCGACTGTAGAACGTTTTGAAATTTTAGCGTTATGTTTTTTTTTGTTAATAGGAATAATTAATTTTAAATGTATAAAACTCATAGAACATATTAAATTCCTTTATTCATAATAAACATCTGAACAAAATTGCTGTAAACATATTGCAAATACTTATAGAAAATAAAATTATAGATAGTATATCTATTGTAGATGAATTAAACACCGTGTTTACTAAAATTGATGCAGAATTAACAGAACTATATTATTTGAGTTAGAAACCCCATGAAATTAAAGAGAACATTGAAAAATGAAATCTACATAAACATGTGGAGAAGTCACAATATCAGTGGAGATACCTACTTAAAGAATTCAAGAATGAAATTACTAAACTATTTAAAAACAAGAATGAAATTGTTAATCTATTTATGTAGGTACTTTAGTAAATCTCACTAACTGGCTTTTGTTTTAATTATCGTAGATAGCTAGAAATGCTTCAACTTTAGACTGATATTTTTGCTTTTCTTCATCTCTAAAGTTATTAAAACATGTATGAACAATATAATTATCACTCAAACATCAATTTTTATCATCCCACTAGTTTTAAGGGACATTTGAAATAGTATATTATATTACAAGTGTGAAAACTCACTTTCACACAAGTGATGTACAATATTTTTCCTACGATCATAAAATAATTTTATCAAAAAAATGTAAAACTAGGAAATGTGGTCCAAAGGTTTCATCAAGTTTGTTATCATAAAGTATGCTAACTATATGTTTATCTACATTACAGTAATTTCAATGGCTCAGTATATTGAGCGTACTTTGATTTATATAGAGTGAAGTTTTACTGACAAAAATAGTTTTTGTGTCTTTCAATAAATAATATTTTATTATAATCTTCTTGGTTTAACTGTACATCACTGAGGGTATTAATCTACTTTAACATGGTAGCAGAGCTTAGTTACCCTGGTGTACAGTAGTTTGTGAGCAGTTTTCCGGAACACTTTTAAGCTAATATGGATGTAAGCAGAGTTCAGATAGGGCTGCTTGAAGGACAGTCAAATTGGAGTACATGGAAATATAAAATATGTATTCTGCTAAGAGGGGTAGCTGGTGCTATGGAAACTTTAGAAGGTACTTTAAGTACTCCTAACCTGAAAGAAGGTGCTTCACAAGAAGAAAAGGCAAAATACGAGAAGGGACTAGAAAACTACAATAAAACCGATAGCAGTGTGTTATTGATTCTCACAATTAATATTACTTATCATACGTTACAGAAAATTATGAGATTCGAAACTGCATGTGATATATTGGGTGAACTTAATAGATTATATGATGGCAGCTTAGAGGATAAGACTTACGACTTGTGCATGCAATTTTTCAGGTATTAAAGAGAAGCTGACGATGATATTGCATCTCACACTTCAAAATTAAAGAATCTGTGGAACGACTTCAGAAAGAATTTTTTAAAGAAAAGTTAAACTCTAAGAGTAAATGTAGTTGTGAGAATCCCACACTGTTACGACAGCCAATGGAGAATGCGTAAAATCTCTTGGCAAAGGAACTGTTACAGTTGAGTTTGCTGTACGCGGAAGAAAACTTAAAATAAATCTTGCTGATGTTTGGTATGTTCCAGATATAAAGAAAAACCTTTTCTCTCCCCTTGTTGCTCAAGATAGACACCCAGAAAGTAAATTTGTATCTAAAACCGAAGTATGCAGTTTTCTAGTTAATGGACAGGCCATTTTAGAAAGAAAAAGGAGCCGTTATGGAAGTTTATATGAATAAGCTGAATCTTAAGACTGTCGAACCAGATAATGTAAATTTTGTAAATAATAGTGTTCATTTAGTGTCCAATAAAAACGTATTACAGTAGTTGTACTACGAACGTTTTGGACATCAGAACAAGAGACATATTAAATCTTTTATTTCCCGCGAACTTAGGGTAAAAGTTGAAATAGACAGTGAAATTTGTGAGGGTTGTATATATGGTAAAGCAAACAGACTAAAATTTGGCTCTAGATGTTGTACAATAAATCCTGGTGAACTTTTATATATAGATGTTTGTGGACCCTGTTAACTCTCATTCAAATTACCGCTATTTCGTTTTATTTAAGGATAACTTTAACCAGTATCCATTTGTGTTCTTCATTAGACAGAAATCAGAAGTTTTTGAAAAACTTCAGTGTGTTTTGACTCAGATCAAAGTAACAGGAAATTTTGTCAAATAGTTACTTTTTGATAATGGCGGTGAATTCGACAACGACAAAGTTTGACAGATTCTGCAAACGTACGGAGTAAGGCAAAGATTGACCATGCCCTACATTCCTAAACAGAATGGTTGCGCTGAACAGGATAATCGAATAATCGTTGAAAGAGCCAGAGCGATTATGCATGGTTGAGAAGGACTACCACAATCTGTATGGGCTGAGATGATTAATACAGCTGCATATATTATCAATAGATCAGGTGTCAGGTGAAAAAGACAAGTCACCTTACGTAGTTTGGTTCCAAAAAAACCCTAGCCTAAAGCACATGAGAGTAATTGGCAGCTCTTGTTATGCTCATGTTTCTAAAGTAACCCACAAAAAAGATGGACAAAAAAAGCTGTCAAAGGAATTTTGTTAGGTTATGATGAAAATGACGGCTATCGCATCTGGAACGAATAAAATAAACATCTAATTAGGTCTCGTGATGTAATTTTTGACGAAAAACCTTACTACATGTAAGAGCTACATGTCAAGTGGACTTTGTTGGAGAAACGGTGGATCAAAATTCAAGTTTACAACTGAACAGTTGAACATGACGCTAGATATGAAACTGAAAGTAGGTATGATGTGGATGAGGTTCTTCATCAGGCTGAGGTTGGCACATCAAAAGTTAACGAAGAAGAAGGAATGCAATTGAGAAGCGGAAAAATAATAAAACATAAGGGTTTTGACGATTATGTAATGCTTGCATTTGCAAATATTATGGAATACGACAAACCACAAAGTGACCAAGAAGCTGTTATTATAGTAAAACTTTTACCTTCTAATTTTTTGTTTTCATTTTGAAAAAAAAAAAAAAACAAAAATAACATTTTTGATTTTCACTGCACAACTTAAGAAGGTGAAAAATATGTTTATTTGTATTGACCTAATATTTTTCAAATGGTCAAATTTTTCCAATTTAATTTTCTTCGTAAGATTTGATAATAACAGAGCGTATAAATACCATATTCTTCAATATGATGTGTCATTTCGATATTACAGTTTAGAATACAGCAATGTTGGCACATGATAAGATAAATAAACAAGTGTACTTTTATTTAATTAAAATTTAGTGGCTCACCTCTTGTCATCAATATTTGTAATTCTAACAATCTTTTGTCATCAATTTGCCAGGAGTGGTTTATTGTACAATTTTGAAAGGTAGATGTTTCATCAATGAAAACGAACTGTTATAAAGCTGCTTTGGCAATTCTATAATTTTCTAAAAACAACAATTTTTACAACAATATCTGGAAATTCCATAAATCCACGTCTTGGTAGTTGACAGTAGAAATATTTAGGTTTAGGGCTGCTGCAACATGCTAAAGCAGACAATAAATAAATTTTAAAGGTAATAGTTTTTCATCATTATCACATTCACTTTCATAGGCGTACAGAATGTTAAAATTATTTATTGTAAAGTATGTTTTTTTAAGTACAAAACATGTAATAATATTTTTAAAAATTTTATATTATAAGGAATAAGACGTGTATAAGTTAAATAATTGAAATTATTCTAAAATTATCACAATAATCACCAATGCATTTTTCGGTTTTATAGTAATATGACTACGTCCTTGAATACTCGTGAATATTCGTTACATTTTTGGTAGTACTATGACAAAAGACTAACGTCACTGATGACGTGCAACGGGATTTGTATTAAGAATAATATATTAATATAACCGATTCAAAACCCCTCACTATTAGTAATGAATCAGTTTAGAATTATTTTTTTTTTTGAAAATTCGGTTGTCAATACTGGCGTTTTCACTTGTTAGTTTAGTGACAGTAGTGTATTAATTAGTAATGTTTCCAGGTTTAAAAGATTTTTATTGTTTAATTTACATACCGGGTGCCCGCGCGAAAATTTAAGCGGGAATCGTAAAATTTTTGGAGTATGAGAATAATACAACAAATTCCACATACTTTCCATTCCATTATCCCTCAGCACTTCGCCCTTAGGTCAAAATTTTCACTGACATCCTGTATATGTTAGGATTATGAAAGAGCATATTACTTTTCTGACATCCATATTAAAATATGTTATATAATATGTTACTTTTCGAGAAAATTTCATTTTAAAATTTGATAGGATATTTTATTTATTACGAAACATAAAGCTACCTAAGGATGCAAAGTACTTGAAATGACAACAGACAATCTTAATTGTTTTTTTTATATATATAAATGTTAAGTGTTAAAATAATTAGAACCACTTGAATAAAATGGCTGAATAATTTTTAGAGGGGAATTTTTTAAAAATCAGAAATAACTATAATGACATAATAAAAGATAGTACATACCGCAAAACATAAAATCTAACATAAAATAAAACAAATATTGTCAAATTAAAAACTATGTAAACAATACTGCCTTACTAGGTCCCATATACAAAATTTCCGTTTTAAGATTTTTCCATATTTGATAAGCTTATATTTTGTTTTAATTTATTTAATTGGCAACATAACATTTAATTTTTATTTACAGTAAAAAAAATAGTGTATTATTCAAATCCCCTTTCCACCTCGGGCGCTCCGCCACTGCCTCCTGTAAATTAAAATTTTAATAAAATTTGATCTATTCTGATGCCAATAAAAACATTCATTAATAATAATATTTAGAATTAGAAAAAATTACTTCTTTACAAAAAAGAAAGCTCTCCAGTTCATGTTTTAACAGTATTTATCATAGCAAACCCTGTCAGAAAATCATTTAAGCTTGATCAAATATTATTGTAAGATATTAAACACGTCGAGTATTAGCTTAAACTGCCGACACAACCTGGCAGTCCTTTATAATCTTTGTTATGAGGTTGCATAGCGATTTTCAAAACAAATGAGGGTGTCCTGAGTAAACAAAGGGCCCTCGTTATAAAAAGGCCTATTTTGATGCTCATTTCAGTAATACCTACTCCCAGTTTGAATCTGCTGACGGGTAATTTTCAACGAAATAAAAAATAAGTATTGAACTGTTTATGTAACATGTAGGTAAAATAATTAAAAATAATTCTTAAATTTGTTTGAAATAGCTACGAAAACCAAAATAAAACGTATCTTTTGAACTTACCAGCACAGTGTTAACTCTAGGTTGGGCGTATGGGGTACGGTGTAGCCCAGGCATATTTGCGATATTTCTATCTTGTAGATAAAGCTGTTTGGACTTGCGCCGATTTTAGTAGCTGCTATTTGAACAATATAGTCTTGTTTTGGTTCTTTAGAAAACTAGTTCAGAATCATTGAGTTACACTCGATCAGCTAAGAGGTTTTAATTACCTCGAGACGTGGTCTTGAAAAATTAATTCGTTCACTGTATTTGAGAACTGGACTCTACGGTTCTGTTTGAATCAAAACAAACCCAATAACAAACAGTTCTGAATCACAATGGTGCACATACTTTGATTTTCTTTTACTATACGGAGAATGGTCGCACTGCGCAGCTTTCTGAGTGCCTTTTAAAAGGAGATAGAAAACTCCGCCATTTTGAACCCTTATTACGTGTTGCCTACATCTTGGCGCAATATTTTTAATAGGTGCGTTTTAATCATCCGCTTCTGCTTCGGAATTGTCGGTTTTCTTGTTTTAATCTGACAGGTTAAAACGACTAAACCGACAATTCCGGAAGCAGAAGCGGATGATTAAAACGCACCTGATATTTTGCTTGCTGCTGTCAGTGTCAGTGAATATTATTTTTGGAGTCACAGTTTATTGCTAAAGAATCAGTTAGCTCACTCGGACCAGTTGAAAGTTCCAAAATAACATCCACTCCAGGGATACAAATTCAAGATACGCAGAAGACTGCTGTTTTATTATAGGCGGTTGTCATATATTGTATTATCCGAGTTGCGCAGTGTATAAACTGGAACATTGAGATCAAAAGTGCCGACGCAGAGTGAGCGATCTGATTCTTTAGCTATAAACTGTGTCATAGGAATCAAAATGGCCGCGCCCTATGTTGGGCGTGTCGGACCTCTCTCTTGCCCCGTATAGTAATAAAAGTATGTGCAATGGTGCCTCAGAAGATCTCATCACATAAAATTTTCTATATTTCATACGTCTGGGCTACTGTAGCCCCTCCGCCTATACACGACTGTTATTTTATACTTAGAAAATTTGAAATTTTGCAGTTTATGTATATTTTGATAGTGAGTTGGGCAGTTCGGTAAGACATTTTTCAGACTGGAAATTCGCCGACGAGCACGAGTTCTCTCGAGAAATAAGTTAATTCAAGCTAATTTGCTTACATAAAAAAATGGATAGTAAATTTAAAATTTTGAGTGATTTTGTGTACGTACTTTAAAACGGCCTAACATATTTTTATGAAAATATACATGGGATGTTATTATAAAGTTAATAGCATTTAAAATTGTTTTATTTAAATAGGTTTTCAAAAAAAAGTTATCTATGTTAGACAGTTATGTTTTGATGCCTATATACAAGCGAAACGTCATATTGCTGTGGTGGGAGGTATTTGTGTGAATGCGTCTTGTTTGTTATCATTTACGCCGTGACTAGCAGTAGTATTTTATAAACTTTAGAAGCAAATTTCACATACATTAACAAATAATAATAATGCCGTGACTACAAGAAAACGAAGCAACGACTTCTCGTAGGGTGGTGGCGAAGCCTCCACCTGAAAATTTCAATCCATACCTAGCTACGCCGACCGGCATTAACACCAACGGCCTAGACACAGCTCACCTACTCTGTCAAGACGTTTCGTGTGTATATAACTTTTTGAATTGCGTACAAGTTAGCATGTACCTAGACACTGTATAAACGCAACACTAACATAACTTAAACTTAGTAATCTTACTTTGAATATATGACCAGCATTCTTATCTTCGCTCAATTTATAAATAAACAATTAAAATTTGCTTATGGGATTTACAATGTATTTCTAATTTTACTTTGGAAAGGTTTGCTCCGCCGATTGCAATATGACGTAAGACATTTAATATAAAAATGTAACAAAAATGTAATGAACACAAAAGTCTACTATTTCTTCTGCTATTTGGTTCTGCGCCCGCGCATGTTCTATGTTTGGTAACTAGATTTTACTTATTTATTGTTGAGCTACATTTTCCCATACATTTTTGGTGTAATTTTCCAAAATTATTGGAAAAAATTGAAAACCCACTATAAATTACGACGAGCCACCACTGATTCAAAGTTCCTGATATGATAATCTTGGGAAAGATGAGCGAAGTTACATGAAAATAAATCAAGTAGTTGGGTCTTATCAGGAGATATAGCTATTCATTGATAAAATATAATATTTGCGACGCTGATATTTATACGGCCCAGTTGTAGATCAGAAGTGAAGGGACATGTGGTGTGAGGTATGGAAAGGGATAAACTGAAGGATTTGACGGCCGTGCAAAACAATTTTATCAATCCATATATGTGTAAGCCGTTGTACGCCCAAAATAAACAACGTACAAAATGACAAGCCATGTTGCCACATCTAGTACAAGATAGCTACTGATTATTCAACTTCACATTAACTGTTTTGTAATTTTGTTACGGGCTAAAAGTACCTTACTGGGCAATATATTTAAAATTTACATTAGTTACCTTTTTTATGATCATATTTTCAATCATATAAATATTTAAATTTAATTAATTCCATACCTAAATGCGATTCAAGACTTAAAATAAAACAAATGAACTTTGTTTAATAAAATATATTTCTATAACTATAAATTTTCTATGCTATTTTTCGTGAAGAATCCAATGATTTTGGCTGGTTGGTTTTCCCATATTTCATTTCTAAAATAAAAGAAAATAATTAGAAATATTGTAAACAAACAAATATAACCTTGTCTAAAAATTGTCATATTCTATTATTCCTTGTCTCTTCTTTTAATTTCTAATTTGTCATTAATTCTTAAAACAGTAATTTCTCTTAAATCAATTAAAAAAGGAAAACAGGATACCAACTAAAACAATTAATTTTTTCCTAAAACTTCGCGGCATATATTAGCAACAAAGGTGGTTCTTACTTTTTTGCATCAAGCACATTTTCAGAGAAATAAGCGTACTCGCATTTTTCGGATTTTGTTCGAAAAACCTAATATTTAGTGAACTAAAAGATTTTGTGTTAATACTAAACAATAATCTTAACATTATGGATAAAAGTTCCGAATATTTAGAATTTTTCACCTCTTTTTATATTAACTTACTTCAATTGAAGCCCCTTTGTGGCCACCTATCATCCAAGGTGAGTTTTTAAGGAATAACCCCTATAAAAAAAGAATGTTATTAAACTTTTTATCGTCCTAATTTTGGCGATATATTATTAGGCCTCTTATGTAGACTTTCACTTTCACTCTCATGCTGATTTTTAATCTAGACAGCGAATTACTTAAAGACACCAAATAAGGCTAGTGGAGGAATCCAACCAGTCTATCTCTTTGAGTTTAAAACAACTGGAGACTCAACTCAGCCAGAAGACCTGGAGAAACACCTAAGAATAATATTTAAATACTAACCTTATTTATACCTAATCATTTTTTTATGCATTTGTCTTTATATCCGATTGGTGACGTTCATATACTATTTGCTTTGATTTAATAAAATTTATTGTACCAATTAATCTAATTTTAAAAATATTATTTATTGACTATTTATTTCTAGAAATAAACTATATCTTACCGAAGGTTGTTACAGCAATTACTAAACAATTACTAAACTCCATTGGTACCAAAGAGAAGCTCTTCAAGCCTTTAAATCTTTAGATTATCTTCGATTTTTGATTGCTTTTCAAACGGTACTTTCTCAACTCGTGCGTTCGCAACTCGGGCGCAATATAAAACTACCTGAATTCGTCGCATCTCGGGCGCCCTCCAAAATTGTGCACCTGTGAGTTCGCAACTCGGGCGTCGACGGGATATGAAATTTGACCATAGTTTATGTACCCTGATTCTTATTACAATCTGATTCAGGTAGTAATGCATTATCGAAAATTTAAGAGAAATAAATAACATCGCAGAATAAGCTTTGATTTTAACAGATAGCGAGCATTGAAAAGTTAGTTGATGTAAAAAAATTGAAGATTTTTCCATTACGGTTTATTTTAGAGAAATCATGTGTAGAATAAAAAATATAGAGCATGATATTGGGATCATTTTCAAATTATTGGCGATTTCTAAAATATTTCCGAAAATAATTTGGTCACTAGGGGTATTATAAGTGAAAATGAGAAAAATTCGAATTTTGCACTTTACCTCAAATTTCCCGAATTCGGTCTATTTTAGAGAAATGTATAGAACAAAAATTATAGAGAATTACATTGTAAGCAACTTTTATTTGAAGAATTTTCTTTAAAATTCGAATTTTGCACTTTTTGTCAAAATTCTCGAATACGGACCATTTTAAGGAAATCATGAATATGATAAAATAATATATAAATATTACGAAACGCCTCAGAAACATTTTTAAAACATTCCTAAATTGTAAAAATATCCTGTAAATGTAATATTTCATATATTTTATAAATAATAATTTGAAACCTATCAGAAATATAACACACTGATATTTCAGAAATGTATCAAACAACAGACGCAAACTTCCAATTATTTAGAATATATGGTTTTCTCTAATATAGAATTATAGTACTTAAAATAAAATGACTACAACATAACCCATCTTCTTTCTCTTCTTACAAATGAGAAAATTTTCAAATCTTGGCCATTTACAACATAACAAACATAAACCAACTTAATATTTCAAGTATAATCAATGAAAATGTTTAAAAATATGATTGCAATAAAGTAGAATAATTAATATTTTTAGGTAAAATATAAACAAAACGTCAAAGTGTTTCGATACAATAACGTTTTTATTACGAGTTTTATGTAATTTAAAGAAACGTTAATATTAAACGTGTATGTATCTTAATATCCAACTTTCGGTTGAACCACAATTACATAATAACATTTAAAAAGAATATTAAAATAAACTAGAATAATTAATATTAAATTAACGTAGATATTTGGTTTACATTATTAACCAAACGTTAAAAAAGTTGAAATACAATAATATTTTACATGTTATATATATTTAACAAAATGATTAACTTTTAGTTACATAACAACGTTTAAATATAATATTAAAATATAGTTAGATAATTAATATTCAAATAACGTATATATTTAGTTTAAAAAATAAACTAAACGTCTAAAACCTTATAAGCACCCATTAGATATCAATTTTTATGAGTAGTATACGATTTGTCAAAAAAAATATTTTTGGCCAAGAGTAAAGTACATTCATTTTTGACAAACCTCGTATACGACTTATACAATTTGATATATGATGGTTGTATTTTAAGGTCTGAGATCACGCACAATTTTTTATGAGGACATTTTTTTCATAAAATTATTAATAAAAAAAAGTTTTCCATATACTGTCCTAGTATACGGCTCAAAATTGTGATGTATTTTAGGTTTTAGACCATCCACAACTCTTTATGCTAAATAATTTTTTTTTTGATAAAACTAATAAAAAAAAGTTTTCCATATGTAGCCAACTTACACAGACACCCTACATAAAAAATGTATCAAAATAAAAATTGAATAGCTAGCCAAGGTAGGTACATTATTATTTATCAATCTAATTATTTAATAAATAAATTACACTTTTTTCAGTAAAAACTACAATTTCAAATGTCATAACAATGTAATGTAAAGATTATGTTCGCAGAGAAAGATAAATAAAAAATCTTGTTTTATGAAAGTTGCATAATATTTAAAAACTGGCAAGCTCCTCCTGTACGGCACTCCGTATATAATTTTAAGTTTAAGCCGAAAGCACCTTCTCAGGTACCGATCCTTGAACGCCCGAGTTGCGAAGGGTATTTAATCTACCTGTAGCCTTCCGCCCGAAATGCGAAAAATTAAGGATTCCGCCCGAGTTGCGACGCACGAGATGCGCATAAATCTTTCAAACTACCTAAAATCATTTATATTTATATAAAATAATAATTAATTTATATAATTACTCACCTGTTTATAATCCAGTTGTGCTTATTTATTTGGAACCATAAAATTTATATCTACTCTCATAACTTAATAGAAAATATTGCGCACTATTTTTGTTTTCTTAAAAGAACCCGAATCTGTTTTAAAAGCAACCAAAAACTGTTTTTAATCCATTACAATTTATTCAACATTATAAACTCTAATTCAGTGAAATTAAGTACATCTAATTTAGTTAAATTTTATATTACTAATGATTCAAAATATTTTGGGTTCAGTTGCAATAAAAGAGGTTGAACTATTTTAGCTTTTCTAAGATATGTAAATAATTTTGTAAACAAAACGAGAATAATATAATAGGCATGACAACAGCCGATATTATACCCTCCTGTATCCCTTAGAATATGTCTTATTATTCACCACAGCACGATAATTCTTTGAAGTTACATCTCCTGTTATCTCTGGGTCACTGCTTTCTTTATAAAACAAATTCATCGGAATATTCTTGCGTATCGTCAATTTTGCGATATCATTTACTCGTTGCACGTTTTAATCTCATCTAAAATCCCACTAGTATTTTATCTCTGAAAACACAAAACTCATTAAACATACTTGCTCTAATCCCCATACTTGAGAGTCAAAGGGGCACCTCACTGAAAAATTCATCCCCCCAAAAACGAACTTGATTATTTTTGGAGCGGCGTTTGCCGCTCGCTCAAAAGGGCGCTCATTAAAAAAGTGACACGCGAGATCTGACAACATAAACCAATTGTGAACGATCCAAAATGTAAACCATCACACCCGTGACAATAAAAACTGCAAGTTGTTTGATTTCGTTATTTAAATCGAATTAAAAATTTATAGGACGACGACGCGCGCTCTAACACTGCCGGGTCCTTTGTAGTCCTTCCGAAGGATTTGCTAGGGATTTTTGTAGCTCTGCGCTTGATTGCTTTTGTAAATAAACTTTGCTTTGAGTTGAAACGTATGTGGGGAAAGGAAGTTGCAGAAACGAGAAAGATGAAGTATGAATAACTTTATTGTCAAATCTAACGATATCTTTATTTTTATTCTTTCATCTCCAACTATACATATATACCTACTTTAATGATAAGAGGTCCGAAAAACTATTGATTATTGATCCGAAAACAAAGTAAATATAATTTCTTTGTAAATTCTCAAATACGTCTGTTCGCTATACTTACGCGGGTTTCGGATTAACAAAATTATGCAAATTAGTCATTGACAACCAGTTCCAATAAGCCTCTTCCCGAGAAATTAGGTAAAATTGCCCTAATGGTCAGATTTAAATTAAAATAACATCAGGGTAGGTACTAAATTTGTTACAAATATTGCAGTTGAATTGATTCTTTGCAAGTGTTGACATTGTATGTATATTGTATATACAAAATCACAATAGTGAACTGCCGAAAGAAGATCACCGCAAAACTCGCCCATCATTGAAAACGAAGGATATTCCAGATGGAAAGAAATTTGAAATTCGTGATACCATTTATCGAATGAGGGCCAACAAGGAACATGTGACCTTAAATACAATTCTCTCGGAATTAATAGAAAATTTGACGACATTGGCAGAACAAGTCTATGACAAGTGATATATAACTTGGGTTTCAAATTTCAAAAGGAATTAACTTTCTAAGAAAACATTCTAAATTTAAAGAAGAAGGGGCGAATTTTATATATTTAGACGAAACATGGATATTTTCTAGGGGGTGCAACCAAGAGAATATGGCAAGATGATAACGTAAAGTCCATCAAACATACCGATGGAGAAGGGAAGCGACACATAATTTTACATGCAAAAGGAAAATCGGGTTTTATAGAAGGTGCTGATTTAATATTTTCATCTAAATCAAATCCAGTGACTATCACGATAATATGAACACAGAAATGTTTGTAAAATGGTTGCATGAAAAACTTCTCCAAGGTTTAAGTGAGCCCAGCGTAATTATTTTAGACAATGCACCTTACCATTCTGAAGTATTACAAAAAAGTCCAACGAATTCTTGGGCTGTTGATAAAATTAAAGAATGATTAACAAAGGAACATATACCATTTCCTCAATATATATTAAAATCAGAATTATTACGCTTGGCACATATACACGCAAAACCAAAAACCTTTGTTGTGGATCAGATTATTGAAAGTTACGGTCATCAAGTTTTACGTCTGCCACCCTATCATTGCCAGTTTACTCCCATCGAATATATATGGGGAATAGCAAAATAATATTATGACAACCATATTGGGCCTAATGGTTATAGTGACGACGCAGTTCGGGAAACTTGGCGAAAAGCACTTTCAATGGCAACTCCAGAAGTGTGGCGGAACTGTATATCCAAGTGCGAGAAACTAATAGAAGATTGGTGGACTCGTGAAAATAAAATAAACGAAATAAGTCCAATCGTAATAACAATTAATAGTGATGACAGTGATGATGATAACGATTATGATATTTTGGATGAATGACTGATTTTCATTTTTTTTATTCAATTTTTTTGTTTTTCATTTGAAATTCTCTACATGGAACAAATTTTTATGTTAGAAAATATTTTATTTGAGCTAAATAACCCTCTTATTATATATAGACCATATTGTCTGTGTGAAGTGTAATACAAAATTATTATTAGGTTTATAATAGCCACATTAATGAAGAAGTTTAATTCTGCTCTCAATTATACATTATTATTTATTTAAAAAGTTGTACATTATTTTTCATTTCATTTAACCAGTTGATATTTCCCCAAAAAACAGGTCAAACTTTCGGGTACTTACCTGGAAATACTCATAAAATTTTTAATCCGAAACCCATTCTATAGCGAACAGACTGTACAATTTTCAAAATTACCCCTATGAAGTAATGAAAATTAAATTATTTTCGAATATCGTGAAAATGAATTTATTTAAAAATTGAAAAAATGTCTCGGGATGAATTCGAAACTTTCACATTTTACGCACGCTGATTACCAACCTGGACATTAGATATCCGGAGTCAAAATTGTTAATTTGAATATTAGGTTTAAATCTCAAACGGGGCCATAATAGTCTTAATTTTTGACTTGATTTTAAGTATTCGATAACATTAAAAATACCACTATTTTTATTTTCTCTGTATACCATCTATAATTTACAAAATATAATATAATTATGGATTCCTAAATAAGGCAGATTTTTTAGCAAAAATAATTGTTTTTTTTTTAATAACAAATCTTTTTTCATGTGTATAAAACGTTTTGGAACACATACTGTATAATACATTGCAACGAGCTCTTTAAGCACGTCGTTAACAACAATATTTAAATACACTTTGTTGTCAAAAAGCACGTCGCAATCCATTACATAGCACGTTCCAAATAAAAATTAAGATTTGTAGTTTCATAAAAAACAATTATTCTTTCTATAGTTTATTTGAAAGGGTTATACTATACTATTATTATAACGAAAAAAAAAAAAAAAAAATTTTTAATTAGTCGATTCTGGTGCGTGAAATGTTTGTTTTCTTCTTGTAAACATCTATAATGTTCTAATAGTCTTGAAAGAAACCGTTTCACTGGGAATTTGAATTACTATTTTTTGC
The DNA here is from genome assembly GCA_927349885.1 of Psylliodes chrysocephalus. Lineage (NCBI taxonomy): Eukaryota > Metazoa > Arthropoda > Insecta > Coleoptera > Chrysomelidae > Psylliodes > Psylliodes chrysocephalus. The sequence continues at coordinate 77,255,898 of OV651815.1, forward strand.
GGTAGTGATACGTAACTGTATATGGTGTAGTTTACAAAAATCTTTTAAATCAAAATTTTTAAATTCTGTTCCACTGTCGGTAGTAATTTTTTGAGGTAGTCCATGATGTGAAATAAATTTTAAGAGATTTTCTACGACTGATATCCCTGTTATTCTATCTAGGAGATAAGCCTGACCATATCGCGAAAAAGAATCAATTATAGTCAAATAAAATTTATTAGAAATGTAAAATATGTCTAAATGTATGTGTTCAAAGGGTTTTGATGCAGTGGGTGTCAAATTAAATTTTAGTACTGGTTTATTACTATCATATTTATTCTTTAAGCATGTCTCGCAATTATTAATAAAATTTTCAATATCAATAGCCATTTTTGGCCAATAATATCTAGTACTAAGTGATGATTTCACTTCATTTATACCTCTATGACCAGATTTGTAAATATGATAATATTCAATTTTGTTTCCTACCATTATCTAAGCTTTTCCTACTAATTTTTCTTGGATTCTATTATATATGCATCCAATTCTGGGTCATTATATATTCTATAAGTATCATTTAAACTTTTGCATCTATTTATAAATTTATTTAGTGAATTACTATCATCACCAAAAGTTTTTATATTATCTATTTCGTACTTAAAAAGGTCTTAGTTCACTTATCTACGTTCAACTACTGTAGATGTATGTGTCATGATTAAATTACTTCGTACACTATCTGATTTATTATCTTTTAACGATATATTTGCAAATTGCTTTAACAAAGTATCAATTTCTGATTCACTCATAAAATTTTTTCAAAATAAAATATAGAATAGTTTCAAAATTATATAATAGTACAATCTTTTTAATACCTCTAAATTATAGGAAAGGGAAATTAAAGGATATTTGGCACTTACTATTTTCTTCAATTGTTTTCTAATTGTCGTTTCGGATGTCCCACCATGGGATGATGTCCAATCGACGATTCTTCTACGGGGAGGTTAGATTGTCGCCACAAAAGGGATAACGTCCACCAATTCTTCGTTAGGAACCACACTTAAGGAATTAAAACTCCAAAGTCACGAAAAGTTAATATTCGGCAACAGCGAACTCGATTAAACTTTTTCACGACTCGAGTGTATCCTACTGACTGCGCCAGTTACAAATTCCAAAACGGAACTTTTATTTTTTAAAAATGTTATTAGGTAAAAATACACCTAAATGGATATTTAACACAACTCTGGACTAAATCCAAAACTAAAGCTACTTCAAATAATAATAATAATAATAATAATAATAATAATAAGGTTTTGCTCCTATTTATAAACTAAAAATGAATATTAAGGATATAAAAGAGTCTATTATGTCATAATATACAACTATAGTACAGTTTTTATGGCAGGATTTATACAGAATTGTTCAAAGCAGAAAAAAGAAAATATTGATACATTCTTATCAATTACTATGACCACCCAGAAAAACCTTGAATATAATACATCATAAAATGCAAATGAGTAAATCCTAAGAGATAAAACACTTCTATTTCGTTTTTAGAAATACAGAACTTTTTAGAAAGAATAACTGTTTTTATGAAACATCAGTTCATGGAAAACGTTAACTTTGGAGTTGAAATTTCGACGCGTAGAAGCCTACTTGGGATAGTGATAGAAAAAGTTATTTTTAACCACATCGGCCACACTTAACCCAAAAGATGATAGTCGGCAGCCGGGTATAGAAAATTATATTTAGTTATTATCTATCGATCGAATAAAATGTTTTCCAAAAATAGCGATGGGTGGTGGGTCGCACATTCTTTAAATTATTAACAACGCAAACGATATAGGCACAGCTGACGATGGATTACAATTGAACATTTCCAGAAGAATTTAGCCCTACTATTATAGTGATCAACCCAACATTTTGCAATGAATTCCGATACTATATAGGTTTTTGAAAAATGTATTTGAAAACTTCCAAATAATTTATATAAATATATTATAGATTAAGAAAAAATTTCTTTATTTACGAAAAAATATACCCAAGTGTGTATTTTCAATTCAATCTTATCTTTGGTTGAAACGGACATCGCCTCTTAATAAAAAACTGCCCTTCAGGAAAGTCCTCATTCGATCCGGAAAAGCTGAAATTCGAAGAAAACAATCACGAATTGACTTTACGCCATCAAGCAATCCAGAAGTGAAGCGCTGGACAAACAAACCGCGAAACAATTGTGAAACAAACAGAAACAACCGAAGTGGACAAAACAGCTGCTAAAAACAAAAGCCGACACGACAGAATAGAGGCAACAAAAACAAAAGGTCCGGACACGGTAGTTGTGTGTCATATCTAGTAGGCATGGTTAGAAGAGTGCTTTTGTTACGGCTCGTTACCGGTTCACGTCAAATCGGACTTGTCGCATTAACCTGCTACACATGTTTATCTTGATCTCGATATTGTTTCTTTTTAACAAAGAGGGCGATGGCTAAGAAAATGAGGAAAGAAAAGCGGGAGTAGAAAAGCGTGACGAGATTGTATACTGGATGTCTCATATATAACAAGAAATATTAGTTAATTCAAAAATATAAGTGGAAACGTTGTGCATTAATATATTCGCACATTTTCGTATACAGTGTGACATTTTAAAAACTTACAATGTGCTATATCTCACAAACGAAAGATGATACCAAATAATGCTTAAAACCGTTTCTCGGATAAGAAGGGGGAACTAAAATGACATAAAAGATAACTCACAAATTTGTAGTTCAACAAAAACTTCATAAAATTTTCCTCTTAGGCAAGGTTTTATAATTATTGATTCACTCTGTATAATTATTATTTATACCATTGGATAGCATTTTTATAGGTTTTTCAATTATGTATCACAAGTAGGGGTTTGCTATTTAATTTTTTTTAGTTCGGGTAGATGGGGGCCTAGGGGGTTGATAGGAATGAGTTCTCTTTAATGTCATTTTAGTTCCCCCTTCCTATCCTACAAATTTTTTAAATCATTTTTTGATATCTTCTTTCGTTTGTGAGATATAGCCCATATTAAATTGTCACACCGTACCAATATCGTTTTTGTAGCGCAATGGGAGCTTTATTTTTAAGGGTTTAATGTTTTTGGTGTATAAAACCCTATGCAGTCAAAAAAGAACGACTGGCAACAATCTAGAATTAAGCAAAGGAGAAGGGAGAACTGGTGGGACTGGTGGGAGTCGCTTCAGATCAACAAGCACCGTTAAAAGAGAACATTCAGTTAGAGTCAGGAACAACTCTAGTACTGTACGCGAGTAACCCAGATGACATAAAAGATGTGTCTACTGGTCGATATTAATTTGACGCTCATTTAGCGACACTGTTTCTTAAAACACCTCAAACAGTGAAACTATGTTATGTAACCAATCTACCTACAACCGGAATATCAAGATCATTATTGTGTGTCTATGACAAAACCCATTTCTATTCGTTGAGAAAACATCATTCTCTCATCCCAATTAAAAATTGACCAGTATCGATCCAGTTTAGAAATTAACAGGTTTTTTATGTACAGTCTTTAATATATGTCTTTATTGGGAAAAGCAGCTTTGTTCAAGTAGAAATTATACTCTCTTATCGTTATAGGTTACAGGATGGTGGATATCTCTTTCGGGTGAGCTTAGTTTTATAAAAAATGATTTGAATGTACAGATGTACAGACCGTTTCTCAGGTAATGGAAAGGCAAACTTTATCTTTACATCAAATTCAAATATTGTGGTTGATGGGATCCGGTTGATCCATTTTCCAATCCATATTTGTAAAGTGAACTACAAAACAATTAATGTCTCTCTTATCTTGTCTCTTATAGCCAAAGTTTATAAATTATAAGTGTCCCCATTTATTCAGCGAAGTAGCTATCAAAATAATTCATTTTTTCTTTCAACAGGTTTTGTAGGAAACAAAAAATCATACATTTTTTGCTCACTGCATAGTATTTACAGTTGGGTACAAAATAAATGACTATTCTGAAGTAGCCTGTAACAGAAAACCAAATATATATTACAGTCGTAAAATTAAATTATTGTTTAAAATTGCAAGTAAACAAACAACTTAACCTTAAAAATAGTCACTGAAAGAATTTTATGGGAATTCCCTTACTTCTAGCAAAAATATCTTAACGGGAAAAGTACCACCAGACAAAAGAGTTTAATATCTTTATACATATATAAATAATTCACATTCAAAAATAAAAGTGAACGGGCCCATTTTCGTCCTCACTGTATATAATACATTCGTTTGTGTTACCTTTTCTTTGACAGTTTTTCGAAAAAAACGCTTAAAAATTTTTAACTTTTCTTTAAAAGTAACCTCAGGAAAGCAGAATGGATTAAATATAAGAAATGATTGTATAAATTTTAAATAAATGAAGTGAGAAATATTTTTTCTTATAAATCACTATTTATAAAATCCTAATAACACAAGTATTATTTGTTACCATTTAATGTGTTATAGTTAATTTTTTGACTGTCTCAAAATTTAATATGTTAAAATTTTTTAAGTTATACGATAAGCAATTGAAAATTTCAAATAAGCAAAGAGAAAATTGTTCGAGAGGAACGAGAAATTCTCGTCGAGAGATGACGCTCTCTCGTCTCGTCTCAAATCTGTTTTCGAGAGAAAATGTTTCTCTCGTCTCGTTCGAGACGAGAGACGAGAATCTCTCGTCTCGCGGCATCACTAATCGACACACCTAACATTTTAGCTTTAATACTCGTATTCCATGTGGGAGTAGAAAAGGTATTTTTTCTTCTTTTCATTATGATCTTATCTCAATCTGAATTTTTTTCGTTAGTACCTACCTATAGTTTGCTAGTTCCAGTTATATAAATTAGATGGATTTCTATAAGGCTTTGTTTCCAGTTTCAATTCTAAAGCAAACAAGATACCCTATGGTTCATATTAGTGTATTTAAATATACAAAGGGCTTTTTAAACAACAATTTACCTGGTGATTTCACGATTAACAATATGTTTTAAAGATGCATTCAAATTCAATAATCGGAGTTTCAATTTTACGATTTTTGTAGATCTTTTGTTCATGAAATGACAAACTTAAATTGTTATATGAACTTAGTTTTATTTAATAATTAGTTGAGTAAATAAATGCTAAAATTTATGAATAGATACGAGAATGGTTTAAAATATGTGGCAAAGAATTGAGAATTATGGGAATTATGCTTAAAAAGCAGAGCAATAAAAATAATGGAGAATAGTTAACACTCGATAAAACTAAAACTAATCGGCAACGTCATTATACTTATTATACTTTCTGTTATGTTGATCCAGTATCACAAACATTATTCAAACAAAACTTCAACATTAGTTTTCAAATTCTCTGATAACTGGCCTATAAATCTAATTTCAACTCCTTAACTGCAGGGACCTGTTACACGAAAGCCTTTCATTAAACAGTAGAAAGAAGATACTCAATAATTAGAGCATCGTTATCGATACCAAGCGAATTTTCAGGTTGGTGGGCCTGGTGAGCAAGAACGGTGGTGGGTAATGATGCAGAATGATGTTACCGACCGTGTCGTAAGGAGAGACTCCGGTTCTCGGGTTACGCTTGTTCCACTAATTACACGGGCCTTTACACAAATTTGAGGCATTCTATTCGGCCGAAAAGATTCATTTCAAAGAAATCCAGGTGGCCTTCGGGATCGCGATCGTCTCGTCTTCGCCGATTGGATTTTTCGGAATACGAAATTCGAGATGTTCGATTTCGCGATCTAGATGGGACGTCAATGTTCATTAAGATGAGATTTTTGGTTTGCGGTATATTCGATATCCGTCGCAAATTTACCACCTGATGTTGTTTTTTCGAATATTACCTAAAATATGTCTGGACATTGAGCTTTTAAAACGGTGGCAAAACAGTAGCGGTTTACACGCAGAAAAAAAATGCTTGCAAGTAAATGAAATATGCAAAGTTGAAACAATTGTAATTTTAAAACGGTAATTAGAGACTGATTCATTAATTAATAATTAAGCCCTTATTTAGTTGCAAATATTTAACTCGTTTTTTATATTATAAATTAAGTGGGGTTGGTTTGCGCAAGCATGAGGTTTAAGAATGAACTACGATTCCTGCTTTATACTGTTGCCACACTGCAAAATAAATGGTGTACTAAATGGAAAAACAGATTAATAAACTACGAGGAGATCAAGATAGATTAGATAAATACAGAAAATAGGAAGTATAAAAAAGAAGAAGAAGAAGAAGGAGAAAATTATTAATAGAGTTTAAAAAGTTTAAAAACAGCCCCATAATGAAGAATTGCATAAGAACTATAAAAAATAAGAAATAAAACTCGGTTATTATAAAAAAATCCAAATTTAATTTCTAGAGTAAAAAAAATCGATTGTAATAAAAATAGTACAAAAAATCAAATGTAATAAAGCAAATGTATGCGAAATATTAACTATTGATCCAAACATGAGTATATAAGGCTCTGATTGTATGAGAATTTTTAAAGGACCCCGCACAAATCTTATGGAAATTGGGTCCCGGTCAAATTCGCTGAATTTTTGATATGTCATAGAGTTCATCCTACTGGTCAATTATCTCAATGGCCACAAAGCTCAAAAATGGATAGTTTGGCCGGTACAGAGCTTTAAAGCTCCGAGTATCCTCCACGGACTTATGTATATGCGCAGTGTATATAGACTTTTGAAATAGCCTATTTCATTTTTTTTATTATCTAGGTTTATATTTTTGAGGTTGCTGAATTCAGATCTGTTGTTAGATTTTCAAAATTGACAGTTGGCAGCTGTCAATGTGCTATAATAAAGCCAAAAACTTGTTTTTTTATGTTTTATCTTTCTTTTTTTTTAGTTCGATAAGTTCAAAGATGATATCAAATCAATAACAATGACTATCGGCAGCTGTCATTTAGCTGTCAACAATTCTTCAAAGTCCGGTAATAAAGTCAAAAAATTATTTTTTGTTTATAACTTCAAGTTTTTTAGATAAGTGAATATAAATATGATACAAGCTGTCAAAATGCAATAATAGAGCAAGTAACTTATTTTTTGTGCTTAACTTTGTGGATAAGAAATCAAGCATGATATAAGTTTATGACATCACTTTTGAACTCTATACACTGCGCATATCATAAATCCGTGGAGGATACTCGGAGCTTTAAGGCTCTGTACCGGCCAAACTATCCATTTTTGAGCTTTGTGGCCATTGAGACAATTGACCAGGACCGAATTTCCATAAGATTTGTGCGGGGTCCTTTGTAACTTGTTCTTAAAATAAAGCCTAAAGCTTTATTTGCTTTACTAGTGATATATATGCTCATCAAACAATAATTTGGAGTCGAGAAATATATCTAAGTCCTTTACTTTATCCACTGGTTGAAGTGTAGATTCATTAATAATGTAACTGTTGTGTAAAGTGTTACTTCGAGTACACTTAGATGCATTTAAAAATAAATTATGTTTCTACAATAATCGCAAAATCTATCTATATCTTGCTAAAACAAAATCCTATCAAGTAAGTGTCAGCGTCAGCGTACATGATAAATTTCGCGAATTTAAAGCAGATATTATTGACATAAAGGTGTAAGCGTAACGGCCCAAGATGAGATCCTTGTGGTACTCCTGATGTAGAAATGATAAATATAGATTTGTATTTACCCAATGCTACCTGTTGAGACCTATTTATAACATAAGAGTCAAACCAGCAGATTTCCGTGTACGCCGACCTCAGCGAGCCTTGATATTAGGATAGAATGGTCAATTTTATCAAAAGCCTTACTGAATCTAGCAACATTCCGTCATTTAAACTTTTCAATATGTATTCAACATAAATAAATATGTTATGTTATGTTGAGAATGGGGTGTTAATACACTGCGACCTAAAAGATCTATTGTGCCCCCTTCTGTCGCCACTGCACTAAGGAAATGTCTCAATGTCTATAGCGACCCTTCCAATCCTATTTTCTCAAAGAGGTGTAGGATTTGAAGTGGCTTACAGTTAGGTAAATCTCCCTCTTCTATTTGATATCCTCCTAGATATAGTGCCCTTAGATTCTGGAGTGCTACACATTCAGTTAGGATTTGAATGGAAGTTTCGTCCTCCTCCTCACAGAATCTGCACTCACTATCATCTACTACTCTCAGTTTACTTAGGTGTCCTTTTAGTCGACAATGCCCGGTAAGGATCCCTGTTACAATACGTAGCCTGTTCTTGCTCAGGCAGATGCAGGCTTCCGATCTTTTTTGGTTATATTCACCCAGAAGTATCTTGGCCTGTCTCAGCCCCAAGAGATTGTTCCAATTATTGGTTCTTCTACTACCCAATTCTTTTTTAATCTCTCCTAATATTGTGTTACTGCTGATACCGCAGAACGGCTCAGGTCCTACAAAGGGTGTTTGAGCCCCTTTCCTTGCAAGACTATCTGCAATCTCGTTACCCTGTACCCCGTTATGCCCCGGGACCCAAGTGAGAGTAACTCTATTTTTCTCGCCTAGCTCATTCAATTGTTCTAGGCATCTCCAGACCATTTTTGAGCTGATTACGTAGGAACTCAGCGCTTTGATGGCTGCTTGACTATCGGACGTGATGATAATCTCTTGTCTATGATAGTTTCTCTCGATGTTAAACTGGATACACTTCTCGATGGCGTGAATTTCCGCCTGGAAGATGCTTGGGTATTTTCCCAAGCTTTCGGAGTAACAAATAAATAAGTTTCAACCGATCGTTTTTTAATAAAACCATGTTGTTCAATGTTAAGAATATTCATAAAATAGAAAATCGAAAATTAAACTTTCAAATAGTTTACTTAATAAGTTAAGTTTTGATGTAGGTCTAAAATTATTCACCTTGTTTGTATTTCCTGATTTGTGGATTAGCACAACGAAAGCCGTTTTCCATATATCAGGAAACTGTCCTTTATTTATTAAATAAGAAATATAAAGGGCCAATGAGAGAATTTTACACTTTTTAAAAAGCATGTAGGAATCTCATCTGGACCAGGACCTTTAACAGGAAAATTGCCTATTTTTAATGAAATCATTTCACGAGATATTTTATATTGGGTAATATTCAGAGCAGCGCTGTTGAAAATAGCAGGAAAATCACTAGGACCACTTGGCACAAAAACAGACGAAAAAAAAAAAATCAGAAAAGGCGTTACAGATTTCCTGTGGTTCTGTAATTAGACCTGTATTGGTTACGAGATTATTGGGTAAAATGGGGGAATCTTTTTTGTTTTTAACATATTAAAAAAAATACTTAGGATTTTCAGTAATATTAGATTCAATCCGATTTAAATATTTTTTATAATCCTTGTTTATCAAAAATTTTGATCTATCACGTAACATTTTAAATGTCAAATAGTCCATGTCATTATTATATTTTTTCCAGCGTCGATGAAATTTTATCTTTCCTTTAATAGCTTTAATAGTTGACAAAGAAAACCAAAAAAGGTATGATTTACAATACTTGGAATTCTTGGGAACATGACAGTCCAAAATATTATTAACAATTTCATAAAATACTGTTACTGATTCATTGATTGTAAGATATTGGAATTGTTTATTCCAGTCAATTACAGATAGAAGATTATTTATTTCAGTATAGTTTAAAAGCTAAAGTGATTAAAATAGTGACACCTTATATAACTGAACCACTTGACTATATATTGAACAAAAATATAGTCAAGGGTGTTTACCCAATCGCTTTTAAATATTGTTACGTCGTCATATAAAAAAGTAGATGTTACTGGCCCTCTAATTATTGACCGATATCGTTAATGACAAATCTATCCAAAATGTTTGAAAACATTATAAAAGACCGATTATATTTTTATTTAAATAAATATAAAATCCTATCCAATAATTAATATGATTTCAGAAAACAAAGGTCAATTGAAGATGCTATAATAACATTAACATCTAAAATTACAAAATCTTTTAATTTATTTATTGTTTCGGCCTTTACTTGATGAAAATCCATTTAATTTTGAAAGAGTAAAACCAAATTTGGTAGATTTTCACACTTTTATTTTAAAAATAAAAATTTTTTAAACAAACACTAACATGACATATGTTTCGAAGTACAACTTCTTTGAAAAAGAAGTTGTACTTCGAAACATATGTCATGTTAGTGTTTGTTTAAAAAATTTTTATTTTTAAAATAAAAGTGTGAAAATCTACCAAATTTGGTTTTACTCTTTCAAAAAAAAAAAAAATCTTTTAAATCTACTAGGCCAAGTCTGTGTGTATTTATAGATTTGTCAAACGAAGTTGACACCGTAAGCCATCAACTTCTTTTACAATTCTTTCACGACATCGGAATTAGAGAAAATTCTCTAAATTTATTCGAAAATTATTTAAACAACCGATTACAGATTGTAAGAATATGTGATGCGCTCAGTGTGCCAGAAGACGTAGAATTTGGTGTACCGCAAGGGTCGGTACTAGGACCGATGTTTTTTAATATTTATATTAACCAGTTGTTTTTATTAGAAACCAAAGGTAGTATTATAGGATTTGTATTATGGGAGGACTCGACGATCTATTACGATGATGAAGATTGGCAATCTTTGAAAAATAAAGTGGAGCAGGATTTAACCCCTATTCTATAGTGATTACAACCAAAATTACAGATAGTTAATGTAGAACAACTAATGACCTACCGTTTATCTGCAACTACGCTAGTATTCCTCCCATTAATCAAATAAAATTAATATTAACATCGAAATATTTATCAATTTACCTAAAACACAAATTAAATATCTAGGAATTGTTATTGATGCTCGTATATTTCATATAACGTAAATAAACTAAAAAGGATTTTATATAGATTTAGGTTTATAAAATCATTGAAGAAAATGAATCTCAGAATTCAAAAGGTTAGAAATTTAACGCCACAAGACAAAATAACAAAGAAACACTACAAAATTTCCAACATCGCTGATTATATATCTTTTGTATTTCTTTATCCTGAAAGAAATATTACTCAAAAAAGTAAAATAAATCTATAGGATTTAAAATTCAAAATATCAGCGAGGGCGTGATTTTGTTTGTGCCAAAAAGCAGAAACAAAATAAAACGTCAGTGTAAGGCTTCCATTCGAAACAAAATAACACCATCCCCTGCGGATTTAATTCTCGCTGCTTTGATCTCATCCAATCGACCTACTCCCAAGTCACGATACTCCGGGCACCCTGCAACTTCTTGCAACGCAAGAAACGAACATCTGGAATTGATGTCAAAGAGAAACTCTCTTAGCGCCTTTCTTTTCAGGCATCGTATTTTAAATAACTGGTGTTAATGCGTTACATTTTCTTTAGTCATTTCGATGGCAGAAAAGGGATAGGTATTAGCGGGTTGGCTGGAGCTCGTTATTCAACGTTTTAATAGAGTTTTCGTTATGGGATTGGATAGCGTCTTTTTGCTACTAAAAAGTTATAGCTCGAAGTAAATATACATTTTATGAAGGATAAATCGATAATGCATTTTAAGCGGAATTTTCCAAATTTAAATGTTTATTATAGAATCCACACTATACACCGAGAGAAATTTCTTTTAGTCATTAAACAAAATCTTATAACTATTAAAAGATTTCTGAATTGAATAGGCGCCAGCCGCTCCCTTTTCATAGTCATTACGGTATTTTTTTCAAAACACTTATATTACTAAAAAAAGTACTCGTACCCAAATGAAACTGAATTATCAATTTTTTTATATAACTGTTAAATAGTTTTATCGGTAAGTAAATAAATAAAAAAAAACTTTGTTTTAGTAATCTTAAGGCGATTCGAACTTAACAGGATATGGCTATTTTAACATAATATGATTTATCAATTATTTTAGTAACTAAAATGTTGACTGTTTATATTATAAAGAGTTGAAGTTTTTTACAAGAATTTTTTCATCACATGGAAAAATGAGTAATCAATTGTTTAATAGTATATTGCTTCACTATCGAAACCAAATTAATTTTCATGCACCCCCGCTTACGATTGTGGACCCCCATTTTTTATTACGCCCAACGTAGATCCCCGTCGAGTCTCCCGTGGACCTCTGGGGGTCCACCTGGACCACTTTGGGAAATACTGCTTTAGACTATAAGTACTATAGTATTATATTCAATTTTGTAATCATTTAAATTTCAAAAAAATACACGTAAAGGTTTGTATTCTACTCTATTGATATGTTATTATTTAATCAACCTGTTGGAAAGCTTCTGTCAATTTGACATTATTTTAATACATCTACAGTGATAACGCACAGGTTTTAACAAAATGATTTCACTAGTAAATTTTTAATTTCAGCTGCGCATCTTACACAGAAACAGATTATTTGACAAACTTTCAAAAATCGAAAATAATCGATTAATCAAAAATAATCGATTAATTAAAAAGTCGATTAACTGATAAATCAATTTTCAAAAAAAAAACAAAATTATCGAATATTTTAAATAATTGATTATTATCAATAATCTACTTTATTGTATTTCCTTTAGAATCGATAATTCGATTATCTTTGAAATATCGAAAATAATCGATAATTTCAAAATAATCGCCTAATCGAAAATAACCAATTAATTAAGCCGATTCTATGATAAATCGATTATTAACAATAATCTTTTTTATTGTATTTCCTTAAAATCGATATTTCGATCATCTTTGAAATACCGAAAATAATCGATAATTCCAAAATAATCGCCTAATCGAAAATAACCAATTAATTAAGAAGCCGATTCTATGATAAATCGATTTTCCAAAAAATAAAACGAATTATCGATTATTTTCTAATAACCCTTTTTTTAATATTTCCTTAAAAATTGATTATTCGAATATCAAAAATAATCGATTATTAAAAAGCTGATTAACCAATAAATCGATAATTTTAAAAAATAACCAAAATATCGGTTATATAAAATAACCGATTATATTCAATCGAATAATGAAAAAACCGATTGAACGAAAATCGATTATTTTGAATAAATCTACTCTTTTTTGGATTTAAAAAAACAAAAATAATTTATTAAAAACAGCGGATAAATCGATTTGCTATTATCCGAGCGTTTAGCTCAGAAATTTAGAGATTCGGATTTTTTGATCCCGTTATCTTTGAAACCGCATTCGATTGTATAATAAATAATAAATATTGCTAAATTTTGAATTTTTTTAGTAAACGAAAATTTTGTTCGAGTTCTTTAGGGGTTTGTAATGTAACATTTTATTAACGTGACCAACTCCCGTAACTTTGGTATTTTTTTGCTTATACTAGATCATATGGTGCGTTTTACTTTGTTTTAAGACTGAAGATTCAAATGTCACTTTCGATTTGACCGCAAATAAGATGAACCTTGTAATTTTAAGTAGGTCATCCTGTATTTCATCTAATATTCTTATAAAAATACCTTATAAAAATAAAATTTAGCTAGCAACTATGATTCTTTACTTCTTATTTATCTACCAAAAAGGGCTTAAAATCACCTTTAGAAAACATTCTTATAAAACTACTTTTTAAATACAAAATTTCGTTAGCAACAATGCCTATTTACTTTTTATTTAAATTAAATATTCCAAATTTTATCTTTTTGTAAATTTATGTAAGTAATATGAAATCTGATTTCGGATGCTTAATATTTATTAAAACCCCTTAATGCGGATCTGAAGTATTCAGCCCAGAGAATCATGGCGCTTTATGTCAAAACGTTAATAAATATTTACTGCTGAAAACGAATATGTTCATAACATTAGTACTTGTATTATAAGTACACACATTTTTTCAAGATACATCGTGGCATTTTGAACTTGAAATTGATTAACTAGAGCACTTTAAATTGCTAAAATACCAACAAATAAATCAAAAAACAGCTGTCAATGTTGATTAAACTCAGGTGGAGGTGATCGATGAATGGAAAAATCGGAGCAATTCGGGTGGCGTCGTGCAAACAATGATTTTCAATTGGTGGGTTACTTTGGGTTAAAATAGACAACATGCGCAGTGTGCAATGTTACATCTTCGGTCTCTTTAATCTAAAGTAAATACCAACACATTCGTTTCAGAAACAGCTTATTTATAAGTACTTATTTGATGGTTTCGATCTTTCACATAATCATTGTCATTTAATTTTTTGAAAAACTGATAGCTTTGTGGAAAAAATACAAGACCCTGAACATTTTATTTTATTTCGAGTTTAGGCGCTAGATTTTTGGTTTTCTAACCCCTTTATCTTTACAACAGCCTCTGCCATTTCTCATTAAACATCACATTCAGGTAGAGAACCGATGATTTCGAGAGATCTTGATAAATATATTTTAGAATATTTCGGCATTAAGCAAATTTGCTAAAATAATTACTACTACCGCATGTAACAAGTCAATTCAGCGGAGCATAAGATGCGATAATTTGGCTTCAGCTCGGCATCAACATCATCAAAAAAAGGCACATCGATTCGAGCTCATTTGTTAAGAAAATTACCTGAAAAGTACTTTCAACCGCAATATAATTACAAGGTGCCGTTTAAAACGTCCTATATATTCATTTCAGGTCTGTAATTTGAGCTTTCGAGTAGGGGGCTTATTTATCCGGTAGATTTGATCAGCTTTTCTTTAATTTTGAACACAGCTCTCATCTCAAATTACGCAGCTCTTTGAAAGTGACATGTGATACGATACCATGTGCATGTACGGGTAGCGCAAGATATTTTGCCCGAAATATTTCATTTTATTTTTATTTTTTTTTTATTCGCGTGCATTCATTACTCATGGTTCATGGTATAATGGTTCTGTTTAGCTCGGTTTAGTTTACAAACTGCGAAATAAAAAAAATTCTCGTGTCGTCTCGGATTCTAAAGGTTGATGGGATGAATGAACGTAGACTGATGGGTAGTGACGTCTAAATTAAGCAACGAAATTAGAGTATGTATTACAATAAAACGCACTTTATTTTATTTTAAATAAAAATAATAGAATATTTGAAGGTTTAAAAGATCTGCACTATTGTAACATTTTATTTGAGACTCTATATGAAAAAAATCTTCTGTTAAATGAATTTTATAAAAAAAATACGGGAAAAAGCGATTCTGAGTTAGAGAACTATTTGGTAAAAGTTGTTATCCTTTAGAAATTAAATTTAATATAACAACAAAAAAGAGAATAAATAGTATTGATTAATATCACCATGAATTACATTAAATCGATAATAATGTAAACATTTAATCTAATTAAAGTTGAAGGTGGTAGCCATGTGTGAGTTATAAGTTCAAAAAAGGTAAATCAAACGAGGGTGGTCCTTAGGATCTCACAAGAGTAATCTAATTTGTTGTTTATTGTGAATAATAAAAATATTTATTAATTACTTACTACACCTTTTCTAATTGTAGTTCAAAATGTGGCAATTGTATTGCCAAATAGTCATTTGAATATCAAAAAGCATCATTTGAATTTCCAAATTACTACTTGAATTTTATAGTGTATCATTTGTATTTCAAAAAGCGTAAAGTTAATTTCAAATTTGTAATTTTAATTTACAAAAGTATTCAATGTATTTTGAATTAATCAAATTAATTTCAAAAATTAACATTTCAATTTTCAAAATAGTAATTTGTATTTCAAAATATATCAAATGTATTTCATAAAGCTTCATTTGAATTTCAAAAAAATTACACGTAAAGGTTTGTATCCTACTCTATTCGCTCCGTGCGCGACAGCAGCGCCAATTCGTTTTGGTACTAATGGACTATTTCTGCGTATACTGACAAATACAATTTTTAATAGAATTCCTAATTAAAAGGTATATATGTTAGTTTTAATAAAAGTATATGGATTTGTAAAACAAGTAAAACATTAATTTATTATTATTATATATTTTTATCGCTTAAATTAAAGAAAATTATGTATAATCAATAAAAATCAATAATAAAATATAGCAGTATTTACTGGAAAATGTATGAGAAGTTGCCTAAATTTAATAAGTTGTCTTTGAAGAATCCAACCTATTCTGTCAAAATAAAAAAATACCATTAAATAATAGCGTGAAGTTAAAATGTATAAAAGAAGGACCGTTATTTATATTTTCATTTTTGTTCGAAAGAAAACTGAATGAATGATTAAAACTGGTTTTCCATCAGTAAGTCACAAAATTGCATTCCAGCCACATATAATAATCAAATCTAGTCCTTGCTGAATGAATATTTAAGAATAAAGGGATATTAAAAAACATCGTAAAATGATAATTTATTGTTTATTTAAAACCTTTCAAGTTTCTGATGTCTACTATTTCCAGCATTACTGTTATTATTACAAAAATAAAGGTAATTTTTCTTCTTATTGTACACCTATCCATTTAATTCTTTGATTTAATTACCACTTTGCTACTGAAATTTTTTTTATATAAGTTTCACTGTTTTTTTTGCTAGTATTTGTACAATTTTCAACACAGCAATTCCGGTTGCTTATTGTATTGTTTTTACCTACTTTTTAATGAAAAAGTAAAATGTATACGTGTATTTGATATGCCAAAATTACAAAATATCGCCCTAAAATGCACGAATTATCCGCAGCTAGCGCTAGTATCGCTTTTGCTTCCCTTTCCATGACTTCTCACGGAGCGAATTGATATGTTATTATCACATACTTTGATTTTCTTTTACTATACGGAGAATAGTCGCACTGCGCAGCTTTCTGAGTGCCTTTTAAAATGAGATAGAAAACTCCGCCATTTTGAACCCTTATTACGTGTTGCCTACATCTTGGCGCAATATTTTTAATAGGTGCGTTTTAATCATCCGCTTCTGCTTCGGAATTGTCGGTTTTCTTGTTTTAATTTGACAAGTTAAAACGACTAAACCGACAATTCCGGAAGCAGAAGCGGATGATTAAAACGCACCTGATATTTTGCTTGCGGCTGTCAGTGTCAGTGAATATTATTTTTTGAGTAACAGATTATTGCTAAAGAATCAGTTAGCTCACTCGGACCAGTTGAAAGTTTCAAAATAAGATCCACTCCAGGGATACAAATTTAGGATACGCAGAAGACTGCTGTTTTATTATAGGCGGTTGTTATATGTTGTATTATCCGAGTTGCGCAGTGTATAAACTGGAACATTGAGATCAAAAGTGCCGACGCAGAGTGAGCGATCTGATTCTTTAGCTATAAACTGTTGCATAGGGTTCAAAATGGCCGGGCCCTATGTTGGGCGTGTCGGACCTCTCTCTTGCGCCGTATAGTAAAGAAAATCAAAGTATGTGGTTATTATTTAATCAACCTGTTGGAAAGCTTTTGGCTTCTGTCAATTTGACATTATTTTAATACATCTACAGTGAGAACGCACAAGTTTTAACAAAATGATTTCACAGGTCAATTTTTAATTTCAGCTGCGCATCTTATACTACATTTTTGGGTTGCCCGGTTCTTGACAAAGCACATCAGGTCTGGGATGTCTGATGCCAACTGGTAACAAATAACTTTGTAATCCATGTATCTCGTTATAGGCTGTAACTGTGCCCTTTAAGTTGTTGCTGTAAGAAAACTGCATACATTTCGATATTTTAAATGAAACTCTTGCGGCACCTTTTACAGTGTTCGTACTTAATCAATTTTTTTATAATACTTGGGCTACCAATACTTAAAATCTTTAATAATACTGTTAATAATACTGGAGTTGCCTGGAGTATTTTTCCCGCGCAGATCTTGAGGCGATTTCCCAGATGATAAAAGCAAATACAACCGATGGAGACGATCTTTGCCAATAGAATGGAGACTGAGAAACGCACTTTTGCATACCGAAAGCTGCCCTAAACTGTAGTTAATTTTATACTTGTAGACATTTTTTAGAGGCTTTGGCCTGTCAACGTTTTTAGAACGCCTACGCTGAACTAGCGATTGGAGATAAGCATATTGATCATTTTTGAAGCCAAAACTGGAAAATTTATTATTAATTTCTTGCTTTCCCGCTTCTGATAACTTTTCTAGACATGTATTGCGGCAACTGAAAATAATTAACTAGTTTAGATATTTTAAATTTTTAGGTTAAGTTTACTTATTTGCTGTTCAAGCCCATTATCCTTTTAGAAACAACGTTCCCCCTAGAATTGATATATTCATCACCCTTGATTCTTGACTTTTTAATTCTTTCACACTGATATATTACACGTTTAACACCTTTTTTACGTTTTTTTGTCGTTCTTCTTTCATTGTAAACAAACTTTCTTTAACACGTTTATTTAGTCACTAGTCACAGTCTTCCAGTTTGTTAGAGAACACCGACAAATCCTGGACATATCGGGTTTTAAAAGTAAACCACTGATCTGTATTATTTTACTGGATAGGATATAGCCCCCTAAAAAACGTTCCGAAAAATTGGCCGATTTGGGCAAATAATATGGCGGACCGGATGTTATTTAACATAACCTCTATTTCCATTTGTCATCACATTTGTCATTTAATTGTGTCAACAAGTTATGACGAGATGTTTTTTTTATTTATGTAGGTAGTATCGGATAGCATTACTATGAT
Organism: Psylliodes chrysocephalus; assembly: GCA_927349885.1. Taxonomy (NCBI): domain Eukaryota; kingdom Metazoa; phylum Arthropoda; class Insecta; order Coleoptera; family Chrysomelidae; genus Psylliodes; species Psylliodes chrysocephalus. The sequence goes on from OV651815.1 coordinate 77,274,399, forward strand.
ATAAACAATAAACGTTCTTTCGTGAAGACACAATATGCTTCACGTTTCCATTTTTATATTTTCTTTCATAAAAAAATCAAATCGTGGGTGAACTGTCCCGAAGAACATTGCCCGCAAAAGGAATAGAAGAAGAATAAGAAGAAAAACTAATCAACTTATAGGTTAGGTATGTCAAATTATCCCAAAATTCAGTTCTGTGAACCCACCATAATTTGCCCAAATCGGCCAGCAGTGTTGCACTTCCGGTCTCCTTGGTGGAACGGATTTTTAGTATGTTAAATATAGCCTATATCCTATCCAGTAAAATAATACAGATCAGTGAAGTAAACGCAATATTCAATGTGGGTTATCACACGTAAAAGGGCTTGGATTTGTCAGGTTTATAAAGCAAATAAGGCGCCTGGATATAAGAAAAATATTTTTACTTAATTTTACAATTTAAAAAGTACGAGGTTTTTTTATACCACCCGGGATGCCGTCTCCTAGTTAGCCACTACGTCATCAGCGCCGATTGTGTACGAGAGCGGCCGGCCGGTTCTACAAAATGCTACTGACTAGTCACTAATTTGACAGCAACAGTGGTTTTGCCAGTTGACGTGTTGACTTGTTTATAATAATGGAGCAGGGATTTGTTTGTGTCAGTCAGACAATTTGTCCCAAATTAATTCCCTGGCAACGGCTAGTTACTTAATGACTATATTTTGGAGGATTTCAACACGACGTCTTTTCGCTGCAGCACCTCTTTCAGGTTTGATAGACTCGGAACTTGACTACTGATACTAAAAAATATGAGGTAAAACACCCTTTCAGAGCCGTACGTTTCCGCCCATATAGTTTTCCATATCATTTTCAAGCTGGAACACAAAAAAATACAGAATACTATTATGTTCCCATCCATCTTCCTTTATTTTGTAAATTTTTTTGCAGGACCCTGTACATCAATATTAATAAAAATCTATATTTCCTTATTTATACACTAAGAAGTCCATATGATTGGGCACCTCTTAAGAGATGAGCCATTTATTACTGTCATATTATTGGGGAATTCCAGTTCCAAAGGCCATAAATTAATAATGCCTTTTTATGACGGTAGGTCGCATTTCTATACTATGTACCTACATATTTCTATATTATTAAAAAATACCGAGAATCCATCTAGCTTATAATGGCTTTTACAATGACTATGGTTTATATTAATAATTACATAAAAAAGAGTACCTATCCCATTGTTCCGGTTTCTGCGTTTTAAAATAATTTAAAAAACTAACTATTCAAATGAATTTTTGTAGACCTTTATTTACAAGACATTTGAATTTAACAGCAACATACCCTGTAAATAATCCCGTGTACCAGTACGACTAAAAATACTACTGTTGTAATAAGTACCTGGAAATGAACTACACAACAAATCCGATTATATGTACTCGAAAGAGATTTGTTTATTTTATTTGATAATAATTCATTCACTATAAATGCTAGAAAAACCACCTAAATTGCTAAATTTAAGTTAGAAACGTACAAAAAAAAATGGTCCAAATGTTGTTTACTGCTCATTGTTTAATGATAAATAAAAATCTGCCGGAGTACGGTGGCAATCTTAGTCATCTCTAAGTAAGTAAGTAAAAAGGTATTTTCTTTGAAACGAATAAATGTATAACTGCGACAATCCCATTTATCACTCTACAATTTCATAATTATACATTCATTTGTTTCAAAGAAACTACCTTGTTGCCAGACTTTTTCGCTACCTTATATACGAGCCTTATCTCAGTGAACTTGGCCCAATCATTCAAAATATTGTGAGTTTATATCAAATAGCATGGTATTTCTGAAAATAATTTTGATCTAATAATCTTGAAAAAACGGAAACAAATCAAAAAAAATGCCCCTACGAATTATTAAGACAATCTCCGAACCCCAAAGGTGAAAACAAATACTTGGAGATTTGAAAAAAGCCTGTCGCCACCGGGATATCGAACCCAGACATATGCCGTTACCGCTAGACCATGACGACATTGACTGTCGAGATTCCTAGATAGCAATTTGATGTACTAGTTCGGCACATACGCCGTTTCAGGCTCGTTCTCAAATCTTCAAATACCTCTATACAGCATCGGTATAGATAAGAAATGCATTGATTCATACTAAGCCCATATCTTCGTCTGCGTGAGTTAAGTTTTCAATGTAAGTTAAGCACCGTAAATTTGAGTACGAAAATTGTGAATATAATATATCGTAGATCGCAAATCGAAATCCGAAAGGTCAGAATTATCTAAAATAAGTTGTAAAATAATTTAGAATATTCGGAAACAAATTTCCCCAAACCCCAAAGGCAGTTATAGTTATTTTTGGATAGAAATATTCAATTTTTAATACATATTTTGTAATTTTGACAAATAAAGTGATATCTTTTGTAATCATAGCAAGTTTCAAAACGATCTACTTTATGCAACCAGTTATACGAGTATAAAGATTATGACAATAGTTACGAAAAATTCATTAGTTAGATCATCAGTTGCAAAAAGAAAACAAAAATAGACCTTTTCTGGTTTTAAAACCACTTTAGAATTTTGGATTTTTAATTCTTGGAGAATTTTCCGCTTTTTGTCGTAAATTTGTTACGGAAAAACAACATTTGTCGCTCATTTCCTTTTCCAAATAACCCCTGGTAGTGCTAACTTCACGGTAAAGTTAGCACTACCAATCACGTAAATGAGCATAAATGACATAATTTTTTTAAATTAATAATTAGTTGCTTTTTGTCGTGGAAAACATTTTTGTCACTCCCCCTTTGTGAAATAAAGCTCAGTTAATGCTAATTTTGATGGAAAGCTAGCACTATCAATCACTAAAATAAGCATAAATTAAATTTTTTCATATATGGATAATTTGTAGCTTTTTGTCGTAAATTTGTGGTGGAAAAAAAATTATCGCTCCTCCCCTTTTTGAAACAAACCCCCATTTATTAGTAATTTTAATAGAAATTTGGTATATGAATATTTTGTAACTTTTTCTGTCGTAAATTTGTCTTGGAAAAATATTAAATATTGGTAGTTCATCCCCTTTTTGAAATATACCTCAGTGAATGCTAAAATAACCTCTAGTAGTGTTCTAGAATAAGCACGGAATAACTTTTTACGACTATGATGTTTGCAGTCAATGCTACAAACAAGTAGAAATGGGAGATTTCAACACCATACTCTTTCTAAGGCTATATTATGTATCTACAAATAAATAGTATTAGATTGGATGCAGTTGCCAGTTAGTATTTGCTTTCCGTAAAGTCAGTTCAACTAAGTTATACATTTGAATTTTTAAATATTGGATAATTTGTTGCTTTTTGTCATAGTATTGTGTAAAAAAAAGAAATTTGTACCTTATCCCTTTTCTAAAATATTCCATGCATTTTTTGATCATCGATTTAAGGGAGAAAAGGGACAGGATTAATTTTTTTAATGACCAAAACCAATAGCTCCTATTTTTTAGATCTAACCAACGTAAAAATTTGTATTTAGAGACTTTTTAGAAGTAAAGAAAATGTTCTATACATAAACATCTGAGTATTGAGAACATAAATAAATCTACATTTATTTTGACTTTTTTACTACAAATGGAGTATCAACATTTATCAGTACGCATCACTGACTCAATAAATATCAATGTTGACTAGTACCTACCTATTAATTTTCTTCAAAATATTTTTTTTATTAAAATTAACAGAATCATGTGGTTTTTAATTTTGGTTTATTTCTATGTATATAAAGAAGCAATTTCCTTTATTCTACAAAATACCTCTATATTATTTCAATGTTTATATTATTTCTACTAGTTCAGTAACCAAAGAAACGAACATTAGTTTTGGAGTCAATTAGATTAAACAAATTACATTACAACTTAATAAAATTTAATGAATAAATTGTTATCTGTGATATGAAATAATTGGTGGATAACAAAGTATGGAAGCATGTACCACAAGAGTTACATTAGACAACAAAACTGAAAGATAAAAGTAATACATCTATGTTGTTCCCAAAGCAGCTAAAACATTTCTCAATCATCCAACTCTTTTAATAATTTAACATCTAAAACTTTCTCATAGCTCTTCTCAAAAATGACTCTTAATTAAAACAATCGATTCTTTTTTCTCAGGTAAAATATCTTCTGTACCCAGAAGCTCTCGACTTCTGATTCCCGACATTCCCATATTACAACAATCAATCACTTTTGAACAGTTGCATCGAAATGACTATGCAAACCGAATTGATAAAGTTTCAATGCACATTCGCATGTGAAACAAAAGAACCCGGTCGTTTTCAACTCACGTTTGCGACTAGAGTCAAAATCGAGAGGACCGACCACTCATTTAGGAGTGCCCTTCATTATGTTCATAAATACAAAAGGGCCTCTCGAAACTGAAAGTTTTTAAACGTGTAGAGTGGCAAAGTCGAGGGGATTTATCCACGAAATAACAGTTGAGTGTATGTTACAAGTGCGTGCGAAACAGTGTCTGGTTCTTATGTGTAGCTGGGAAGATATTTTTCTCATTTAATCGATTTAGATTCTATTGCATACACAAATTTAATCTATTTACTTCGATTAATTTTTTATTATTATTTTAAAATAATGTAATAATTATGATTCTTATTTGTTACAGGTATGTTAATTGTAACCATTTCTGAAGTTAAATAAGTAGGTAAGTCTAAATGAATTTATGGCCTCATTTGTTTTGGCCTTAATTTGATGAAAATCCATATTACTTAAATGAGAAAAACCGAACCAAACAAAACAAAATTTTACAAAATAATTAAATGTCATTAAACAAATTAAACAATAATTTTCATTCAAAGTTAATAGAAAAAACTTTTTAAACATGCTGTTCAACAAGTTTATACCATAATTAAAGATGACAATTGTTGCTATAAGACTCTTACATGTATAGGAACTCCCAGTGAAAAGCTATCATCATACTCAAAAAACCAAAACATTAAAGTAGCTTTCAATATAGGGTTTCTCATTTCGCGATTTATTTTTTTCTAGACCCCCGATAATTCTCGACAAGAAAATTTCGAGAATTTTCGAGTTGTCGAGAAATTTTAAAAATTTTTAAAATAGTTATAGAGTAGTCAATAGCTGACAATTTTATGACTTAAAAAAACAAAATCATATTAGATTATGTTAGAAATTTTAATCTCAGAACAAAAAATTAACAAGGTAGACCTTTTAATCTACAAATAAAAAGTAAAATATTTTTTCTTTCATTAAGCTAACATGAAACAAATATATAAATGTAATACAACCAACTAAAGACTAGAACTGAATACAGTTTTCATCGCATAAGAGAACAAAAATAAACATTTCAATAATAATCACCAAAGGACCAATCAGTCTTTTAATTAATCTAAGTACACAAAAAATCTTAGTTTCCTCTGAGGTCTTGGATAGCTAAATAAATCTGGCTTATTTTTGGTTTCCAGTAAAGTATGTGAGAGCGTTAACAGCATTATCTGATAAACGGTTTCTTATTATTGTAACCAAGTTTCCAGATAATGAGGAAACCCTTTTATTTTCCGTAGATGATGGCTTTACAAGGCTTGATATACATTTTAAAGATTTGGTGTTCTTTTGCCTGTTGATAGAAAAAGCTGAAGATCTTTTTTTTATCAAGCTTTTGGTGATATGAACTTCGGCATTACTTAATGTAGCTGTTGCTGTTGCCTCAATAGCTCGTTTCAGTTCAAATTCAAAACTTGTATCATTATCTTGTGTTTGGACTTGGATTTCATCTTCGTTTTCGACTGAATTTTTGCTGGGAAATAATCTATTATATAGATTTTCCATAAATTTGATTGAAGACGTTATCGTTATCATTCCGAAATGCCACTGGATTGTGAAGATACTTGGCAAAAGAAATCAGGTTAAGATTGCACCTGTCATTAATCTTATTCTTAATGTTCCAAAAGCTAAATCGTTTTCCATCGATTCCAGTTTATTAGTCAACACATCTATTATTGCTTCTGATGTTAGGATCATAGCATATTTTCTTGATAAAGCCTCAAAAGACAACCGTATTGGATGCAAGATCTTTAACAATTTTTCCAGAACGTCGAAATTATCATCATTCCACATTGAGGACATATTCAAATCAATCAATTATTTTTTGATCAACTCTTCTTTTGTATATTTTGCAGTGTGATATTTTTGAAAGGATTCTTTTGAAATAGTAAAACTTCATCAATATTTGGAGTGTATAGTTGAACATTTCTTGTTAAATCGTAGTCCTCAATAGAAAGGTCATCATCATCATTACTTTCCTCTCTGAAAATGTTCATTTCTGAAGCTTGAATCGTTGGTATATTAGTTTCGACAGCGTCATCTTGGCTGGTTTCATTTTTATCACAAAAAGTAGCCAAAACAGACAAATGTATAGTGTGATTTAGGCATAAGACCATCTCAGTCGGGCTTTCGCGTCCGAATTTAACCATTATTTTGGGGCCATTACTGGTCACAACTACGATATCTTGCTTAAAACACAAACCAAATTTTTCTAAGCGTTTTTCTAGAATTTTCTTCGTTTCTGTTGACCTGGGATATAAACAAGCCCCAAATTCTAGACAGCGGCTTCTGTGCGGTAGAGACAAATGTTAAAGTACCTCAGATTTCTTAAACTTGTCTATTCGTCAATACTAAGGCTGAAGCGGACCGACTTATTTTGCTGTAGTTGACTTAAAAATGTTATCATTTGTTTCTTTTTTTCTTCATAACATTCAAGTATTAGCTTCATTACGCCGGTCTGATTCTTTGGCAATTGATTGACGTATAAATTCAATTCTGATTATTTAACGAATTGTGAGAACAGGTTTAATTTACAAAAAAAAATGCAACACCCTGTATATTATTGTAGCATAAAATTCCCTATAAATATACCTCTCTAACGATACCAACAAATAACGCAGCGGGAAATTTAAATAGGGAGTTTTAGCAAACAGCCGCTAACCATCCGCTAACGTTACCTTAGGGATAGACTGTAATCTACTCTGTTCAATGTTTATGAAAAAGGTCACAATCTAAGTTTAACGTAACGTTAGCGGAAATCTTACGTACATTTGCTAAAACTCTCTAGTACCTGATAATAAAGGTTGCATCTATAAATATCGATTGCACTCTCATGTTGTGGTAAATATATTTAAAAAATTAGCCAATAACACACATACAGGGTGTCACATCAGAGCGTAGTTGATCGATAGTTGTTTTATTATTGAAAATACGAAAAAAAAAAGAATTATGACCAATAAATATTCTTAGATATACAGGGAGGTCCATAAACGAGGGGCTAACCAAACTTATATATTTTTAAAGCAAAACACCCTGCAGCTAGTTATACATATTTGATCGTCAAACAATTTTGATAGACTTCATTTATTTGCTATGTTGTATATAGGATAACCTCGCGTTTTGAAATATGTATAAGGACAAGAACTCTAATGTTAAAACTTTTGCAGGCTTGCAATAAGCCTTATTTTAACATGGAATTTATTTGGCTCTAATTACGTTGTCACTATTTGTGGCTGACGTTATAGAAATTTGCAATATCTCTCTATTTTCATTTAAATGAATTTATGGTGTTATTATTATTCTGAAATATAAATATTATTTGCCGAAGAAAGGATGAGCTAAAAGATAGAAACGATTCTTTTGAGTTCACTGAAAAACGGTGTTAAACTTTTAAATAATCCTCATAAAGATATTATAAGAATATGATAGACCTTTATACAGGAGAGGTTATCCAGAAAAGGTACTGCCCTAGTAATTAAATTTGCACCTTTGCTCTCACACACATTCCTTGTACTATTTTTAATATGCATAAATATAATCTTACTTTAAGTATTAGATGATATACTGATGACACAGCACTATTGCTTTTTGGGACAAACTAAGATGCCTTAAAAATTGCGGCTGAAAGTGATAAAATTAAAATATGTAAAGTTAAAAATGTATGGCTTTCACTCCTACAATTACTACACAACCACTATCTAATTTTCAAATCAAAATGTACTGAAGTAAACCCTTGCTTATGTTCAAAAATTGAAAAAAATATTTTCCCTATAATTAACAAATTTCCTATTATAAATAGTTTTCATAGGTTTAGACATAATTGTGGAGATACTAAAATACTTTGACTGATTACTACAAAAGTTTGGTTCTCCTTGTGGTCTGCTGTTGACAATATTGACAATATTGATTCTGCATGCATATAAATCCTTCTTTTTATTGGAAATTAGTTTGAAAAGTAGTTAAGCTCTGTTGTAAAGGTATTTGCAAGCCTTCCTTCATAAGATGTAGCAAACAAATACATGCTAATACGTATAGAAAAAAAAATCACAAGATACTACTTAAAATTCCTATTCAAATTAAATAAAAACATCATAAAGTTAATAATACCTATACCTACCAATAATTTGAAAAGATTTGCAGAAATATTGGTAATAATATTAAACTTTAAGATAAATAAACTTAGGGGGCTGGAGCCCTAAGAAGTTAGCCACAATTTGTTCTGCATCGACATCCAAGAAAATTGTATCTTCATATTACAATTTCAAATAATTCAAAACAAAATAGCACAAAATTGAAAGTATTCTATCTACATATGAGATTATAAATAATGGATAAAATTTATAATTTTATCCTAACAAATCTGCGCATTTTATGTCAAAGACAATGAAAATGTCATTTCAAAAAAGACGTTATTATTTCATTCTTAAATCTTAAATTGGCAAGACTGGGTGCTACTATTTCGGAAAAGATGGAAGGTTATGTCACGACTCCCTTAGATATACCAGCCCTGCCGAAAGTAAAAATATAAATGTGCTTGATTTTTAAATGAAATGAATAAACTCATTCTATATTAAAAAATCTAAGCGAATAAACTTGTGAAAGTCGAATAAAAAACGATTCCAGAATTGACCTCGGCTCCGAAAATGCTGTACAAATCATTGTGCCCAGCAAGAGTGGAGAGAGTGGAACAGTAATTTCCATGAATTCAGAGTGGAAGATTAAATTTTGGTCCATTTATAGGCGTTTATGCGGATATACATTGGTTTTGACATGTGCACCTTTCAGCTGGTATCGCAGGGAGACCACAATGAGAGCAAACTCGCCCGAGTACGCGTTTGTCTGTGCCGCTACCCTAATCGCTTATGACGTTTATAGTGGACACGGTTATTTTATTCTTATTACGGTTTTCCGATTCAACGAGAGATCGAAACGAATGGGGGAATTTTCAATAGGGCGAGGTACAAAATTGCATTTTTCTCGAGTATTTTTTTTTTCTATTAAAATAAATTTGAGTACTTTTTCAATATGAGCAAAATTTTCCCGTGTGTATGTACAGGTTTGTAGAACCAAAACTAATATCTATTTAAATCTGTTTCCATAGCGAGATGTATGAGAAAAGGCAACAATTTTAAAATAATTTTTAATTTAATTTTATTATATACCTTCCATATAATATTTACTACCAATACCTCTATATGAGGAGGAATTGTCTCAGAAATGGTTAGAAAAATGTCTGATGAAATCTATAATGATTGATGCATCTTTAGAAGAAATTGTTACTTTTAAAAATCCACCCCTTATTACCTACTTGCCTACTTTTTCAATTCTTCGTTTTTGCTTAGCATTTTTGGATTATATGCGAGTCTACAAATCTAGCTACACACTTTATAAAAAAAAAATGTCACGAAATAATAAAAAATATCATCATAATTTTTGTATTTTTAAATATCAAACTAATTAAAATGCTTAAAATTACGTTTAGTGACAAGCATAGTTGTGAGTAAAACCTCTGTTGTACAAAAGGTATGATTAATTTCCATTATTGATAACAAGGAGACGGAAGAGTGATGTAGATGTCATACAGGTGTATTGTCATTCTAAGTAAATTGCACCTTACAGGGCGGAGCTCATTTCAAATTAAAAGTGGAGGAAGGACCGGTCTTTTTATTTAAACATTTTTAAGCTCATCAATTAAATATTTATAATTTAAACAACATAAATTTATTATAAATAGGAAAAACAATTTCCCGATTTTTCAAAAAAGGTAAAGGGAATTTAAACATTACATTTTATATATTTATTCAAAAAAGTAACTTGCCTTTGACTGAAAATAAAAATCTCAATTTCTTAGAGTACGGATATGTTTTTGTATGGCTCACTGGCTTTATTACATCATTGTGGACTGTACTAAAAGAATTAAAAAAAAAGGATGAACCAAGACGTGGACTTTATTTCGCTTATTATGTGCCAACATCGCTATAATATAAACTGTAATACCAAAAAGAAACATTGTATTGAAGATTTAATAGTAGGTACGCTGTTATTATAGTAAATTTTACAAAAACAATTAAATTGGAAAAAATTGACTAATTTGGAAAACATTAGAGTGGTCAATATAAATCTACAGGTTTTATACATTCTTGAGTTGAACAAGGAAAAGTAAACATGCCATTTTTGTTTTCTTTTGCAGAAATAAATCAACGTACCTACAACGTACCTACATACCATACCATTAAATCTTTGACACGATGTGTCATTTTGATAGAGAGTTGAAGTGATGCTATGAACGAAAACGTGAAAATTGACATCTACGCATGCGTATTTAAATATCTTTCACGTTCACGTCTACGTACAAACGTAAGCTTGCGGACTCTGGCGTATGTACGCAACGCAAACAAAATAACCTCTTTTTAATTGGGAAAGAAGAAATCCTAATATTAATTGTCATTATCTGTCATGGCACGTAAATGTCACGATGCGTTTAACAACTTCAACTCAGATTTTGGACTTCAACGTAAACATTCTATTTCTGCGTTGACGTTCACGTTTACGTTAACGTACTCGAAATACTTCAACTCTCTGTAGCCGGAGAGGCTAGCTGCGAGCTTAGTGTGCATCTACATACTCGCAACAGTTAAGTAGTGATTCTCCGGTCACGTCGTGGATGAGTGACCGCTGGGAGGTTCCACCTTGGGCCGTGTCACTATGGGACTCATTCGACTAGCGGTTAACCACCGACGACGTGGAATGAATGACGATGAATCAGTTAGTGAATTGTTGAATGAGAAAGTAGTAGGACCTTCAGATGGTGGTACAATAAGCCGCAGGCTGCAGTGCCGCCAAGCTATAGACGGATTAGAGTGTAGCACGGAAGATCCGAAGGGTGTAAAAAAAATATATAAAACCTTATGGAAGATAATTGAATTCATTTGGGACTTTCCCAAGCAAAATAATAAACATATTAGCAGATATGGTAATAAAGAACAAGATTGTTTAAATAGGTGGTCTAAAGCTCTTCTAACCATTATTTCCCAAATATGGAAAAATTCTATTGAAAACACAGAAAAATAAATAATATTAAAGAATCTACTAAGCAAAACATTTTTAAAACTGGTAGGATAGAGAATCATGATATTTAAGTGATGAGTCTATTGTTTGTTCATACATGTTTCAATTACTTTACGGCTGAACGGAAGCAGCGATATTAGTCTACAGGGTGTTTCAAAAAGGTATGTCATAAATTTTTCCTCAGATAGATTATCAAAATATAAGTGGATTTGGCTATATTTACCTATATCAAAAACTGACTCCTAACAAAGTTACAGGGCGTTAAACTAACATTCAAAAAAACGTTTTTTTTTTATAAAAAGTTTGCTGTTGTGATTTTTTATTTGAATTTTTTGCCAGTGCTGTAGATGTAGATGTAGATGTAGATATTTACTAAAGTTCTTACTCAATTTCATTTTTGTATTCAAATATTTTAGCAATTTAATTCTTACACAGATATTTTGACTTCTCCAAATGCTTTTGTAAAGTAAATTATTTCAATGAATTCGTTAAATTCATGGAGTGTTGTTAATTCTAATTCAATTTTAGTGAAGACGATGTTCAATTCATCCGCAATATACTACCTACAGTTTTATTTTAAATGACCATTTGCAATACGTTTACAGCATTTTTGTTCAAATGTTTATGCATAAAGGAATTCAATATTTTCCATTAGTTAAAATTAATTGTTCCTAGTAACAACAAAAACTTCCTACATTCCTCGACTATTCTGACGATTAGTCAACACTGCAAGGTTCTGACTTTATAACTATGACGTGTGTCAGTATTAACAATTCTAGACTCAAAAGAAATTATTAACTTTTAGACTAATAAATCTAATAATTATTATAAATCTTAAAATACAAGATTGTGTCTACACTTCACTCTGTTTGATTTTAAAGAAGTGTAATCTTCCAAGTAAAAAGCTTTTCTTAAATATAGATGGTAATTTTTTCTATTATTAGTATGTTCAAATAGTTAAAAAAACTAAAAGTTTCAATTCCTAAATGTTGCTCTAATTACATACCTACGGAAATAAATGAAAATAAAAAAAATAAATATTTATTTTTAAAAAAATTTCATCCAGATATACATCTAGAGGACTGAAATTCAGTAGAACTGAATATATTTTCCTTCTCGCCATTTGATTTCATCGTATCCAAGCTTGTCTTTGAACTCTGCCAGTGGTAACAAACAGTTTGGATTGAATACTTTCCACCAAATATTAAGATATCTCAAATTGGAAACGATGGATATATTATACGAAATACATTTTATAAAAGATAAGCTATTAATATTGAAGATGATGAAATTAATAAATTTTCTGCGATTGAAATAAAAACAATAAGACGGATCTCAATTTAAAAATTTCTTCTTTCCTTTAAATATTAATAACAGTAGAATTTTCAATGTGTTATTTTATTGTCACTAATTCCCTATCCCTCCAGTCTAGAATATTTCTCAATTACAAAATAATTTTTCACTTTGTATCATAATTGAAAGATCAAACGAAGGGTGTTGTCTTCGTCAAGAATACCGTACTAAAACAAATCGATGCATCTATTGCTGTCGAAATACGACACGCACAAATCGATAAATCATGTCGAGAATGTCATGAAACAGGCGAGCATCAATTTCGGAGTGACACAATTTCTAATAAACAAACGAACGAACCCAGAGCTGCAACGAACGACCCCAGAGCTGCAACGAACGCAGTAGCATATGACAAAGATCATTAACCTAACCATTTTGACGGAGACGTCAAAAATAACAACAAAGATATTATATATTAGTTTTCTACGACTTACCAAGAATCAAAAGATAAAGAGAGATTTAATATTAGATTGGGAGAATATACATATGTAACTGGATAATATGAATCTATGACAATTTACTAAATAAATATTGGAAATTTCGCTAATAACTTGAGTGAATATTCAAAATACAGGTTCTGAAAAAGCGATACATGTTGAAGAATGAAGAAGAAATTCACTATACAAGGTATGATGTACTGAAACAGGGTAATTAATTCAATAATAGCAGCAAAACTGTCAAATTTCAGAGACAACTTAATGGACTAAAAGTGACACGAACTCACTGTAAAGGAACACAGGGATATTAAAGAAAACGAAGAATGTAGTAAATAAACACCCTTATTTGGATAAAAAGGTAAGCGTAGACTAAAATTACACATACAAGGGACCATCAAAAAGTAGACTCCCCCGTCGTAAAAATGTTCTTCTTTGATTTACACATTTATGTATTTTTGATAATTAATAATGATAAGCAAATTATTTACGTACAACCACAAGTGCACGAAACAGAAAGAATGACATTAGAGTGTATCTGACTAGGATCCGATTACAATTAGAAGAACACAGCTATGTCATTATATATTTTTGTTTTTCGAATGTTAAAAAGTAAAAATGATTATTTTAGTTGTGTGTGTCATAAATTCCATTTTAATTTATTTGTATAATAAATATACTATATTTGTCCTACTTCATAGATATACTATTTTACTTTCTGGTAACATTAATAAAAATTAATAAAAATACATCAAATGGCAAAAAATCTATCCATATAATAATACATCAATCATTCAGATTCACTATAACTACTGTAAGCAATTGAATCACTGTCCTCATCCGAAGTGCTTTATATTGTAAACACTAAAAGTTTTTACCTAAATCTGTACTGAGATATCTATATATTCTGTTATAGCGAACCCCCAATATCTTAGTTACAGGCCGGCACTGCTCGCTTTAACATTATTTCTGGCTCTTTTTGGTTTAATGCATTATTTATTTGTTAAACCAATATTTATCAGCTATGTTTGTAGTTATTTACACAGGCAGACAACAAGAAAATAGGTATGGGACAAAAAACCGTTTTGGAAACTCTGGTCTCTTTAAGTCGGCCCCGACTGGCGAGCTTTTAGCGCAAACAATTCCGACTTGGCGAACACCTACTCTCGAACTCTAAGCTCTCCACCTTTACACCGGCTTTATCGACTCACACTTTTGTGATAATATTGTGTTTGTAAATGCAGAAGGCAACAGCGCTTCTGCTTCTGTATATCTGCTTTTCTCGCTTCGATTGTCTTTTTTAGGCAAATCGAGCAGATTTCTAATAGTAGTAGTGGTGCAAAAATTACCATTATTTGAAGTTTCTAACAACTTTAGACCTGAAATATAACAAAAAATTTTCACGTGGTTTTTATTATTAAATTAGTAACCAATTACATCACTATGCAATTTGTTATATCTATTATATTAAATATTTATTACCTAAAAACTTCAAAATGGTAAAATAGGAAAAGAGGATAAAATAATAAGTAATAACCACTTAAAAACTACTTTTAAAGTATATTTTTTTTATGAAAGAGCTTTTTTAAATTTATAATACTCATACATAATTTTTTAGTACAATACATAATAAATATTTTGAAATAAATTTTAAATGAATGAACTATAAGATTAATTTATGAATAATAAATATTAGAAACAATATTATGGATTTTATGTTTAGCATTTTATGAATTTCCTGTACATAAACAAGCTGCTTATTGGACAAGCAAAAAATTTTTAATCCTATATTGTGTAATATTCTGAAAATTTGATGTTTTGACTGCAGGACAGTTTCGTTAAAGTAATTTTCAATATTCTCTTTGCATTAGCCTTAATATGTCACATTAGGTCGCGAATGTAGAATATTATCGACATTATTATACAGTACTCTTGATGCTACGTGTATCAGTGTGGGTCCAGTCTTGGACTAAATGGGCGAATGTACGCATAGAGCTCGGGGTCCATCTAGCTCAAAGGTACCCAAACTTTTTTGTTATTCGTTGACCTCTTGTCATGTTTTTCGTATTTGGGCAGACCTCCTGCTTAGCTTTTATTGCATTTAATTCTCGCAAGAAATGCTGAAATTGTGGACTTTGTTTTGATTAAATTTAGGGTGTCATCTTGTAACTTTAAGTTAACCTCATTAAACTTACTGAATAAATCTGTTAAATAAGCAATATCTGGTTTTCATCTGATTAAACTTTGTTTAAAAATGAAATCTACTACTCAGAACTTTGGTAACTAAATGTTGTCGATGGATAACGCAGTGTATTACTATTACTAACATTTTGTTCTATTTTACAAATCCACGGTAGCGCCCAACCATGTCAAGTGACCAATCCGTTGCTACTGATATTATATTTGATGAAGGTATCGCTTTGTTCTTCAAAACATTAAATAATATTGATTCGCATTTAGTACCAGTTGTCAAAGTTCTTGCGAGAAGCAGCTCTTCGTGTATTTCTTGATCCATATTAAAACGAACATATGGTAATAATACTGTTTCATTACCAGGCAAGGTTGACTCGTCCTGCTGTATGAAGAAATGGGTCGTTTTGCAGAAAATTACACAAGAAGATTTCAATTTCATAATTCATTTCATCAATACGTCTTTGAACTGTGTTGTTGCTTAACGAAATTCTTGTAATGATGCCAGATGCAGGTTTGTGTAACACAGTTTTTGAAACTTCTGGCGACGGCTGGCAATATTAATGTTTCTCTGATAGTATGGGGGTTTCCGGATTTTGCTATAAGTAGCAAGATATTGTAAGATGCTCGCAAACCATCATCATCTCTTTGTGACGTTGAAGCGAACATTTTGTTCACTGCGGGTCTCTTCTCTTTAATTGTTTGAAAGTATTTAAAAATTTTACTTATTTTATCCGGGTGACATCTTAGGCCAATAAACAGGTGAAAATTTAACTTTTTTTAAACTTCGTGGTAAGATATACATGGTACCAAATGAATGGAAATTAGCCGATTTTACAACTCGATACAGGGTCGGGAACATTGTCAAAAATGACAAAACACGTAATTAGTGTATTGCTGGACGGTCAAAAAATTACATATAGGTTGTGCAAAACAAAGTTAAATGTATATGTTTCTTCTATGATTTAATTCTGCTTTTTAACATTTTCTGTCATCCCTTAATATTAAATTTAATTCTGTAGGTATTAAACTTAATCTATTTTATGTGTTTATTTTTAAAAGTTGGGTACAATGCTTGGCAAATATGACGACATTGGTGACGTGCATCAAACTTTGTTTTGCATAAACTCATCATAAACTATAGCTGCAAAATTGATATCATTTTTATTTCAATATTTAAGACCTAAGGCTACATTTGCAACCTTTTGTGACGCCGGCAAAATAATTAATTGCTGTTAATTAACATTATTTGCTCTCATTTCGTAATCAAAACATTAACATGCTTGCAAAATCACAATATACTAGCTAATATCGCCCTAAATGCCTGTGAAAATTTGCAATTCTTTCCGATGATGGCACGATGCATTTTTTATAATTTACAAGGATTTTCTCTATTAATTTATCTAAAAATAATTCGGCAATTTATTTTGGAACAGCCCATGACGTCGGCAAGAAAAATGATCGTAGACAAAAACTATAGACCTGTTGCTATTCCCTGTGGTCTGTCTAAAATCTTTGAATATGCCTTTCTTGATCGTCATTTGTCTTTCTTAAAAAGGTACAACATTATAACAGAAAATCAGCATAGATTCTGTGCTGAAAAATCAACAACTCAACAACTGCTATGCTTTCATTTTACAATAAAATTATTCACCATTTGGAGGAATCTGAATGCCCTGTTGCTATCTTTTGTGATCTCATTAAAGCATTCGATTGTGTAAACCATGAGTTGCTATTAAATATATTGGATTAATGTGTTTCACTAATATCACTTACAAAGAACAAAGTTTACAATATAATACAAATATCAGCCTAAAATGTTATAAATTTTTATAAACGACTTAAAAACTACTGCAACGTGCATCTGTCATATCATATTTAATTCGCGCTAACTCTACTAACTCTACGCACGACGTCAGCGCCGCCATGACACCATGCGCGATATCCCCCCCTGATTCTATATGATTGTGTTTCTTTATCGTTCTTTTGCACTCACGAACGCAGAGTTAACCCATTGTGGTTAAGATTTTGAATTTTCTTTTTCTTATTCCCTTATTGGATGTTCGGTACCGCCACAGCCTCCACTACCAATAATGATAAATTTCGAAATTATTTTCATTATTTTATTGTATATCATCTTCACTATATTTTTGTCCTGATACGCTGTCGACTTTTTCAGGCAAATTAACCGGCTTTCTGCTATTTCTCGCCGTTCGTAATGGAATTGAAATTGAGATGAAATAATCGTTTGTGGAAATGTTGTTGCAAGACTAAAGCACCTAATGAATTCGATGCCATCGAGTAATGCTGATGAATGACGCACCAGCAGTTGTCTGTAATAATACTAGAATACTAGAAGTTTTAATGCAAGAAGAGATCGCAAAAAGATTTTTTTAATTGCGTCGTTCGCGGTATGAGTATCTTGAACTGATTCTGAATAGACATCCTATGAGTCCTACGTCACAATAATAACAATACTGGTCTGTACTTAAACTTCAAGAGAAAAGAAACAATGCTTTTTTTCTATGTATTTTTTTTTTTAATTTACTATTTATGACCCAAGATAAGGCGAGATTTAGCTTAAGGCTACTCTTACACCTGAGCCCCACAACTCAATCGATGACATTGATTTTGCAGGAGTTTCTGAAACATTTCTTGATACGAATTATCCATATAAATATTTAAGTCTCGATAAATATAATTAATTAGCTTAAGGAGCTTAACAAACATTTCCAAACAAATTACAAATGCACTGCAAATCCCAAAAGCAATTTTTAATTGTTTGTTTATTCATAACCATAACCATAACCATAACCATAACCATAACCATAACCATAACCATAACCATAACCATAACCATAACCATAACCATAACCATAACCATAACCATAACCATAACCATAACCATAACCATAACCATAACCATAACCATAACCATAACCATAACCATAACCATAACCATAACCATAACCATAACCATCTATGAATCTTTAGACTCAAGCACTCCATCTATAGCAGTTTTTCTGGATTTAAAGAAAGCCTTTGACACAGTGGATCACTCCATACTTCTAGATACACTGGAAGATATGGGTGTACGAGGTACAGCGCATAAGTTGTTTAAAAGTTATTTAACAAACAGAAAACAGAAAGCAAAATTTAAAAATATAATTAGTGGAGAGGTAGAAATCACGTGTGGCGTACCTCAAGGGACGGTGCTGGGGCCGTTGTTATTTGTAAGTTATTTAAATAATTTATTCATACAGGATACTATCGGTAAAATTATAAGCTTTGCGGATGACACTATAATATATTATACGAGTAACAACTGGTACAATCTAAAATTAAGCATTGAAAAGGATCTTAATAAACTCAAAGACTGGTTTGATAGTAGATTACTTTCAATCAATTTTGAAAAAACTCTATACATACCTTTTAGTAGCTATGACATATCTTTGCCGGAATACAGTCTTAAAATCCAACAAAACTTTTCAATAAAACCTGCGAAAAAGATCAAATACTTAGGGATATATATAGACAATCATCTCAGATGGGACTATCACATAGATTATTTAACAAAAAAACTACGTAGTATTTTATTTAAATTTAAACAAGTTGTAGGATTTTTGGAATATAAACATAGAAAAATTCTATATCATAGTTTGGTTGAATCACATCTTCATTATGGCATTATTGGTTGGGGAGGGGTATCAAGAACTTACCTTCGTGCACTTGAAGTCTCTCAAAAACGGTTTCTTCGAATAATATTCAATAAAACAGCAAGACATTCAAGCAATCTTCTCTATAGTGAATCACAAATGTTAGATATTAGGCAATTATATAGTATCCAGCTAGGGTGTCAACAGTACAAAAACAAAAATGAACTTACCAGATTAAGCCATCAATATCAAACAAGAACAAAACACTTACACTGTATACCAATAACTTCGAAATCTGTAGGACAAAGAAGCTATGTATATTTAGGTCCAAAACTGTTCAATTACTTACCACAGAGAATAACAGAGGAAACTTCTTATAAGAGCTTTAAAAAGCAACTTACACTCTTCATAAAAGAAAGTGAAAGAACAGATATTCATAAAATAATAGAGAGTTGAACAAGAACAAAATAGAAAATAAAAAATAAAAATTTTTCTCTTAGTCTATTCTTTCAATGATTTTAATTAATATTTTATGTAGCCTAGTAAAAAAAAAAAAAAAAAAAAATATATATAAAAAAAAAATTAAAAAAAAAATGTATAACTTAAAATTATTATATATTTTATCAAGTTTTTATTTAATGCATTTCTAATATATGTATTTAAATATGTTCTTTTAATAATCATATTTTTTTTACCACAAACAAGTATTTATAATACTTCAGTGGATATTTTTAGGTTTATTCATCCAATTGGATTGATTGTATGTATTTTTAATTATTGTATATATTTTTTATTATGAATAAACATTATTATTATTATTATTATTATTATTATTATTATTATTATTATTATTATTATTATAAATGGGACGAAAGCTGGACCAGCACTTTTGCCTTACCCCAAAAATAACTACGGGGAAATTTATTACACATTAATTATAATTTATTACAATAGAAGAAACATTTATTACACCTGGCTTAAATGTTTGGGTAAAGAGGGTATTGCTATTGATTATATATGTTACAGTCAAAGATGATATTTCGGTCTTTAACGATATTGGCCGGTCATTATCGTAAATATCCTATTTGATTGGGCATTATTGATAATAACCGGCCAATAACGTAAACGTCCGCTTAAATTGGACAATGTTGATAAACTATAAATGACAGCCTTTTTACGACTTTGCCCGGGCGTTATCGTTAGCGCCCACTTATGTGTGGATCGCAAACCGCAACGATTTGGATTTGAATAAAATACAGAGTTATATTTTTATTTACGAGTACATCGTTGGGGAAGCAGGCTTAAAAGATGTTAAAATTATCAAATGAAAAATTTTTCGATGTTCAGGTTGGAACTACCATTCGAGTATCTATACCTGATGTCGATAGAGCCCGTGGATCACCTCGTAATATATTAGCAGTAGTCAGCAGTTCTGAAAACGGCCTCTATAAACTTTGTAAGCATTTTTTAATAAAATACCTACCTTATAAAATATTGAATAAGAAAGATTATTCTAGGCACAAGCAATGGAATTCTCAAGCAAACATTTACAAGATCTGAATTTAATCCATGTTTGGAGAAGCTTATATTATTGGAAAACCTTAGTGACGCCATTAAAGGAAAAGAAATCTCATTTAGAGAAGCTGCAACACTAAATACTGTTTTTGGAAAACAAGGATATAAGCGTTGTCACTGTAAGGGTGGTCGCAAAAACAGTAAATATGCTTGTTGCGCCAAGAAAAAAATTTGTAATTCCAAATGTTATGGATCATTATCATGCTCCAATAAAACTGATTAATAGTTATATAATTATAATGTTTTACAGTAGCTTACTGGTAAAGCCTTGAAAATAAAAATTTTAAGTCACAGTACCAACTTAATTCTTTAAAATCAACTTTACCCACTTATGTCGTTAATGGCCAGCAAATATGGCTACTGACGTTAGTGTCTGGTCAATATCGTCAATGCCCAATTTACAACACGGCCCGTAATATATACATAATTACATATATCAAGGTTAGATTTTTATTGAGTAAATAAATGGCAATATTTTATACTAACTTTGAGGTTATGTTAGTGTTGTGGTGTTGTGGTGTTGTGTTTATATTTTATTTCACTATTACTTTTAAATATTTTTTTATCATAAATATCTTTTTGTAGTGGGTTCATAAATTATTGAAAATTAACAAAAAAATACTAATAATTGAATAATTCTAAAAAATAAGACTAAGTAAATTTTCTTTACTTTCGCCAGTGTTACTTTTTTATTTCGAGAAATACATAGGATCATTCTAAAATTCTGGCTGTTTCAATATTATGCCAAATCATTTTCTCTCAAAGGTCTATTCAGGCTACAAAGTTTCCCTAAACCCTAGTCGATGTGAAAACTCTCATACAGTTTCCACAGGCTTAGAATAATCCAGCTCCAAGTCTGGCGCTTGTTAGTGGGATACCCGTCCATTAGGATATGATAACAGTTCGTGAAATTTCGGGGTAAAAGTGGCAGAGGGCGTATTTATTCGGAAGATTCTCTGCAGAGAGACGAGCTGGACTGGGCTGGGCTGGCTCAATGTGATAACGATAACGATAATATAAGACAATTACGTTTACCTAATAATAACTATTAAACAAGTATATTGTTTATGGCTATAGCCATAAAAAATATGCTTCATTATGTCGATATGAATGATTTCATTAAAAGTAAATCAAGCTTGTACTGAAATGCTACTGGGAAATTCTGACATGAGATAAACGGGTTCGGTGACAGTCAGTGGCGGTTTGTAGTAATTTAAAATGGGTGTTCACTTTTCCAATAATTTCATCATTTGTAATTTCGGTTCAAAACTTTATACAAGAGCCAATATCGCTGTTTTTTCTTATTATTTTAGTTTGTATTAAGTGTAGTTAGTATTATTTGGACATTTTAGATACAAAAGAATATTTTTTTCAAACTGAAATTTGATGACGAGAGTAAAATAAACAAGTAATTATATCAGGGTGCATTTCATTCCAAACAGGTCTATTTTAAGGTAGTTTTTAATAGAAGTGGAATTCTTTATTTTCCAAAATTACATTTTTTTCTATAATGTGATCTTAGATAGATATACAGAGTATTCTGAAAAGATTGGTCATAAATTATAGCACATATTGTGAGGTTTGAAATAGATCGATTGTACGTTACTCATTTAAGTTAAAAATTTAAATCAATTTTTTTAACGGTTTTTAACGGTTAAACATTAAAAGGGATACCAGTATACAATGTACAATAAAGATAGCGGCTATCTCCGTTATTATTGGTTCGATTTGCATTGGACAAAATACACTATGACACTATTAATGAATGAATAAATGATTATTTTATATTATTGTAATATTTGTTTTTAATACGTTGAAAACCATCTATAAACATTATTAGTTACTCAAATGACTTTTCTTCATATTTTGAGATTATTTTTAAATATATATCAGGGTACGTAGAAAGCTTGACATTGATTTTTGTTAAAGATGGGAAAATTCCCTAGGGAGTAAAAGTACTTTTCCTCCCTGCAATGAGGCCAGGAAATGTATACTTTGGATAGAGGTAGGCGGAAAAAATTTTTGTATAAACAATATTATGATATGAAACTTTACCTACCATTTTTCGGTTTTTATTATAAATTTAATAATTTTCACAATTTTTTATAGACGTCAAATAAAATAATATGTTTTTTAAATATCTTTTATTGGCAAATAAAACAAGTGAACTAAAATGTTTATTTTATAAGATCAGCCCTATCACAATACATAATATTTCACAGATACAAACTAGAATAAAGATATATAATGCGTGGCATTCTAAATTATACTCTTCACAATTTAACAGACCCTCCTAACCCCCATTTTTAATCAGATTTTTTTTGGAATCAATTAACTTCATCCCCTTGTAGACCTTGATTTTTTCCAGTTAGCCCCAATTATTGTCATAATATGTATTGTTTACTAATAAGCTAACAATTCAAACTTTGTTTTAATTTACCTACATGAAATGTTGGTTTTTGTAACACATTTCTATGTTCTGATAACACATTTTCTATGACATAGTATATCATATACCTCCATCATCCTGTATATGACTAACATAATAGTTAAAAAGTGTTGTTAGTTTATTGAGCATAGTGTTATATTTCTTTTTAGTCAACTTTTTATTGTGACATCACTATACATGGTGTAGAATACTCCTGGAAAGGTCTCGATGAGCCGATTTTAAAAATATTAGCTTTATAAAACCGCACTATGTCGACAAAGTTCAGTTTACCTCCCAGGTAGTTATCGGTAAATATTTAATTTAGTCTTCATGCTCTATGTACATTCCTAACATAGACACTATTTAGTTTCTTGAATTAATTTATGAGTGCAATATTTATTTTTTATATCGTCTTTAAAAATACTGTAATGCTTCCATTTTTTTGTAAATACATGCGACACTATCATTCAAGTTAAATTCTCACTGCTACATCAGTCTGACACTGTTTATCAGTACCTCTAGCATTTATAGATATGAGATATTTCTATA
Organism: Psylliodes chrysocephalus; assembly: GCA_927349885.1. Taxonomy (NCBI): domain Eukaryota; kingdom Metazoa; phylum Arthropoda; class Insecta; order Coleoptera; family Chrysomelidae; genus Psylliodes; species Psylliodes chrysocephalus. Next base: position 77,297,984 of record OV651815.1, read on the forward strand.
CCTTTAAATTCATAAGAGACAACCTACAAAATAAAACAATTATTCATATAAAATTGTACAGCGGTCAAGAAATAATTATCCTTGTTTAAATAATAGTATATTATGCAACGATCATGTAATAACCATTACATGAGAATTGCATACGCTATTTTTTCTACACCCGATAAATAATTAAGAACTATAAATATTATATTCATATTTGTATTGAACACAATAACAGTAATTAATCCTATTTCTATAAAGAATTCTACAACATTGTAATTTTCGGTAACAATCGTTGAATTGACACACATTCGATTTATTAAAGTCGCAGTTTTATTTAAATTTCATTTTTAATAAATACAATACACAATTAAAACTCTCTCATGGGGAATTTTAGAGTTTGACAGCTTGACTGGAAAGTTGGAAACGTCGAGATAGAATGAAATAGGTAGAGACGACATAAACACTATTTTGCGATACTTTGAGTCATATTTTGATTAATTTTATGTTAATCATTTAAATCACGCTATTTTAAAAAAATGGCATTTATTCTCACCAAAACTGACTAGCTTCACTAGCTTGAGTTTGACATATGACGTAATAGGGTAATGCAAAAGTGTACACTTTTAGTACCGTCATTGTATCTCCTCTTTATTCTATATCTATGATTGGACAGATTACTTTATGAGGTCATTGTATGCGATGCGCAAAATAAGGTGATTGAAGTGATTTTAAGCAGGCACACTGTTTGTTTCACAGATCTGTTGACGTGCTGACATCATTTTTTAGCTACAGGCTTTCGCGAGAACATCTCGCTTCCTCGGGCTTACTCAGAATAGTGCGTCTGGGAGACGCGATTAGTCCGATCGCAGTGGCGTACCCAAAAATAGAGATTAACACGTATGAAACAATAAAATTAAATTTATATTTTTATGTTATTTATTTTAAGATAATGTGTTTTTATAAAATGTAACTAGGTGTTCACCACAAAAATGAACCAATAAAAACAGTGACTTGCGCCAGTGAAAGATGAACACGAGTATTAATAAATGTTCTTTGAATTTCACAGCTAAACTTTTATCTCTACTATAATAATCAAATGAATATGTAAAAAACACAATGTTCCTTAAAAAATTATATTCTAACAATATTACATGTGTAGGTAGAAAGATGGAAAAATGGCTTTCCGTCAAATTTTCTGAAATGTTTATAGAACTCGATACTCTGACAATAAGTGTCCATTGGCAAACCGGTTTTATGACTAGTTTTCGGAAATGCCACTTTTTAAACATATTTTTCACACCTGTTTTATTTGTGTTTATTGTAGAAAACATAAATTATAAATTATTTGACTCTAATGTTTTATAAAAAATTTCTATAGAAATATCATATTTTAATGTGGTTACAAAGGGCATATATCGAGTTTCGGCATTAACGAGTCACCCTGTACAAACGATGTGTCCTAAATTTTTAATATTTTAATAAATTAATGTAAGACTTCTCACTCTATGTCATACAGGGTGTTAAACCAATTGCAAAAACTTAAAAATTATAAAAGCAGTTTTTTGTGCAACACCTGTATTTTAAAAGTATCTTAGTCAACTTTATCAATGATTACATTTCTACATTAACAAAAGTTTAGTATATATCTAAGCAAAAATTTTGTTTTTATCCTAAGAGCAGTTTTCCTAATATGTGTATCCAAAGTTGCTAAAGTTAAACGATGTTTTTAATACGTGTATATATTTTGCTTATCATGAAATAGAATTAGATAAATAAATTATTTACTTTATTAATACAAAGTGATGCTAATACCTAAGTGTAGACAGACGTCAGACCTAGCGAGATCAAATCTACGGGCCTTCTTGTGTCCAAACGAAAATACTCGGCGATGGTTTATAGATGAGAGGATTTGATGTATTTGAGTCAGCAGATCATACAACTTTTTTCTATTCTGTTATAAGATCAATTTACATATAGGATAATGAAATTATATAATTGATTTGCGAATACAGTAACATACTTAGCAATATACTTTTTTGGGTAATCGAGTGGAAGCCAATTATTGCTGTTTGATATAGAGTGACATGTCTTACGTTTATTTAATATAATATTAAAAATTCAGGACACATCGTTTATGCGGGATTTATGACTCACCATGTAACATATGTATCATCAAGAAGCAATTATTTAAACAATATTTTCATGGTACAATGAAAAATGTTTATATTTTTAACAGTGTCTTGTAAAACGAAGACATGATGCAGATTTACTATTCTTACAACGGTTGTTAAATGGTTTAATGAATTGCCAGGAGGGACTACTGGTTTTATTTTTTTATTTCACTTTAATGTTGGATTAATAACTAGGAACTGACCATTGTTAATTTGTCTGGAGTGGGGATGCACTGTAACATGTATCTACGAATAAACCATATTATTGGTGTATTTATTTGAAACTTATTTTTTTATAAGTATCGTTTATTACATTTGAATAGCAGAATTCCATTTTTCTTTAAATTTGTACTTGACAAAATATTTAAAGAACAATCCATTGGATTCTGATGAAAAACTATTTGATATGCCCATGGAAATCACAACTGTCAAACGTTCGTGTATCTGACTTTAAACAAAGCTTACTTACTTACCTACCTATATTTCATTTGTTTATCTTCAAGTCTAATATTATTAAAAGGACTATTTGGCTAGGCTGCGTGCATAGAACCCGAATTTGGGGGTTTGATACTTCCTGGTACAGTTTTTTTTAAATTTTCAATAAATTTGTTTTTATAATTTCGTAAGAATAATTTTGAAACAAATTATTTGGAAATGATTTATTTACTTTGTTTCTGGAAGTATAAACGATATTTATTCGGAACTTTAAACCGGTCAATCAATTTTAGAGTCACAACAAGATTGAACTTTGATAACAGAGATATATTGCATATTGCAAGTTCATTTAAGGTCAGCTACTATCTAGAACTGATTTTATTAAAGGTAGTGCCTGTCCTTAATTGTGGATGTTTAACAGCAGTACATAGTGGTGACTTTATTGGCTTTCGGGTGCGCTCGCTAACATTCGTATCAATTCTAAGTTTTCTGATTTAAGTATTTAATATTAGCATCATATAAGTCTCCATTTTTAATACCTTTTCCATATTATGTACTATTATAAACAACAACAAAGATGAACCATGATTTAAAATTTTTAAAATGAAGTTACTAAGGGACTAGAAACTCTAATGTCAAAACTTCAAAATTGCAAGTCTTATTTTAGGATGGAATGTATTTGCCTCTAATTACGTTGTCACTTTAAAGTGGCTGGCGTTATAGAAATTTGCAATATCTCTCTATTATCATTTTGGAATAACTTTATTTACTGTAATAATTTTTTACACTTAATTCGTGATTCTTTTTAATTTAAACAAAATTTTACCACACAATAGTCCGTTCCTGGCATACCGTATTTATTCAAGTATATATCCGAGGCTTGTTTTCCGGCTATACGAGTGTAGTGTCTTTAATCAGATTCCATGGGATTTGGGACAAATTTACTGCCAATCTTGATCTGTGTTCTTAATCAGGGAAAAAATAACAAGGGATTGTTGGTTTACATTGGGTATCTGTTGGGTTTGGAATGGGTTAGACCGTTGGCATGCGAGAAGCAAAATGTGTGATAGGTTAAGTAGATTCGGGCATAAAAGATTAGCTTTGCTAATCCGAAGGTTGAATGTTTGGTTTTAACATTTATCTTTTATTCGTTATTCAGTTAAGTTTGTTTTTAATTTGCGGAACAGGGGCTATGTGATCAAGTACAAGCGTGCATTTTCGGTTATAATGCTTCCTAGTGCCTATTGTGAAATAATAATAAATCTACATAGTTTCGACCAGTGGCCAGAAATCGCAGCGAGCCGTAAGGCATTCGTGCGGACTTATACATTCATGTATAGGAGTATGTTTTTCAATTAATGGTGTTACTAGTTTTAAAAATTTCCGATAGCTCCTCGAATAAATTTGTATGCGACAGTGTACTGCGTTTAAGCAACCAGCCTTCAGTTTATTTGCAGCCCGGTTCTTTTTCTTCGCGATGTTTTTCTTCACTGTCAAAGCCACCACCGCTGTTAACAAGCACGTACAGTCCATCGTGATAAACTAGTGCGAAACAAAACTGACGTGTATGGGGCCCTTAAAATTCGGTAGGTGAGATCGAAAATCGAAAAAAATCTAAAATCGATAAATTGGCAAAATAATAAATGAGTCACTATCTAGAGTGAACCGTGGAACGAAGGCGGAGATTGTCGTAGCAATTTTTCGTGAAAAAATTTCGTATCTGTAACCTCCGAGTACCGACCAATGTCGATCGATCTAAACGCTCGAACACCTTAATTGCGGGCGGCACGACTTTCAGCCCTTTCTTGTTTGCGGAAAATATATTGAACTCTAGGAATGGACTGCCATATTATAACTGGAAGTACCGAATCAAAAGAAATCTTATGAAAATTAAAAATGGACGTGGAATATTATATTTTGTTTTTTGAAGACACGTTAGGCGTTTTTCGGTAAAAATAAGTAAAATCTTCCCAGCTCGCGACACCGACATGCTAATGTTAATAATAATAATAATAATGTTAATAATAGCTATAGGTGTGACGTATGTGCTTGGGCAGTAGTGGAAGTATATTGAGTGTATATATAGATCTAAGGCCTCTTTTATGCATGCGTTTTTTGTCGCTTGTCGCGGGGCGATAAAAAACGCGACGTTTTCTAAAAGCTCGTTGTTAAATGTGCGCTTTTATGCATCGAAGTCAATCAGCCGCTCGCCGCATGTGTCGCGGCGTACTGAAATCCTGTCGCGTGGAATTACAAAACGCGTTCAAAAGTACATTGATTTTAATTGGTGCTTTTATGCAGCGCGTTTATTATCGTTTGTCGTTGTCATTTTGAACAGTCAGTTTGCAGAGTTGTGTTGATGTGTGAAGAAGTACCATGGAAAAACTGGACGTTGAATTTTTTATTGACGCAGTAAAAGAAAAAACATGTTTGTGGGATTCATCATCAGAAGATTACAAAAACAGGCAATTGAAAAGAGATGCGTGGAAGGAAATTAGCGAAATCATTATTCCCGAATTCAGTAAAAAAACTGAAAACGAAAATCAGGAAATTGGTAAGCATGTATTTTAATAGTCTATTCGCTAGGGTTGTATTTTAACAACGCATTCTCTATCTGTTCATTTATCAGCAGTATCATCTATTAGTACAATATAAAAGTATATACATATAATTATATTTTGGTGTCCTGCCATGAAACAGCCCCTGCAGGGCTGCCAAAATGGTCGGCGAAAGCATCTCTATATTTGTAAGCAGACTTATGTCCACGGTTTTCTTGGCTCCTTTGAATATCATATAAACCTGTTATTGTTAAAGTATTCTCAAATTTGAAGCTATCCCTTAGGCGAATAAAATGGTGTAATGCGCAACAAGCTTTTATGATTGCTACTGCGGTTTCCTCAGATACATTCATGGCTCCGTGGAATATACGCCACTTGTTACTTCAAATACCGAAGAAACACTCTACTTTACCCCTTGCTCTAGGCAAACGGTAGTTGAAAATTCGTTTTTTTTTTGTTAATCCTTTTCCAGGATAAGGTCGCATTAAGTTATTTATCAGTCCAAAAGCCTCATCGCCAACTATTATATATGGCAGTGCTGTACCTGCTACTTCCTGTGGTTTTGGAATATTTAAGGTGCCTTCTTCTAATTTTATGAACAAGGAACAGTTTCTAAATATTATAGAATCTGATTCTTTAACATAGGAGCCAATATCTATATATCTAAAGCAAAAGTTGCTGTCTGCAACAACTAGCAAAACAATGGAGAAGTAGTTCTTGTAATTATAATATAGTGATCCGCTATGTGCCGGCGCGATTATTCTGAAATGCTTGCCATCAACTGCACCAATACAGTGTGGAAAATTAGTACGATCGTTAAAATCTTGGGCAATTTCATGCCAATGCTGTTCTGTTCAGTAATGTATGCCATAAGGCAACGCAAATTCTTGGAACTATAAGAATTGCTGTTGTAATTCCCACTCGGTAGATGTAATGCAAATCTCTGTTTGTACATCCTGTAGCCAAATATCTGTAAAAAAATTAATAAATCAGGTTCATTAATATAAAATCCGTTAATTAGATTCCAATTGAAGCTAATTTTAAAATTAATTAGTTCTTTTTTTTTGTTTTTAGGTAAAGCAGTTCAACTTAAGTGGAAACATTTGAGAGACGCTTTTGTTCGTCATAGACGTCAGAAGTCACAAAAATCTGGAGACGGAGCTAAACCTGCAAAAACATATATCTATGCTAATCAATTACAGTTTTTAAGGAAGGTGACTGATTCTTGTCAGACAGAAACTTCACTACCAAACACATAACAAGAAAGTCAAGATGATCTCGATCTATCACAAGACCATGATGATACGCAAGATAGACAATTAGTAGATGTTAAGGGGAAATCCCAAACTCAAGTTACTCCTAGTAGAATTATTCAGTTTAAAAGAAATAAATCTGCTTCAGAAAGTAAATTAATAAATTATATGGACTCTCAGATCAAGCAACCATCACCAGTGATACAAAACCAACCAAAAGAAACTGATGACTTGGCCTTATTTAGATCATTACAAACGAGTTTAGATACACTCACTCCCAATGAAAAATTGAACTTCCGAATAGATGTGATGCAATTATTAACTCGCTACACAAACACAAAACCAAATCAAGATACACCTAATTTGTTAAATTTTACTCCCGCTTATCAACAGGCACAGCCATATCCAGTTATGGCCAATTTTCCTTATACAAGTTTCAATACGCCAATGCATCATATTCTACAGTATCACCTGGGCCGTCACGTACGCCATATTCTGCAGTACCACCTGGGTCCTCACACACATCATGACCCACAGTATCACCGGAGCTCACATTTTATCCATTCAATAGTAGTCGCAGTACTCGCAGTTACAGTAATGCTATAGAGAGTGTGGCCATACCAGAAAATTCTCAGAATCAGAGGATTACATTATGTCCGAAGCCGATACGATATTATAATTGATTTAAACAAATGTGTATCTACACATTAACACTATTATAATACTTATTTTCTCAATAATGGTCTTTTGTTTGTACTTACCTCAACGTCATTGATAACATTTCCCCTGGTTCAAACGAAAATCCCCGTACCAACTCCACATTTGTAATAAAAGTGCTTTTTAGCTTTTCACATAGGTCATCAAATGAGCCTGTCGACATAACGGTAATAATTGAAGAATTTCTCCCTGTCGAGTCTTAATTCTGCATAAAGTGTATAATATGCGTCTCTGAGAAGTTTTGCACTATTAATTGGATGCACATCACAACGTCTCTGGCGTCTTTTTTCAATGAAATTTTTACATATCAAATACGTAAAAACACACGGATCCATTTTTAATCACTGCCGTTTGTGGTCCACTTGCAACAGTTGAAACTGATCAAATTTGAAAGCGGCACGCGACAAGAAACACTTGGTTATTGTTTCATAAAATAACGCCGCGTTTCTTGTCGCCCCGCGACTAGCGACACAAAACACGTGCATAAAAGAGGCCTAATGGCGCGCGCATAGTGGCATGCATACATGATGCACGAATACATTCATATACCCGACTGTAAAGCACATGTTCAGCGTTGTCGATTTGCGGGTAATTACCCGAAAATCGGGTTTGAAATACATGTCAATATAAATAATTTAACTGTTATGTGTAATAAAAATAATATAAATGTATATTAATCATTATTATGTGAATTTAGTTGTGATTATATTTTGTACCACACTTGCACAGCCCAATATATATCTTTATTAATAAATAAACTATATTAAACTGTATATAATTGTTGCTCGGAATGCCTAAAATTTTGCGCCAAAAAATGTTTCACTTCAAGGACACTGTTATTTGATAGTTTTAAGTTTTCACTCCTGTCGGCAGTCCTCAATGACAGCCACATTTTTTTTTTAATAGTATGCAGCGCCTATGGACAAGCCGCTACTGCATAGAACAAACAAATAATATCTACATCGTTGGGCATTGTGGGCTCATCTCAACCGTATTAATACAAACTATTTAGTACACAATTTCCACGGTTACTTGAACAATTCTCATATTTTTTTAAAACTACATTGTTGTGATGTGTCAAAGATAATTCCCTAATTCTTTTATACGTGCATGTGTTGGGCTGTTTCCAACGTAATGGGATGGTTAGATAAACACTTTCTTGATTTCTTATTAGGTACGAATAGACGACATATTTTTATTTGTTCTGCCACTACAGAAGATTGCTTCCTGAGACAAACAAACAAGTTGCTGGAGATGTGCGGAAACAATGCTCCATTCAAGTGGTCCGATGAAATATATGGGGGAAATAAGGAAGCGGAATTGTGTTTATAGGACAGGGGGAATTAAATATATTGTCATGTCCCGATCGATTTTCACAGTTAAGCAATGAAGCGTATGCATTCGAAGTTGTAATAGGATTTTTCTACGAACGCTATTGAAAATATGAATTATTTTATTGTAGGTTATAAGACATAGAAATTGCTTCTCCGTAAAATGGAAGGTTATATCTTTTTTTATTGCGATATATCGGCAAAGGCATTACCTGTAATCGTTCTTTCCGAAAATTTCAAGCAAATTTGAAACGCGCGTCTCAATGTTCATCATTGTCATTATGAAGCCTAAAATATTATTGGTTAATTTGTAATGTTCCAGACAGTAATCTTTAGTGGTGCCGCGAGACCAGAGATTCTCGTCTCTCGTCTCGTCTTGTCTCGTCTCGAACGAGACGAGAGAGACATTTTCTCTCGAAAAAAGATTCGAGACGAGACGAGAGAGTGTCATCTCTCGACGAGAATTTCTCGTTTCTCTCGAACTCTCTCGAGCTATCTCGAACAATTTTCTCTTTGCTTATTTGAAATTTTCAATTGCTTATCGTAACTTAAAATTTTAACATATTAGATTTCGAGATAGTCAAAAAGTTAACTATAACACACCTATTCTATAAATATTAAATGGTAACAAATGATACTTGTGTTATTAGGATTTTATAAATAGTGATTTATAGGAAAAAATATTTCTCATTTCATTTATTTAAAATGTATACAATCATTTCTTATATTTAATCCATTCTGCTTTGGTGAGGTTACTTTTGAAGATAAGTTGAAAATTTTTAAGCGTTTTTTTCGAAAAACTGTCAAAGAAAAGGTAATACACACGAATGTATCATATACAGTGGGGACGAAAATTGTACCCTCCTCTATTTTAACTTCTAAATGAAAAAATATAACAAAACAAAAACGAGATGCACTTTACTTGAGACACGTAAGATAGAGGGAGTTACTAGCTTTAAATTTTCTTATGGAAAGTAGGGTTATGTGATACCTCATTTAAAAGATATTTTCTATATTTTTACAACAGATTTAGGTTTCTATATTTTTACAGAAATTACATTAAATAAATTCATAAAGTAGGTTAAATTCTTTTTTTTATTAACCGCTTCAACCTCAAAGGATTATTACTGGTATATTACCTTATAAATGCTGTTTTTTACAATAGTATACAATGGATAATTAACATTTTGGCTAGTACAGAGTAAAGTCAGTATCTTTTATCATTTTAAGCAATTTTTTACTGTTAGAGGGAACACTGCACAAATGACACTTTTTTGTAGCTGGTACTTTGTTCTTATACAGACATGTTCTGGGCCTTTACTAATAAATTACATTCTTGATAACTCTCGTTTTAACAATTATTGTTTATTATTAAGGAAACACTTCTTGTATTTACTAAAATAAATAAATTAAGAATATCAAAGGTGATTTAAAAACCACTTGACGTATTACATTTTGCATAACTTCTTAGCAAAAAAAACTTATTAAAAAATTCTCTTCTAACATTATCTGACATTTCTTGGATTATTGCGGCACACGAGGATTATCAAGAATGTAATTTTTGTAAAAACAAAACAAAATAACAAAATTACAACTGTTTGCTTGGAAGTAAATATAATCAAAATATCTTTTAAATGAGGTATTACATGACTTTACTTTCCATTAGAAAATTTAAAGATAGTAACGCCCTCTATTTTACGTCTCAAGTAAAGTGCATTTCATTACAACAAAAATATCATGTTTCTCTAATTTCACATCTTTTTTGTTTTGTCTCTATCTTCTTGCATTTTGAAAACATACTACAAAATGCTTTCTTTTGAAATCGCAGGATTGCATTAGAAAATATTTAACTTCCAATTTAACCTCTTCCCCCCTCCCCGACTGACTTACAAAACAAAGTATTTTCGTTTTTAGTTGACGCCTAATCTGGGCCACTTATTACTTCAAATTTCAATTGTAAAACGACTGTGACAGACGGACAGACAGAGAGACATAAGAATTTTCTATTGCCAAATTTAGGTACTAATTAAGGATGTGCACGATGTATCGATGTTTAAAAAACATCGATTTTTTGGTTTCGATTATCGATGTTCAACATCGATGTTTTTTAATCCGATGATATTTGCTAACATCGATTTTTACATTAACATCGATGATTTTCTTTTCAATGTTTCTTGGTTTTTTGTTAAGCGTCACGTTTAATTTGATGGTTTTTTCTTTTTCCTGTTTTTTTTGCTCTTCAATGAACGCTTTTGGAAAACATCGATGTTTACAGACACATCGATGTTTGAAAAAATTTGCGCATCCCTAGTACTATTGCGCAAATTACTTGAAAATTTATTTGTTTTTGTCTTACAAATTTTACCGTTTTTTCATGTTTCGTATTTTTCAAATTTAAATTTGATATTGTTTTATCACGAGCGAAACGAGACGAGACAAGACGAGAGGAAGGCTCTCTCGATCGAGAGAAGCGCCTTCTCGTCGAGACGAGAGAACAGTTTTCTCTCGCCCTACGAGACGAGACGAGTGAGTCCACTCTCTCGTCTCGTGTTGTCTCGCGGCATCACTAGTAATCTTATTTACCTTGTTTTTTGTAAAAAATTATTGAAATTTCGGGTAAACGAAAATCATTTAAAGGTTAAACTTTTTTAAATTAACATAAAACATATATTTTAAAAATAAAACCATCATTATTTAAATGCCGTTTTTATAAAATATTTGACAATTACTAATTATTAATATTCTTTTTTCTAAATCAAATTATAATCGCGAAATATTTTCTCTGACAAGTCTGGCAACCTCGTTTTCGATTCCAAGTTTGTTTTCATATATTTTATAAATTTTGATTTATTATTATCAACTTTTTAAAAATATTCTAAATACGAGCAGGATTTACAGAAGAATTTTCAAACAACTTACCCAAGGTGGATTCTGAGGTTTCCCACAATCGAAGTTGAGGTGAGAAAATATAAAAATAGACACAGCGTAGTAGAACTCTATGTGTTGTTATTACAGATTTTTTAGTGACCAATATACAAATAGGCACTTTATTATGATGCGACGAAATAATAAATAGTTTATTTAAAAGTGAACTTTTTAAAGTACTATAAATTTATTATTTATTATCCATTTAAAGTATTTATTGCATAAAAAAGATTTTTTTGCTTAAACAGGTAATAGTACTAATACGTTTGAACTAAATCGCCCATTGTGTTATTTTACTTTATAATACAAAACAACACTTTGTTAACTTATTCTTGATTAAGAAAGAGGTACATTTTGTAATTTGATAAACACTTCCCTATAAGAACCTTATCTGATAACACAAGGAGTCATTCCTTAGTTATTTGAATAAAATTTTGTGCGCAATGTCAAACTAAATAATTATCAAGAAGGGAGCTGTCATTTTAATTTTATAAATTATAAAAATTGGTAGCACCATGTTATAGAAAAAGTCTTAAGGAATGCTCATTTCCTACATAAGTAATAACTAAATAAAAAAAAATTGAATTAATCGTTTCAAATATTAAGATGCTCAATAATAGCAAAATCATTTAAAAGCATTAAAACATGGTCAAAATACCTACGTAAAGCAAAAATGGTGCAAATAGTCAAAAATAAACGAAAAAAAGTAAAATGAAATTGGCTAAATATTATTCGAAACACGTCGTCGTCGTCAATATCACGAAGTGACGTAACTCGAAAAAATTGAAAATTGAAATAAGTCACTTCTTATGTAAAAAAATATGCTCTACAATTTCACGAAATTGCGTATCTCAATTCATTATATTTATTAAAATAGCACGTTTCTAACTGGTGAATTTGATAAATTCACGAAAAGACGTAATTTAATAAAAAAAACTTTAAAACGCTCTCTTGTAAAGTTGTGAAAATCTAGTTACGTCACTTCGTGATATTGATGACGACGTAAGTATGCTATACTCGTAAAATACTGAAAAACGCATCGCCTCCAAAAATTAGGCTATTATCTTACAAAATTTTACTCTCTGCTGAGTTAAAACTGATTTAAAGTTTTTAACTCTTGTTAGTGATCCAAACATGAAAGGACTTTATTATCTGTCTCTCTAATACGAATATAACCATCAACTAAATTTCCAAGAACAAAGACGCAATGTTTTTAAGAGATAAGGGTGCTGTTTATAATAACACCATTAAACACAAATAACGAAGTCATAAATGATAACAAATATTTCCCATGATGATAGTTTGAAAACTATCAGCATCGTCGGCCTATTGCATTATTTTATTTTTATACCACTAATTTTTAAAATATTAGTTCATACATTCTTTCCATTGTTTCTAATATAATAGCAGCATTAATATTTTACCTAGTATCAGAGGCGGTTTCTCCAGTGGTTCATTTGTGCAGTGAACACCCAGTTACATTTCATTAAAACACATTATTTTAAAATTAATAACATAAAAATATCAATTTAATTTTAATAATCTTATTGTTTTCATACGTTTGCATTTTTGGGTACGCCACTGCGCTCTGACTAATCGCGTTTTTGTGGCGTGCTTTTATAAGTGAGCCAGAAGAAATGAGAAGCGTTCTTGAAAATCTTTAGCTAAAAAGAGATGTCACACGATAACAGATCCCTGAAACGTAGTAAAACAGTTATAAAATAACTTAAATCAGCCTAATTTGCGTAACGCACTTTGCGACCACTTAAGAAAGTGACATATATCACACTATACAGTCCTATGGAAAGTGCCCTATATCACACGCGTATGAATAAGAATTTACTTTTCACTCGTGTACGAATATGCTACTTTCCTCAGTAGCTGTCACAAAATGTCAAATCCATCATTTCTATTTTGATCATTGTAATGTCCATATTAATACTAAAATCGATATGATTGTTAAATTATTGAAATTGTTGTAAATTAGATCCTAGATTCTAGATATTTATCTTTAACAATTATTATTAAAATAATTTTAAAATAACTAAGATATGTTTGCTCTTTATTCTGGTTAAACACATAACCGATTAGATTATTAAATTGACGCATGGCCTATTAGCTTAGATGGTTAGAGCGTCAAACTTATCAACTTTGCCATTTGAGACCTGGCGAGCGACCGCGTTCAAATCCTGGCGGGGCCAGAATTTTTTTTTATTATTTTTGTTTTTTATTTTTTTTTTGTTTAGAAAATATGAAAATTGAATAAATACGATTATTGTTGATTATTTTTTTAAATACATTTTAATTATTATAATAATAACCTGGTTTTACATTTTTTGATGAAATTATTTTGTGGCCGTAGGAAAAATATTGTACATCACTTGTGTGAAAAGTGATTTTCCACACTCGTAATGTAAATTTACTATAAAAACTGAAAAGCGGTAGGCAGTTTCATATAATATTTTTTACACAAAAATCAATGTCAATTTAAAAATAATCTCAAAATATGAAGAAAAGTCAGTTGACTACTAATAATGTTTATAGTTGGTTTTCAACGTAATAAAAACAAAACAAATATTACAATAACTAAAATATTCATTTATTCATTCATTAATAGTTGTAGTGCTTGAAAACAGTATGATATTGATAATAATAACTACAAGGTTTTGAACCACAAGCCGCCACTGCTTACTAGAAAATATAGCCAAGCCATGCAAACTTTTGGCAGTACCTCATTTTTAAAGTTTAATTTTAATGGAATAAAAAATATATACGTATAGTTTTACTCAGGAATAACATATGTTTTATCAAAGTCAAATTTACCTGTGGTACAAGGGGGTATATTGATAAAGATAAATTAATGAAGAAAGCGACAATTCCACATACAATAATTGGATATAAAGTAATGATTGTAGGAAGAAGGCATTTGAGGTAAATTGGGAACGAATGGCCTGTGGCGTTCTTTCCTAATTTACTTCAATATTCGTATGTGATTGAGTCAAAAGTTAAATGACTCAAAATATTTAAACTTGTTTGGTTCTCGGGCTTTATCTTTGTTTGTTATTTAAAACCATAAAACTTGTAGATTTTTTTTTTGTATTTCTAAATATTGTTACTACGAATGAATTAAATACTGTGCAGTAAATATTAAAAAGAGACAACAGAAGCATGGCGCGTTATATTTTATTAACGCATCCGTATACAGACTAGGTAATATAAAACTTTAGGACTTTCGGACTTTCTTTGCCTGTATCAGGGTGAACAACTCCAGGCGATCGTACATGCATTAGAAGAAGCGTAGCATCGGTGCTTCCATTTCACGCATCAGTCGGTGCTTTGATTGAAAAGAAAAACATTAATATGTATAAATTCTATTTAATATATTACATTTCATATTATAAATAACAGTTATTGAAAAATATATTATTTTAAAAGTAGACTAAATTTCTAATTAGAAAATATTGTTTAAAATGGTGATGTCCGTAGCATTTATTAAACGGTACTCTTGACTTTATCACCAAATGTTTAAGTAAAAATAATTTATAACAGATTCCGTCCATCCTTAGACCCAGTGGCGGCTGGTCACCAAAATATTTGGGGTTCACAATGACCAAATATAGATCCCAATACAGATTTAAGTAAAAAACTTTGTTTTGGAAAGGTATATTATAGACACTTACAGTGTTTTACCTAAATACTGAAACCTATATTCTGTCAGTGTGAACCCCCAATATTTTGGACGCCACAAGCCGCCAGTGTCTAGACCCGTCTGCTTTATTTGGTGCTTTGATAGGCTTATCAGTTAATATTTTTGTTTTTTTATTTTTTTTATTTGTCAAATATCTAGGTACTAGAAATTTAATGCTTAATTTCTGTATTAATAATAATTAATAGTAGGATGGTTTCATATTTTGGTGTCAAACGTAAATTATGAAATATTACGTAAACGCAATTATTTAATTTATTGATTGGATTAATCGCCAGTTGAATATGCATATGCAAATTTCAATAAATAAATCTCGTTTGTCTAATACGCAGTCAATATGGCTAGACATCAATAATTATAATGAAATTGTACGAACGGAAGGATATTATTAAGTTGAATAATTTATAGTATATTAAAACGAAAAAAATAAAGAGATAAAGCCGCGAGACCTGTAACTAATCAACAATTATTATAACATTCTAATGGGATTTTCTAGGTTAAGATTCGAGCACAAGAAAGCTAGATATACAGGGTGAGTTGTTTTATTTTTATTAGTTCTCTTAAAAATATATTACTAAGTGAAAGTTTTATAGAATTAAGTATAATTAGGGATCAGTAGTAAATGATATTTGAAAAGTAGGTAGTACTAGATAAACCAGTATTTTCAGTATTCACTTATTATTATATCTACCTGTTATTTATCTACAGAATGGATATGGCCATATCTGAGTGTATAAAATCTACCAACCACAGTTCATGTTTAGTACCCTGGTAATGATTTTAAAAAATGAGGTTATGTTCTCTCAAATCATAAAGAAATGAAATATAATTTTTTTTGGAAAACATTTATGAAATCCATGGAAAAATTAAATAACAGTTCGTAAAATAACGCCCAACTCTTTTTAAGATAATACATGTGGGGAAATTTAAAGATACTTTGCGAATAGTCTATTAGTGTCAGTATATTTTTGTAGTTAAGGGAGTACTCGGATAATAAAGAGAAACACCAAAACTTTGCACATATAATTTGAAATTATTTTTTATTTGATTTTTAAAATAAAAAAAAAACAGTTAAAAGGATAAATAAAAGTACAGAATGTGATGTATTTTTATTTTTAAAATTTAAATTTCTGTTCGTTAATTTTGTTTATCAAAAATAAAAAGTTTTAAAAAATTACCCTTTAGGTAATTAATATACAACTATTTTCTATGATTACTATCAAAAGTAGGCTTTTGCGCTTTGAAATAGTTATTTTAGGTCCGCTGACACGTAATAAATTGTTTTTACCTTAAAATCATCAAAATGTGTTGTCCAGTCTCGGCCATAAAAAAATATGAATTAAATCATTTCAATTAATTTCTTGTTGTACAAACGGCTAAATAACAATATTAGACTATCTATATAGCAATAAACCATATAAAAAAAATTCGTAAACGTTTACAGTTCTTTACTTTTTGGTTTTTAAAATTTTGAAATAAAAATAATTAGGCATTCCAAACAAAATGGCTGCCCGTTTGAAATGACAGGCTACTGACAGGCACATGATAGGTTATAATCACAGACATCATATCTTTGGTTATAATATGGCAACACTGTGGGCCTGGTGGTTTCATAGGGTCAATGGTATAGACAGTTATATAGATGATCATCCATGTTTTTAAAAGAGCTTTGAAATAAAAATGTAGGCAGTTATTTTTTTTTTAAATATTCAAAGGCTGGAAATTGGTTTTAAAACACATTTTTGCTAAACACTCGCTCACAAACGACCCACTTTGAGCAATCTATATAACTATATGGTGTACCTCAAGGTACTGTACTTGGTCCTTTACTATTTTCTCTATACATAAATAGCCTTTTAGAACTTGAATTAAAAGGTAAAGTGATCAGTTTTGCCGACGATACTGCTATCGTCTATAGTGATAATTCATGGAGTAAGCTTAAAGAACAGGCCGAAATGGAATTTAAAACAATAACTAAATGGTTTCAATTAAATACATTAACAGTTAATTATAAAAAAACTAAATTTATTACTTTCACGTCTTACAATAATAACCTACCGCACTTCGGAACCTTAAATGTTGACAACATAACCATTCCACAAGTTGAAAATATAAAATATTTAGGCATTATCATCGATCAGCATTTCAAATGGGATCTACAAATAAAAAATGTTGTAAACAAAATTAGAGGTTTATTATCTAGATTTAAATATTTAAGAGACATTTTAGACAAAAAACACTTGCGCACTCTTTATTTCTCTTTAGTTCAATCTCAACTGAGTTATGGTATACTAGGGTGGGGTGGCGTTTATAATATTTATCTAAAAAATCTAAATATAATACAAAAATGGATATTAAAGATAATCCACAACAAATCGAGAAATTATCCCAGCGATATTTTATTTTCAGAACAAAAGGTATTTGACCTTAGGCAAATTTATTTTTGGAAAATAGCGATAAATATATATAAGGGGAAGACTAAACTCGATAAAACCAGACATCTGCACCAAACTAGAAATAAAGCAAATAAATATTACTTACCCCGAAAAAACAAATTAATAGGCTGTAGATCTTCTTCATATTTGGCTCCTCGAATTTATAATTTCATTCCTATCGAAATACAAAAAGAGAAAAGTCTTTATTCTTTTAAAAAGAATCTTAAAAAATGGATTTTATGTCAATCCAGGTCAAATATTGAGAACATAATAAATCAAAAATAAATTAATCCAAAGAAAATAAAAGTATATTCAAAAAATTATGTGTATAAACAAAATAATACATACCGAGTCAAATTATTTATTATTTACTCTTATATATATATATTACTTACATACTGGTCTAAAGTAGTGTATCAATTTACACTATCAATTTAAACTGATATACCGATTTAGACATAGACATATATACCGTTTTAGACATATACCGAATTAGACATGTATACCGATTTAGACATTTATTTATACCGATTTATTTATATTTACGTAATTAATTACCATTATTATTTCGTGCCACGCACAAGTAGAATTTTTAAAATTCTCCTTCTGTGGCTTTGTCTTTTGTTTGTTAGAAAATTATTATTGACTCTTAGTTGTAAATTTCTGTATTTTTTTGGCTAATAAACACATTATTATTATTATTATTATTATTATTATTATTATATATGTATCATTGGCCCTGTCAATAACAACAGGCCCACATAGTTGCCATATCTAAATTGTCAGTTCCCACTGACAGCATTTTGATAGGTCGTTGGAATGCCTAATATGCACATACTTTGATTTTCTTTTACTATACGGAGAATGGTCGCACTGCGCAGCTTTCTGAGTGCCTTTTAAAAGGAGATAGAAAACTCCGCCATTTTGAACCCTTATTACGTGTTGCCTACATCTTGGCGCAATATTTATAATAGGTGCGTTTTAATCATCCGCTTCGTGTCCGCTTCTGCTTCGGAATTGTCAGTTTTCTTGTTTTAATCTGACAGGTTAAAACGACTAAACCGACAATTCCGGAAGCAGAAGCGGATGATTAAAACGCACCTCATATTTTGCTTGCTGCTGTCAGTGTCAGTGAATATTATTTTTGAAGTCACAGTTTATTGCTAAAGAATCAGTTAGCTCACTCGGACCAGTTGAAAGTTCCAAAATAACATCCACTCCAGGGATACAAATTCAGGATACGCAGAAGACTGCTGTTTTATTATAGGCGGTTGTCATATATTGTATTATCCGAGTTGCACAGTGTATAAACTGAAACATTGAGATACAAAGTGCCGACGCAGAGTGAGCGATCTAATTCTTTAGCTGTAAACTGTGTCACAGGGTTCAAAATGGCCGCGCCCTATGTTGGGCGTGTCGGACCTCTCTCTTGCCTCGTATAGTAATCAAAGTATGTGCTAATATGTAATAATTTTTGTGGATAATATGACAATTGACATTTGTAATTTCTATAAATGCGAGTCGGCCAAACATAGTAAAAAACCTATATGACAGGAATGACAGTAGCTGTTTGGCAATACTAGCGTCTGGCTGAAAGGTGAACTTGGCTCCCAAAGGGAAAACATTTATTTTGTAGTAATCATTTCAATTTAAGCTGTGTCCAAGGGTTCACCCTTATTAAATCTCTTCCCTAGTTTTCTGTGAGATAATCCCGGTAATGTGCTATCTTATTGTTATCTGATTGATATTATAATTACCTAAGTACCCTTATTTACTTTAAATAGTTATTTTGTAATGTTATTGATGTTTTTCTTAAGTACTTTGTTTTGTTAAATATTTCGTATATATATTGGATACCGAATTTAAAATAGTCACATTTGAAAAAGAAGTTGTACTTCGAAACATATGTCATGTTAGTGTTTTTTTTTTTTTTTTTTTTTTTAAATTGTTATATTTTTAAAATAAAAGTGTGAAAATCTACCAAAATTAGGTTTTACTCTTTCAAGATCAAATGGATTTTCATCAAGTAAAGGCTGAAACAATAAATAATTTAAAATCAATTTAATTATCAATGTGACTTCTTAAAAGCAAATTAATTTTTTTAAGCCTATTTTATTTTATAGATTACCTACTAAAAGTACTAAATACAAACCATTGCAGTATTTTTTTTCTTTTTTAGTTACCTAATTTTAATAACATTTATTTTTTGTTTTGTTTTGGTGGGTCGTACAAAAAATATATTGCGATTTTATCCACTCATCCCACACTTATCCCTAGTAAGAATAAAATAATAAAATCGAATACAACATGAATATTCAATTACTAACACTTTGCTCAATAATAAACAAAAAAAAAAAAGAATCAGAGACTTTAAAACTTTTTAAAATATATTTTTGGAATTTTTTGGTAATAAAAAAAATAAAGGGTTATAAAAGTCCCAAATAAGAATTTTTTTTATAATAAAAAAGAAAGTATTTACCAAACATAATTTAGAATTTTCTTGTGTTCCGATTAGATCTTTTAATAAATACTATTCTAGGGTCCAATTACAATAAGAAGAACACAGATACGTCATCATTTGGTAGAGTAATTAATTGGCTATCACCACCTATCTGGAGTTTCGTGGAGTGTTAATATTATAGGAATATATATTCTAAGATCCGAAGTAAGGTATACGGTCGGTCCATTTTAGGCAAATCATGTATAGGACCAAAATTATAGAAATTTTTATCATGAATTCTATACTTTCTTATTCTGTATACAAAAAGGAAAGTAAAAAATGGCCGTGGCCGTTTTTTCTTAGGCCACCCATTTGCGGTATATTTATGAACATAATATATTTTATTTAATAAAAAAAACTTTCATCCTTTAAACAGATGTGACTGTGACTGTACTAATAGGAAATATTTTTTTATACCTAACAACTTCTTTATGATAGTTATTAGGGTCGGTCTTTTCACCTTCAGATAAAGTTCCAGATAATTAACTGACGGATATATTATCTGAGAGTTACTGTCTGTCAGATAATTAATTTTCTATTTTTTCAAGTAAATAATATGTGTGGTAGGTATCCAGTAGTTTTTAACTTTAAGTGGTCATGTAACTACCTGCTTATACATCAGTGAAGTATTTTATCAGAAATTTCATAAATAAGATAATTTATCATATAGAAGTTAAGTGTATCCAGAGGTGAAAAGATTACTTTTTAAGTTACTTGGAAGATAAAAATTACCTGTCACTTTATCTGAAGGTGAAAAGATCGACCCTTATAGATACTATGTATTCGAAATTCATAGTAATGGTTATGACATGGCAGTACTCTTCCTATTGTAATCGGATTTTACTTCGTAAGAAAATCACCTTGTATACCTACTTGTTATTTTGACTTAATTAACTGATCAGGTTGCAAATAATTATTTAGGATTAATTAGTGGTTTCTGGTTCAATTTCCCATACGGATAAATCGAAAAAAAACGTGTGATCGTCTCTCTAAAGAGGATATAATGCCGTTGCTTTATTAATAAAGTTGTCTTAGGCGCTATTAGCAAACATAATAATAACCGGTTGAAAGCTTAAGGTTTCGAGGTTGTATAGGAAACGTAAATATAAGGTATTGGTTAGTCTTAAATTCCGGTATCTATCACATTTTTGTAATCATCAAGTTTTTTTTTAACAAAAATGCCACTTTTATTGAATCGTCGATATTTTGGAAGAATACTATAATATAGTTCAGTGTTGCCCATGCTTTTTTACAGTGGCGGCTCGTCGTAATTTAAAATATACAGGGTGTCCCATTAGTGCGTAATTGTTCAATATTTAATTAGAGAATGAGCAGATCCCAAATCATAATTTAGGTACGTTTGCAATGATTTCAAAAGTATTTAAAATACATACTTATAAGATACTAAGCTAACGAATAGGGGTGATAAAACTGGTTTATTTTATACAGAGTGTCCTGAAACATGTTCTAAATATGGCTAATTTTAAGTTTAATTTACTCAATTTTTTTTAATACAATACCCTGTATATTATTTTAGCGTACAATTCCTTAAACATTAACCTATCCAACGATATCAACATGTTAGCCAATAACACATACAGGGTGTCCCATCAGTGCGTAATCGATTGAAAAAATTAATATAAAAGTTGGATGAGCATGTTTAATAAATATTCTTAAATATACAAGGTGGTCCATAAACGAGGAGCTGACCAACCTTATACATTTTTAAAGCAACACACACTGAAGCTAGTTTACATATTTGATTGTTTTCACATCGTCAGGCAATTTTAGTAGAGTTTATTTATTTATTATGTTGTTGTATACACGGTGTGTCAAAATGCGGGGTAACAATTTTCTCAATTTTTTAAATGGAATACCCTATATCGATGGTTTAGCACACACATGTGTCAAGTAACATTTTGCTAATATTTCACTATTTAAGTTTAAAGGTTTAAAACCATAGCTCTCTGTTAATTCACATGAAATGTATCTAGCAAACCCCTTCAACACTTCTTCATTGTTTCTTATTACATAATAAAGCGAAATAAAGATAAATTATTTACAAATATAAATAGGTAAATAATTTAAAACAATTTGTCCCAAAATTGCACTTAACACCTGTGTGCGCCAAGCCATCGATATGTTATACCAACAATTAATTAATACAGGGTATTTCATTTACCAAACTGAGAAAATCGTAATCTTAGGGTATCGCTGTATAGGAAAATTTATAAGGAATTTTAGGCTAAGAGAATATACAGGGTATTGCGATTGAGAAAATTGAGTAAATTAAAAGTAGCTATATTTGAGACATGTTTCAAAACACTCTGTATAAAATAAACCAGTTATATCACCACTTTTCGTTAGCTTAGTATTTTATAAGTCTGTATATTAAATCATTTTGAAATCGATGTAAACGTACCTTAATTATGATAATTTAATTTGGGGTCTGAATCATTCTCTAATTTCAAAAAAAATTAATTGCTTGGCAAAACTGTAATAATTTTTAAAAACATTTTAGGGTTGAATACAGTATTACCAAACCATTCTAAAAATAAAATACAGCGTGTTCTATTTAATAAACAGACATTTTTATTTGCCAGGCAAAAACACAACACTCTGTTTATCCAAAAATATTTTTAAAATACGTATTTTTCAAATCCATATAACTTTTATTATTTAAAACTTGTTTGCGTGTCTATAACACAAATTGAAATATTGATTGAACAATTACGTACTAATGGGACACCCTGTATAGGTATCTTCACTGATATTGTGACTTGTGCACATGCCTTTGTAAATTTCATTTTTTTTTGTTATATCTTAAATTTTATAAAATTAGTTTGAGATACTTTCTGAGCTAATTTTGGACCAATTTTAGTGAAGACAGTATTTAATTTAATCTGTAGTCTACTACGTAGGTACAGTTTTATTTTCCATGAATATTTGGTAATATGTTTACAGCATTTTTGTTCAGATGTTTATTATACATAAAGAAATTCAATATTTTTCATTAGTTACATACGTTTAAAATTAATTGTGCATCCTACTAACAACAAAAAAAACATAACTTTACAATTTCAAAGCTACATTTCTCGATTATTCTGACGGATGGACAACACTGCAAGGTATACATGATGTATAAGGTGAATACAGGGTGTTTCCGAACTTGGCGTCCAAATTTGTAGGGGTGGTAGTTCGCATAATTTGAGAGCGATTGGCAGATTTCATTTTTCTAAAAAAATTATAATAAACAAAATATTATAAAAAAAAATCAAAGAGCAGGTCCTACCCTGAGGGCGTAGCGCAATAGTCCTCAAAAACAGATGCGATTTGCAATTTTGTCGATTCTAAACGTAGCTCGCGCGAGTCGATGTGATCCTATCGCTGTGCAGGACCGTACCTGTTTATAATTTTTAATTAATTTTTAATTATTTTTATTTTAAATATTTTGGAAAAATGAAATCTGCGAATCGGTCTCAAATTATGCGAACTACCACCCCTACTGGGTGCTCATTGCACAAATTAACTAATGGAAAAACCGCCCCTGGGCGACAGTATTATATTTGCATTTTGTTTATAATGGACAAGGCAAATTAAGGCAGCGTCTAGTGGTGGCGAGCCAATCAACCTTAAATACACGGAGGAGTGTCTCTTTAAATAACAATTAAAAATACCTAGTTTTTTATGATCATTCATATATTATTTTTTTTTATTCTTATAATTTTAATATCATAACAGATTTGGAAATTCGGAAAATAAAATTCCCTCTACAAAATTATGAAAATTACTCCCTCATATCTCCTAAATGAAAATAAATTAAAGGAACATTAAAGAAGCTGAGAAGGAAAGAAAGAAAAAAGGCGTGCGAGACAAGGAGTCGAACGTAGAACCTCGGACACCTCTCAGCACATACGCTTTGATGTCCGAATTCGTAATCTTGAAGTAAATCAGATTCAGACTTCCGTTGTTACATACAAATGATCATCTCATCTCAGCTCAGCTCTGTAAATTCTTCTTAAAACCACCCTTTGGTATCGTGTAGAACTAAATATTGATTCCTATACAGTAATTCAGATTTTGAAGTAAATTTCGATCAAAACATTCATCTATTATGAATATTTTTACCGTAGGATTATTATAAAAAGAGCAGTGACGCATCTTATTGTTTAAAAAATTGCTTTCATCTAAAGTTGTGCCTACGTTTCCCTAAATTTTACAAATGCATGTCATGTAATCCCTTTCAAAAAAATCCGAAATCTGGCTATGTATTTACAACAACCCCCATCTCAGATTACGTAATAATTACTATACCATTACTTGGAGCACTACCACGTTACTTTGACAGTACACCGCTGCCCACTGCTTCAAAATGACATATACAATTTAATACCCGCATTGAAGCGAACGCTGAAATCTAAAAATGGGTTCCTGTTGAAATTGATCCCCTAACATTTTTTTTATGCTTTGTTTGGTATATACAATGATTTCTGGGAACATAGAGAAGGTAGGCTATCAGTTTCATCAATAGGAATTAGTGAATATATACGAGGGTGGAATAAAGAGTTTCTATAACTATATTGTTATACAGAGTGATTAATTAAGGGTGGCGATCGGCTTTTCGTATTATTCTGTTCGAAGTTTTTTATCAAAAGTGCAAAATAAGGCTATATGTCACATAACGCCATAGTTTTTGATTCAAACATCAAATGTTGTTTTTTTTTTAATCTTAACACTCTCCAAAATTGCAAGAGGTTACTTGCTTGACTTATTTGGTCAATACCTAATTATGTATAAATAAAAATCATGAAATTTTGACCATAAAATATAAATCATAAAACACAAAAATATAATAAACACATAAAAAACTTTAGACACAGTGGAAGCTCCCAGATTGGAATATTCTTACTTTTTACATAAAAAAGAAATCTAAAAATTTAAATGTTGACCGTATCCCTTAGGTTCCGAGGTATTTATGGTCAATACTCAGACCGAGAGGATTTAATTAACTAAATTTTGTAATAATTTATTGTACTTGGCAAATACTCAGATCACTAAGTGCTTAATTAATTAAATTAGGAAATAATATTTGGTAACAAATAAGTTATTAAAGAGAAACCCTCTAAAACATTTTGTTACTGATAAGTACGAATAAATTTTTAATACTGGTATGACACATTGACAACTGACATTGCACTCCAAAAGTAAAAGAAGGAAAATCATATGCGCACTCCGTTTACTCCTAATTACTCCACTCCACTCTAGATTGCGCAGGCCGAACTCACCTAAGGTAGACGAATCACATCGCAGAAAGAGAAAGTAAAGGTACCATTTCGGAAGGCACGACAGACGACAACATAAGCGACGGCAAAGACGACAGATGCATTAACGTCACGCTTCACACATTTGGGCAAGCAAGGAGACAGGTGACACGACACCCGCATACGATAATTCGAGGAAAAGATTAGTGTTGCCAGATCTACTGTTTTTAAGTAGATCCACTGTTTTTGTATCTGTTCTCCTGTTTTAGGCAAGAAATCTACTGTTTTTGCTAACTTAACAAATTTTTTCCTTATTTTATTAAGTTTCCCGCATTCTTCAGCAAATGGTCATATAATATTTTCTCTAGTAAATTTGCTGAAGTAAAAGCAGCGTAATAAGCACCTGTAGGTTTGCTCCATAAAAAAAAGCTCAAGATAATCGTTATGTTTTTATTTAAATTGCAACAAAGAATTAATAGGGCATCATAAAAGAACATGCATGCCAAACACAACGTATTTGAATTATCTGATTCAGACTGATCTAAAAGAAATACCTATTAGTTTTCAATGGTTTCTTTTTTGTTTCCGTACGTTAAGTATATATTAAAAATGTTATTATTTGCTTTTATTCTTTGTTTACTTTCTAATTTAGGTTTAAATGTTTATTTTTCGTTTCTTATATACTTGTTTTTTTTATTTACTACACTGCAAATTATAATTATTTCCCCCTGTATTAAAGTCTACTTTTCAGATCTATGGTTTTTTTCACCCATACTGTTCCAGCAAATGTTCATCTAGCAACACTGCCTAGATCGAAAAAACTTTCCAACTACCATTTCTATATAATATATATATATATATATATATATATATATATATATATATATATATATATATAGGTAATCGTACGTTGAGGCGCCAAAAACGCATTTATATGGACGAAGTGGCACCTATATTTACGTTGTTGCACCATTGCAATTTTTTACTCGAGTGGGACACAAGTGTATAAAATCACTTTTACACAAGTGATTTACAATATTTTTCCTACGACTACAAATTCATCTTATAAAAAAAATCAGGAAATCTGGCTATAAAGTTCAATCAAAATGTGTCTGGTATTTTTATATGCTTAAATAAATAAGTTTTATAGCGTTTTACCTCTTGTGTTTTGTCGTAATTAAAAACTTAATTTCATTTATAAACACTTTCATAGGATAATAACGGTGAAATAACATTAGGTATAAAAAAATATTAGTTCATTTTTTTTTAATACAATATATAATAAGATGAACAATTGTGAACAAGAACTTTCTTATAATTCTACTTTAAATTTTTTGCAGAACAATAATCAAAATGGTACAAAATAAATAGCGAAAAGAAAAGATCGGCCATAAGATTATTGAAAAGTACCTATTTAAAATAAATAACAAAACACGTATTTTTTCAATTTTCATATTTAAAAAAAAAGACGTTGCTTCCATTGCGCTGCGATATGGTCGAAACATGCAAAATTAATAAAATTGAGCGCTCTGTGAACTGAGCTAACAAGCTTGTAGCATAAATTATCTAATCAAATATATAAATAAAAAAAAATAAAAACATTATTTTAAAATTATTTTAATAATTTGTTAAAAATAATTATCTAGAATCTAGATATAGAAATCAATTATCAGGATTTAAATTTACTATCTTGTGGCATAATAAATACGTCAATATTCTTTATGCAACTATTAGTAATGACCTTAAATCCTTTAAAACATGGTGTACTGCAAATTTTCTCTCATTAAATTAAAAAAAAAAAAAAAAATGCTAAATTTTAAATGTAATATTCCTGATATTTTAATAGATATGGATACTGTAGAAGTCACAAACTGTACAAAATTTTTGGGTTTAAATATCGACACGGATTTTAAATTCAAATCACATGTGGATCCACTTTTAAAAAACTCGCATCGGGTTGTTATGTCATTAAAACTACCTCTCATGAATTAGGAGTTTGTGCAGCAAAAACTGCATATTATACGTTAGTTGACTCTCATTTACGTTATGCTATTCAGTTTTGGGGTGTCTGTTCTGCCGTATTATTTGGTAGAGTCTTTATAATGCAGAAACAGGCAATAAGGTTCTTATGTAGAGCACACAGATTAGTTTCATGTAGACCGCTGTTCTTACAACAAGAAATATAAACATTACCTTCTTTATTTATCTTAAACACTTGTTGCATGATCCATAACAACAAGTCGAAATATAAATCAAATTCCCGTGTAACTCGCCAAATGAGTAACTTGAAATTGCCTATTCCGAAAACTGAACTTATAAAAGACTGCCAAGTACGGAAGCATCTCCATATCATGGGGCTGTAGGATCCGCACTCTGCAGAGGGTGCAAACAAGAAGATTAGACCATTGAGCATATCCTTTACGATTGCTCGACGCTCTTATTTATTAGAATATTTGTGTTCAGCGAGTATCGGTTAACCCAGCCGATATAAGAGAAGCAATTCTTGGCAACGTTTTCAACTATATTAAATTTGTAGGCTGGCTCACGAGCTAAGAGGTGCCTGTCATCTTAGGAGGATGCACAATGGGCCTAATGAGGCCTAAGTGCTGTGGAAGTAACCCACCCTCCACACGTTACAGATTATAGATGCCCTTAACGTTTGTACTTTCTTAAAATAAATGTATAAATACAACAGTAGCTATAATTAATTCATATCAAATTAACTACGATTTTTAGATGCTTTCATACTTATGTATATCACTGGTAATTCCCACTATTCCAGTATCGGTTCTTTAGTTTAATTTTCTATAAATTGAAACCATACATTTTTAAAATTGATTGCAAAAAAAATGCTCAATATCAACGGTGACACACGGTATAGAAGTCACCCAAACCAAACTTATCACATACCAAAATCCTGAAATTTGGCTTGGAAGCCAACGTGTTAAAAGCAAACGTCACACCATCAAGTTCTACTCATTCTCAAGCTAACAAATTTGTTTTTCGTCAACTTTTATTTAATATGATATATATGGAGCTAGAAGGTATATATGTACTAATTATATATACATATATAGGGTGCTAGAATGTATATATGTATAAACCATATATAAGGAGCCATTTAGTCAAATTAAGTGCGAAAAATTCCGGGTGCGAGAACGATTAAATAGTTTTTGGTGTTACTTCGTCGTTTTACCTATATATATATATATATATATATATATATATATATATATATATATATATATATATATATATATATATATATATATATATATATATATATATATATATATATATATATATATATAGGTAATCGTACGTTGAGGCACCAAAAACGCATTTATATGGGCGAAGTGGCACCTATATTTACGTTGTTGCACCATTGCAAGGTGCCAGATCGTTTTATTGCATATTTGGTCGTTTTAACTCCTTACTAACCCCCCTACCAAATTTCAGAAAGGTGCCATTTCGACCATTTTTCTATAAAAACACGATTTTAGTTGAACCGTATACTCCCCAGAGGTCAGGCCAGTCGCTAACAACGCTCAGACTTTTACGACGTAGTGGCACCTCGCGTGTAAAAATGCTTCCTTACTTTGTGGCACCTCACTTTGTATACATTTTGTTACTTTGTGGCACCCCAGTGGCACGAAAGAAAAGTGAACGTAAGAGCACCTTAGGTCCTTTGGTGAAAATATCCCAAATACCGGCTAAAATATATGTCGACGAACAAAAGAATATTATAATATGTATGATTCAATTTCAAATTTGACAATATAAATTTAATTTTCGAGTGATAAAATTAATTAATATAAATTAAAATAAATTAAAATAAATTAAAATAAATTAAAATAAATTAAAATAAATTAAAATAAATTAAAATAAATTAAAATAAATTAAAATAAATTAAAATAAATTAAAATAAATAAAATAAATAAAATAAATTAAAATAAATTAAAATAAATTAAAATAAATTAAAATAAATTAAAATAAATTAAAATAAATTAAAATAAATTAAAATAAATTAAAATAAATTAAAATAAATTAAAATAAATTAAAATAAATTAAAATAAATTAAAATAAATTAAAATAAATTAAAATAAATTAAAATAAATTAAAATAAATTAAAATAAATTAAAATAAATTAAAATAAATTAAAATAAATTAAAATAAATTAAAATAAATTAAAATAAATTAAAATAAATTAAAATAAATTAAAATAAATTAAAATAAATTAAAATAAATTAAAATAAATTAAAATAAATTAAAATAAATTAAAATAAATTAAAATAAATTAAAATAAATTAAAATAAATTAAAATAAATTAAAATAAATTAAAATAAATTAAAATAAATTAAAATAAATTAAAATAAATTAAAATAAATTAAAATAAATTAAAATAAATTAAAATAAATTAAAATAAATTAAAATAAATTAAAATAAATTAAAATAAATTAAAATAAATTAAAATAAATTAAAATAAATTAAAATAAATTAAAGTAAATTAAAATAAATTAAAATAAATTAAAATAAATTAAAATAAATTAAAATAAATTAAAATAAATTAAAATAAATTAAAATAAATTAAAATAAATTAAAATAAATTAAAATAAATTAAAATAAATTAAAATAAATTAAAATAAATTAAAATAAATTAAAATAAATTAAAATAAGATTAAAATAAATTAAAATAAATTAAAATAAATTAAAATAAATTAAAATAAATTAAAATAAATTAAAATAAATTAAAATAAATTAAAATAAATTAAAATAAATTAAAATAAATTAAAATAAATTAAAATAAATTAAAATAAATTAAAATAAATTAAAATAAATTAAAATAAATTAAAATAAATTAAAATAAATTAAAATAAATTAAAATAAATTAAAATAAATTAAAATAAATTAAAATAAATTAAAATAAATTAAAATAAATTAAAATAAATTAAAATAAATTAAAATAAATTAAAATAAATTAAAATAAATTAAAATAAATTAAAATAAATTAAAATAAATTAAAATAAATTAAAATAAATTAAAATAAAATAAAATAAAATTAATTAAAATAAATTAAAATATATTAAAATAAATTAAAATAAATTAAAATAATGTAAAAAATAAAATAAATTATTTTTATGTTTTGCAATAAAGTAAAATGAAAACTAGTGATCATTTTTTTAATATTTATTTTGTTTAATTATCTTAGAATTGACAAGTATTATAATAATACTTTCCCTAATTCAATCTCGCGAGTAAATTTTCTAAAGCCGACTTAGCCTGTGTGGGGAAGGGACGGCTATTATTTTTATGGCGCTCAGTGACTTAAAGATCATTTATAGAGCTTTTTGACTTAAAGGTGAAGAAAACCCGAAAAACCTCAAGCATTATCATCAAAGCGGTAAAGCATGGCGAATTTTTAATATGGATGTCATATTAATAGAAAATAAATTACTGCAAATACGGCACACACCAAATTCTATAACGAACCATGCAAATTAATTAAAAATTCACCTGGTTTGCCGTAGGATTCTAAGCCGTTTGTCTCTCAACCACAAAATTGCCTACAAGTGAATATAAACGCCTTAGACAACTACGCTACCGAGCCAACTATGTTGTTTTTGTATTACTTAAACTGATATAGTGTATTACATTACAAGTATGAAAATTGAAATTTTTTACTCAAGTAGGACACAAGTGTATAAAATCACTTTTACACAAGGGATGTACAATATTTTTCCTACGACTACAAATTCATTTATTAAAAAAAAAGTTTAAAATCAGGAAATCTGGCTATAAAGTTCAATTAAAATGTGGCGGTTTTTTTATATGCTTTAATAAATAATTTTTATAGCGTTTTACCTATTGTGTTTTGTCGTAATTAAAAACTTAATTTAATTTATAATCACTTTCATAGGATAATAACGGTGAAATCACATTAGGTATAAATAATAATAATAATAATACTCTCCCTAATTCACCCCCTTACGAGTGAATTTTAAACCCAAAAGCTGAGCTTGTGCGGGGAAAGGGACGGCTATTATTATTATTTTCCCTGGCGTTCCGAGGCGACTTAAAGATGAGTGATAGTACCATTTGACTTACAGGTGAGAAAAAATAAATTATTAGTTCAATTTTTTTTCAAAAACAATATATAATAAGATGAACAATCGTGAACAAGAACTTTCTTGTAATTCTACATTAAATTTTTTGCTGAACAATAATCAAAATAGTACAAAATAAATAGCGAAAAGAGAAGCTCGGCCATAAGATTAATAAAAAGTTACTATTTAAAATAAATAACAAAACTCGTATTTTTAATATTCATATTTTAAAAAAAAGACGTTGCTTCCATTTCGTCGCGATATGGTCGAAACATGCAAAGTTGATAAAATTAAGCGCTCTGTGAACTGAGCTAATAAGCTTGTCGCATAAATTATCCAATCAAATATATAAACAAAAAAAAAATAAAAATAATATTACCTTAAAATTGTTTTAATAATTTATTAAAAATAATTATCTAGAATCTAGGTATAGAAATAAATATTTACGATTTAAATTTACTATCTTGTGGCATAATAAAAACTGGATATTATGCGTTAGTTGACTCTCATTTACGTTATGCTGTTCAGTTTTGGGGAGTCTGTTCTGCCAAATTATTTGGTAGAGTGTTTATAATGCAGAAACGGGCAATAAGGTTCTTATGTGGAGCACACAGATTAGTTTCATGTAGACCGCTGTTCTTAAAACAAGAAATATTAACATTACCTTCTTTATTTTTCTTAGAAACTTGTTGCATGATCCATAAGAACAAGTCGAAATATAAATCGAATATATCCCGTGTAACTCGCCAAACGGGTAACTTGAAGTTGCCTATTCCCAAAACGGAACTCTTTGCCAATTACGGAAGCATCTCCATATCATGGGGCTGTCAGGATCCATACTCTGCAGAGGGCGCGAGCAAGAAGATGAGACCATCGAGCATATTCTTTGCGATTGCTTGACGCTCTCATTTATTAGAAGATTTGTGTTCGGCAAGTATCGGCTAACCCGGCCGATATAAGAGAAGCACCTCTTGGCGAAGTTGTCAACAAAATTAAATCTGTAGGCTGGCTCACGAGCTAGGAGGTGCCTATCATCTTAGGAGGATGCACAATGGGCCTAATAAGGCCTAAGTGCTGTGGAGGTAACCCACCCTCCACACGTTACAGATTACAGATGCCCTTAACGTTTGTACATTGTATTTGTTTTGTTAAAATAAATGTATAAATATAACAGTAGCTATCATTAATTCATATCAAACTAAACTACGATTTTTAGATGTTTACATACTTATGTATATTACTGGCAATTTCCACTATTCCAGTATCGGTTCTTTAGTTTAAATTTCTTTAAATTGAAACCATACATTTTTAAAAATGATTGAAAAAAAATGCTCAATATCAACGGTGACACACGGTATAGAAGTCACCCAAACCAAACTTATCACATACCAAAACCCTGAAATTTGGCTTGGAAGCCAACGTGTTAAAAGCAAACGTCACACCATCAAGTTCTACTCATTCTCAAGCTAACAAATTTGTTTTTCGTCAACTTTTATTTAATATGATATATATGGAGCTAGAAGGTATATATGTACTAATTATATATACATATATATGGTGCTAGAATGTATATATGTATAAACCATATATAAGGAGTCATTTAGTCAAATTAAGTGCGAAAAATTCCGGGTGCGAGAACGATTAAATAGTTTTTGGTGTCACTTCGTCGTTTTACCTGTATATATATATATATATATATATATATATATATAAATTTCTATTACATTAAATTAGTTGTTAAAAATTTGCATACATGTTTTTTTTCCTTTGATGAAAGACAAAATTAATTCAATATTTCTGACTGCCGACTTTTATTTTCATTTATTACACAATAAACTCCATTGACCTCCGTCAGCACATGTTTTTCAGAGAATTGAAACACCTATAATAACTGTCAACCACCTAGCAAAAAAAATATTTTTATTCAATTATTGCTATTGAAAACCAATTTTAATTTTTAGATATAGTGACTCATAAGTAATACTACCAACTTGTCTTATATGGAAACAGACAATTTTGAATTATCATATTTGTATGCCCCCTCGTAACTACCGCTGGCGAAATTACGTTCAACCGATACTTGCTCTTTAGAATAGAGCGATTTGTGTCCAATATACACATACACATTATTACAAGAAGTACTATACTCACATTATCTAGAACCAGTATCATTTCAAAAGGGCGTGGTAGATGAAAAACGCGAACAAAAGCTGCCATGTTCCATAATGGATGTGTTTCCATATCCCATACCGCTATACAAAGGGTATCGCATCGATGGAGAGCAATTAGGGCGGGAGGCCAGTCATCTGATACCATCTCTTTAATTTGAATACTAAATGCACCCAGGGGCCAGTCTATGACTTAATGTATTGCTCCTTGATTATGCCATTTTCTAGTTTTTTCTTTCACTCTTCGCCGAGCGTGTTACGATATTCAAATATGTGCTTTGTCGGGAATGAATTCGGATTTGGTGAGATATAAAGAGGTGAAGTTGTTTCCGAGTTGTCATCGATTTATGATGTAGATACATTAACAGCAGTATTCTAATCTTCATAGTGTTTCATTTTTTTTTATAGATGCAGAGCTCATTATGAGATATACAGTGTATTCTGCAAATGTAAAAGATGTAAGAACATTTCGATTTCGATTACTACACAAAAAGTGAAAAGAGCCAAAAAACTTAATACAATGCAATACAAATGGGATGTAAGTCAACTAAACAACGAAAAAGTCAAAGATAAATATGCAGAGAATATATAATCAATATTAAGCAATAAACGTAAGGAAAATGAAATAGTAGCAGAATGGAGTCGTTGTATTAACTGTTATGCTAGAATTAAAATGAGAAATTCCCATGGCCTTTTACTATACGTAGTATTTTTTCCTTAAATCAATTTTGTTACAACCAGAGCTGCTTCGTTGCTGTCCATGCTATTTTCCTTAAGGATCAAGGCTTCCGCTGTGTCGTTTCGGCTTCTTTCCAAGAGGAAGACATAACAAAATCAATTTGTAGATGTAGCTGAATGCTTAAATCTATGAAGGAAAATAAAATAGAATAGAATACTTTTATTTAACTATGTTATTTAGTGTTACATAAATTTATAGCAGGTCAAAAAGAAAACCAGATAAACAATCATAAGATTAAAAATTACAAACATCAATAAAATAAAATACGAAAACTCTTAAAACCTAATGGTACAAAGATAAAAATGTCTTAATTAAAATGCATTACTACAAACAAAAATATTTTTAGGGGATCTTAAAGGGGAAGACCCAAGAAGAATGTACCGTCAACAGAGAAATGAATGGAAACGAACATGATTTAAAAATTCAGAAATAAAATAAAAACTGTGGTTTTCAAAGTAAATTTTTAATAATTTTTTAAAGTAAAATAAGTTTGTTGATTTTAACTTACTTGTAAATGCATTATATAGGGAAGAACGGGGGAATGGCGGTCAGTTAAGCCAGATCGCACATAAAACAGAAAATACAGCGTTGTGGTCAAATGTAAATAGTGTAGGAGATAGCCTCAACAATCCACTAGACTGTGGTATACCACTTAAATCAAAATAGTACACAACAAAAGAGAAGTAAGATCTGAAACAATGTCATAACATTGACCACTATTCCCCCACTCTGCGGTTAATACCGGTCAGCCAATTTTCAATGCTTTTTAAATGGGGATGACATATTTTCAGAAAATAATGAAACAGTAGTTGCTAGAAAAGTATAGTAAGGTATTTTATTGTAGGCAATAATGAAAAAACAAGTCACAACTCAAAAAACGACATAAACAATAATAAAAATCAAATAATAATAATAATAATAATATAGATGATAAAAGAGGTATGGGTTTCAGCAGTGTCCCAACTGCTACATAACTCGTGAACCCAATGGCCGCACACTATACATCGGTACCACAACTCACCATCTCTCCCAAATTCCTTGCAAAAGAGACATATTTTATTGCTATGTTCGCTTTCCATGTCATCCACTTCATCATCCTGACACAGAGTTTTTTCGCCTATATTTTCTTCATCCGATGAATCGCTTTGTAACAATTTTTTAAAATTTTTCTTAAACTCCTTCTTTTTAAACCTCGCCTTTGGTTTCTTTCCTTTTTCTGTTTTTTCTTTTTCGTCATTTTTGTTTCCTTTCTCTATCTTTTCTTTTTTCTTCTTCGCCTGTTCTTCAAGCAGCGTCTTTAAAGAACTCTCGGTATCTGCGAATGTTGTTTAGCTCGATTAACTGATCTTTTATTAGCAGGACTGGCAGAAGGGACTGGCAAAAGATTGTAAAACTTTGAAGCAGGTATAGATTTCAGAATATTATATGGTTGCTTAAAATCTTTGGAGGTGGAAGGTTGCGCCTCAATAAGGTTACTTATAGGAACAGGGTGTGGTTTTGGAGAACTATTTATTGTAGGACCAAGAGAATCCGAAGCAGTATTTTTTTTTTGGCCCCAACGGTGTCAGTTTTTTGTCGGATTGATGGTATCATCAATAGAATTATCGACATCATTAACCATATCTATTTCTTCGGTATCGTTCCGGTTGTTAAGAGTATATGCTGCTAGGAAGTCTTCATCGGTGAATATATTGGGATTTACTGGATGTATTCCGGTTGCTTGAAAGCCGAAAATTCCGACAGCCATCGTAGCAATTCTTGAATAGGCTTTATTGAAAAGTTCTGCTAAATCGTAAGGTGTTATTTTTAACAATGCCTTTGACTTCATATAAAGGTCACATTCTCTGTGGAAAGCAGCTTTTAGTGGCCCATATAGGGTAAAATCAAGGGGCTGCATTCTGTGTGATGTATGAGGTGGTAGAGACAACATGCAGATGCCATTTTCTCTACATAAATTGTAAGTTTGCAATGTGATATGGCTACTATGATCATCTAATACTACTAATAAAGCAGGGTTTTCTTTGCTGCATTTCGAATATGTTATGAAATGTTCAATCCACTCGTAAAATAACTGCTCATTTGACCAGCCATTGGGCGAACATTTATAAGCAGCACATGGAGGTCCACCTTTTGCCAAAAGCGAAGACATCCTCTTCCGAGGAAAGATAAAAATGGAGGTATATAGCTTCCAGCTGCATTCATGCAGCAGATAACTGTAACGGTCTTGCCTCTTTCCCAGCTTGTTACAGAACCAATACGTTTTTTGCTTTGGTCGCGACAATGGTACCAGGATCTTGAACGGTCGATATCCCAGTTTCGTCGACATTGTATATTTGGTTTGGCAGATATTGAGTTTTAGACATTACTCCTTCCAAATTTTTGTAGAATTTTGCTATCTCTTCTCGATTAAAGGCGGTTATCCTATTAATGCTGGTTGCTTCCGGCTTCCGAACACTTATCGTAGGATTCCATCTTAAAAACGCATAAAACCAGTCCTTTCCTGCCATTTTGGATAAATGGCTAAAATTGTGCTTTATATTGTTACTGGTTACATATTCATAAGCAATTCGTCGGACCTGCTGGGGGCTAACACCATAAAATAGATCTGACAGATATTTTATACGGTTAGCTAGAACGGCTTCTTCCTCCAAAGATAACGTAGTTTGTCTTCCCATACGTGGAGCGGTTGTCTTATTTTTTGATTTTCTTTCCTGCAGTGTGCTAAACGGAATATGGAATTTTTTGCTTGCCGATCGAATTGACTGTCCTTCGATAAATTGCAAGGCATTTTGAAGTTGCTCGGGGGTCCACTTAGCTTTGTTTCCTTTTTTGATGTAAGTCCTAGGCATCTGTAACAAATAAAACACATTGATTTAAAATTAAAAATATACACCCGACTTAGTCACAGGAAGGCCCGTGGGGTAATACCGGTCACGACTGGTATTACCCCAACCGTTTTGACCGGCATTTCCCAAAAGCAATCAGACGACATAAACCTAACCTAAAATTATTTCTCTTTATTTAAGCGCCTGTAAAAACAAGATCTAAACGACAAGTTGCCTCTTAAGACATTCTTTATAATTCCGTGCAAAAAAATAACCTATTTGGGTACTTACGTTGGTTTAAGTTCGTCAAAATATTACAAGAAATCCTGGCAATAACTTGACCATAACAACAGATGTCTTAGACTGGAGCCTTAAAAGCGAAACCTGGTGGATTTAACTTGTACCACTGCATAATAGATGGCGCCACATAGTTAACGGGGCGACTACGTTTGTAGCGGAAAATTACCCACCCGACTGGGATTCCTCCACTCTCCCCTAGACTAATGTCATTTTAGTTTTTTTTTGTGTTTTTAATAACGTATATCTAGGTAGTCGAATTAGGTTAGCATTTCTGGACTGAGTAAGAAATTAATTTCAATAAGACTGATATACATACAGGGTGTCCCGATATTAGACGGTCATATTTTAACAGCGTAATATACATCCTAAAATAGGAGTAAAAGTTTATATAAACATAGGTCCGAAAACGTTTCTTTTCCGAGTTATAGGGTGTTAAAAGTGAAGTCCTGATGACACACTTTTGTAAATATTTTCTAAACGTTTACAGATAACTAAATGAAATTTGGTACAAAGCTAACCTTTTTATGTTCTATTTAATGGACTACAATCCAGTTTTTGATCATCTTCATAGGTGGGTAAATTAGGGGGGGCTTAGGGTAAAATTGCCCTAAGTTTTTTTTGTTGACACTTTTTAACATTTTTGACTATAAAATTTGGAAAATCAATGTTTTCTTTATAATAAAGCCACTTTTGTTGCATCTCGCTAGGACGCACAATTTTCAAGAGAAAAGCATTTGAAAATTTCATATTCGAAAGTGTAAACAATAATTAGTAGGCCTGTGGAATCAGAAATTTGATTTTTTTTTTAACTTTGGAAAACCGGTGACTAAAGAAATTTTAGAAAATTTTTACAAAAATGTGCCAACAGGACTTCACTTGTAACACCCTGTATCTTGAAAACGAAACGTTTTTGGACCTATGTTTACATGAACTTTTACTCCTATTTTAGGTAGATTACGCTGATAAAATATGACCGTCTAATTTCGGGACACCCTGTATACAGAGACGGAAGAGTCATCATTTTATGTGTAACAAATAAGTCTCTATAAGAGTCCCTATACCCGACATTTGACAAAATTCTTATTGCTCCTTTTTGTTGAAAGAATATCTTCAGACTCAACCGAGTTTCCCCATAAAGAGATTCCATATGAATTATGATATATGAGAATAAAAAAGAGAAAAGTAAGCTATTTTTAAAGTATGATAACTAGTTATGTTTTTTAATTGATGAAGTAAGAACAAGGAACTAGATAACTTTTTTCAATTGTCCAATATGATTGGATCAGTTTAACTTATTGTCTATAGTAAAAAAACCTAACTACTTTACAGTTTTAGGATCTGGTAATGGTGCACGCAGCGACACATTCATGTTCTGTGATTTATCTTGATTTAGTTTGTCTATTTGCCGCAAACCAATAACTTGCTCTTTCTTCCAGTTCGTTGGTTATACTAGATAGTTGTGAGCAGCTATCACTTGAATAGATTAACAAAGCATCATCAGCAAATAATATACTATGATTAGGTTTCATGAAATTGCATAAATCATTTATGTATATGATGAAGAGTAACGATCCCAGAACTGATCCTTGCGGAACTCCTGCATTTATAGGTTTTAAATTTGACCGGCTATTATTATAAAATACATTTTGAAACCGATTGCTGAGATATGATTTAAAAAAGTGCAACGCAGTTCCTCTAACTCTATAGTAATTAAGCTTTTCAAGGAAGATATCGTGTGACACACAGTCAAACGGCTTTGACAAGTCGCACAGTGTAACTCCTACAAACTTTCCGTTTTCAATGCTATCACGGCACAAATTGCAGCATCAGACGTTGATCGCTTTGAACGAAAACCAAATTGATGGACAGAAAAAAATATTTGATTTTAATAAGTTTTTCAGTAATTTTTGAAAATGTATTTAAAATTGAAATCGGACGGCAGTTATCAATGGCTGATTCTTCACCTTTTTTGTGTAGAAAAATAACTTTGGCAAATTTAAACTTATCCGGAAAAATACCAGTGAGAAAAATGTTGTTGATTAACATTGTCAGAGGGTCTAATATAATTTTAATAGTTTCTTTTATACGTTTGGCATTAATCCCGTGAATATCTGCACATCACCAACTGTCATCTAGTCTATATTGTAAGGAAGCCTGTGACACTTTTTTAGTATATATTAACTAAAGAGTCTTTTTTAAGATATCCTCATCGAGGACTTCATCGCTGTAAGCACTAACAAAGTATTTCAATGTTCTACAAGGTAAGAATGAACGAAATATTTGTAATTTTGCCTTGCGCAAATAACACAAAAATTAAAAAGGACATTTACGGATGTGTAATTGGAACTGTAGGAAATATAACAACAATACATTTTTAATTTCAACAGGGATATGGGATTTGCCCAGTAATAATTAATAACGCGAAAGGTCTATTAGCATGTTTTTTATTTTTGTTTTTAGAAAAATCAAATTAAAAGTGACAGAAACATGATAGAAACTACTGTAATCGCCAAGAACCTCTTCTTTTATAACTGGAAAAAGAAAAAATGATGAGCAGGGAGCTGGAAATTTTCTAAACTTTAATAAATCATTAATTGGTAAAACTTAATAATATTCTCCGCCACATTTGAAAAGAAATTGTTAAAGTCATTTGGGTTAGACTTTCAATACAGTTTTTTTGTTTTTATTTGTTTCTTACAAAGTTTACCAAATGCCAACTTGCTTTGGATTTGTTATCTGCCATGGCTGTATAATTGTCATACGCATTCTTTTTTGCACCTTTTAGTTCAATATTATAACAATTTGTAGAACAATTCTTATGATGCATATGGATATTTTTACTACATATTGTAGATAATAACTCTACAATACATTCTCTACAAATATTTGGAAATGTTTACCACAAATTGTCTCTGTCTCTATATGTACTATTTATTGTAGAGAAAAAATGTATAATTGTACAAATTTGTTCTACAATTTTTTTTTCGTATACATACATCTAAAGTTGCTAATCTTGGAACGCCTTTGATGGAAAGATCATTACTATTTCCAACAATTTGTCGTTTATTTGGTCGTTTTTTAGAATAGGTAACTGTTTTCCAATCGTTTGTCGGATTTTTCTTTGCATCACTATTTATTTCAATAATAGAGTGATACTGACAATATAAATACGACAAACCATGCCTCCATAAAATTGCGTTTGTTTGCAAAAATTATTACGTAAAAATGTTTAAATGTTATACTTTTCATTGAAACGTAGTGAATAATAATTGTATATGCTCCAGTACAATAGTTTTGTTGCGTAATAATTTTCTAATAATAAACGGTTTGGTTAGAACATAACACCAAAACCAAAATGGAAACCCTAACTAAACAGCTCAACAACATAGTTAAATGCTATGGTACATATGCGTTCGTGTTTGCATAATTTACAGATACATTAATCAGCCTAAGATATTCATTAACATTGCGGCTCTAGCTTTACGCAAAATGATTTATCGCTATAAATACTTTACGATAATATTCCAACCGTGTACTACACATGTGAATTATGTAGTACAAATATTTAAAAGTTAGCTATATCTAGTTATTAATATACAATCTATAATTTTTAACATATTCTCAAATAAACATTCGGCTTATTTAGTGATGTTTTTTTACGAATAATTAATATTTTATACTAAATACGAATTGAATATTATTATTTTATACAGGTTGTTTCCGAACTTGGCGTCCAAATTTGTAGGGGTGGTAGTTCGCATAATTTGAGACCGATTCGCAGATTTCATTTTTCCAAAATATTTAAAATAAAAATAATTAAAAATTATAAACAGATACGGTCCTGCACAGCGATGGAACGCCTCGACTCGCGCGCGCTACGCTTAGAATCGACAAAATTGCAAATCGCATTTTTTTTTGAGGACTATTGCGCTACGCGCTCAGGGTAGGACCCGTTCTTTGATTTTGTTTATAATGGCTCTATTTTGTTTATTATAATTTTTTTAGAAAAATGAAATATGCCAATCGCTCTCAAATTATGCGAACTACCACCCCTACAAATTTGGACGCCAAGTTCGGAAACACCCTGCATAGTCGAAGCATTGAAGCAAAAAAGTTCGGAATTTTTTAGACTAAGACGGATCTGAATGCGGTTTTTTGCATTCGCTTCCAAAAATAGTTTGGAAAAATGCCACTACTTTTTATCTTATACAAACCGGAAATTGCATTGCTGCATCCAAAAATGCATTCAAAAAATGCATTTTTTGAGACGGCTTTTGGAAGATTAAAGAACTTTGTAAATAAGAGTCAGAACTGGGGTAGTATTCTCGAATCACGAATACCGTCATTCGCATACGTGTTTTACAATGTGTCTCACTTTGTTGAACGAAAACCAAGTGAGACAAATCATAAATCTCGCATGCGAATCTATATTCGTGACTCGAGAATACTACCCCTGGCCCAAATCGGGTTGCCGATGGTATTCGAGGTCGCTGATCACGATTATGATGTTCAAATTGACCCACAGCCGACCTGGAGCTCAGGAACGCCGATGAACGTCATCTCCGTGGGACTCTCCAGAAATGTATGCGGGAAAGGAGAGAAACTCAGCGCCTGGGGTTTTTTTTGGGTCGCTAAATTCAAATATGGCATCGGTGAACACCTCCCGGATACTTGGTATGCCGGAACTTGGACGTGGACGTCATCTCCGAGAATTTTCTCCTGACAAAATCGCCAAAAACAACCCGAAAATCATTGTGGATGCGTTTTTTGGGGCGCTGAATCCAAATTTCACGTCAAAAACGACCCCCTGAACACCTGGTGCACCGGAACCTGGACGCGGACCTCATCTCCGTGAGTTTTCCTCACACAATCGAAAAAGACGAACCGAAAATCGTTATGGGGATTTTTTGGGGTGCTGAATTTAAATAATGCCTCGGCGAACAATCCCCTGACACCTGGTGCGCCCGAATCTAAACTTGGACGTCATCTTCGAGAAATGTTCTGACAAGATAGCCAAAAATAACCCGTAAATTATTATAGGGGCGTTTTTTGGGCGCTTAATCCAAATTTCACGTCGAACACGATCACCTGAACATCTGGTGCACCGGAACCTGGACGCGGACCTTATCTCCGGATGTTTTCCTCACACAATCGAAAAAGACGAACCGAAAATCGTTATGGGGGGTTTTTTGGGGCGTTGAATCCGAATTTTCCGTCGAAAAGGAGTCCCCCAAAACCTGGTGCACCGAAACCAGGCCCTGAACGTCATCTCAATCTCCCAAAATTCTCGGTGATGACGTCCACGTCCAGGTTCTGGCATACCAGGTATCCGGGGAGTGTTCGCCGATGCCACATTTGAATTCAGTGGCCCAAAAAATTCCCGGGCGCCGAGTTTCTCTCCTTCCCCGCGTGAATTTCGGGAGAGTCCCACGGAGATGACGTTCATCGACGTTCCTGAGCTCCAGGTCAACTGTGGGTCAATTTGAACATCATAATCGTGATGAGCGACCTCGAAAGCTTCGCCAACTCGATTTGGGCCAGTTCTGACTCTTATTTACAAAGTTCTTTTATCTTCCAAAAATGCATTTTTTGAATGCATTTTTGGAGTTCACAATGTCAGAATATAGATCTCAGTACATATTTAGGTAAATTACTGATTTTTCTGAAAATACTTCAAGCTTTGTGCACATCCTGTACATTTTATCTAGCAAGAAATGCCATTAGTACCTGTTCGAAACGAAATAAAAGCCACAATTTACTAAAGAATAAAGGCCGATTATTAGCGTTCTATTCCTAAAGTAATCACCGAATCAGTCAGAGCTTTCTCCTCTAACGCTCGGAACCGATTCCATCAATAATATTTCGAGATGAAATATAGACCCGCTATTCTTCTGTTCTGACCCTAATTACTCACAACCGAGGCCGCAATCGCCTCAATCAGAGTTGGCACGTAAGAAACGGACATCATTAGCAAAACTCAAGTCGCTGCCTTTCTCTCTCACTGCGAGAATCGAGAATTACAATTCGTGTAATGATCTTTATTAATCTGACTGGTATATTGCGCCTCTAGAGTGCGATTCTTCGATCGTTTTATTGTTTTCGTCCGACCACGCGCTATTCGGCTGTCACTGACCATTGTGTCTTGAGCCTTGACTGATAGAGCCATCAGCAACTGCTGTGGTACAACGTTTGTTTCAATATACCTACCTTAGAGATGGAGTGCTAATAGCAACTATTTTCACAATCATTTTAAAACTATATACGTTCAGTGGCTATGGAAATTTGACACATTTCACTGTGTATAATATTAATTATTATTTTTTTAAGGTTATACGTTGTGACATGTCATTTTTATCATGTGAAGCGCCATTATCGTTTTCTTATATGGAAATTTATGTCCAATATAATCTAAAACCATATAGATACATGTCATGTCCGGGACAACTATGAGTTAAATCAAACCTGACACTTAAAAAGAAGAAGAATTGTACGCTCAGGCATATGTAAAATTTTCCCAATGCATTTTTGATAGTTTACTCCATTTAGCTTATATTACAGATATACGGTGTGGAACAGCCAAATTGAATAAATTCGGTAAAAAATAAATAGGGGCGTGTTCGGAAAAACGCTCTGACACGTCGATTGATATTTTTAATTGCGCATTTTTTTAACAAAACTTTTTATACAGGGTGTGTCATGTAACAGTGGCCAATACCAACTTTCTTATTTTAAATACAACACCCTGTATATTTTTCAATTTTTGGTTTCTTCAGAAAATTCTAGATATATTTTATGTACTATGTCCTGTTCCTAACTGTTTCAGAAATAGACTACTGTGTGAAGAGTATAATAATAATATAATCAAAGGTAAAACAATAACATAATAGACTAAAAAAATAGGTAGGATAGACTGGGTACGGTTGTAAAAATTTTTATTTGATTGCCTGCAGTACAGCTACTATGGTTATAAACTACGACTAAAGCATTTGAGGTAAAAGCATGGTCATTTGTCTTTAAACTAATATCTAAGTCAAATGTCCAGGATTGTTACAATCGACCCCATACCAGGGGCAGTTGTAACATTGATCAGGGATGGTTGTAACAGTAATGGAGGTAGTTATAATCCTCAGAAATACTACACGATTCAAGTAATTAAATCAGTTTTATTTAAAATAGTTATTTCAAACAATTTTTCAATCTAGACTAAAATAAATTATCAAAAAGGTTATAGATAATTAACCTAATCTAATCAACAAAATCTAAGATTAAAAACCAAATTCAACAAAAATATTTTTTCCTATACCTACTTAATCAGACTCACTGCAGTTATGACATACGTAATATCTACTCCCATCTGTGCAAGCTACGTGAGACCATTGTTTACAGTCCCCTTGATATTGAATCCACTTCTCTTTAGACCGACTTTCTGAATACGCCTCTAGACAAACAAGGCAATAAGATTCATCTAGTGGTGTCGCCTTCTTTTTCGTCTATTTACCTTTTCCCAGGCTGATTTGTCTTTTCTGTAGATGGTTGAAATATTTTTTTCTTTGTTTGTTTATTTTTTAACCGATTCT
Organism: Psylliodes chrysocephalus; assembly: GCA_927349885.1. Lineage (NCBI taxonomy): Eukaryota > Metazoa > Arthropoda > Insecta > Coleoptera > Chrysomelidae > Psylliodes > Psylliodes chrysocephalus. Next base: position 77,342,974 of record OV651815.1, read on the forward strand.
GTCGCTCTTCATACTCTTTTCTAATAGCTTCCTTTTCCGTGTAGATTGCCGACTTTTTGGTTTTTCGACCTCAATTTTCCTTTTTCTAGGAGGAGCTTTAGGGTATGGCCGTAATGCCTCAGGCGAGAACACAGATTGTTTGCTTGCAGATGGAAGAGGTCTGTTTGCTGAAGCAAAGCATCACGAGATTGTTTGTTTCCAGGTTCGGTGTAATACCATCTGGCTCTTGATTAGTTTTTCCGGCAGTTTGTCTGGGTGGCGTTCTCTCTACTTGATGTTCGCTGATTTGAGGCGACGCAGGTGATTGACTATCAATGAATGATCCGTTTTCAGGTCCGGCTGGATCTATTGTGCTAGATGATTCAATGATAAAGGTGATAGCGGTGGTCTTTTAGTATCAACTGCAAGTCTGATGTTGTTGATTAGGAGCGTTTGGATTTGGCCTATCTGTCACGAACGACGGTGCAAAATCAACTTCGGTCGCGGTTGAATGGATAGATTCCTGTCTTTCGAAATCCGGCTTGAATATTCGCTTATGTGAGTGCAAGTGGCATTGCAGTAGTTACAATACTTGGTATATCGTAAATGCTTATGGTTTTATCTGGATGATTTCTCATCCAGGCACCACAGGCAGAATTTATTGTTTTTTTGAAAGGCCCATAAACTGATTGATCCAACGGCTGCAATTTATGGGAACAGTGAGGCGAAAACGACAGCAATACAATTCCGTTCTCCTTGCACAAGTCCAATGAATCGATGTGTATATGTGAAGAGTGGTTTTCCAGAACCAGTAATAACTTATGAGATGGAGAGGACCTCGTGTGTTTTTTAAAATGTTTTAAAAATACAAGAAAAGTTTCATCTTGCATCCAACCTGATGGATTGCCTGCACCTACGGACCCCACTGGCCCATCTCTGATAAAATGCTCTTGGTATCTTATTCGAGGAAATACGAACATAGGTGGAATTGTGTTGCCCAATGCGTTAGCTGCAAATGCTAGTGTCACCAAAGTGCCTCGTTCAGCAGATGTAAGTGCACCCACTTGCCTTGAGCCACGTTTTGCTACAACTCTATCTGATTTCTGTACCGTGGTATAGAAAATATTTTCCTTTTAGACCTGATGATGGCCTTTGAGCAAAAACCAGTAGCCTCCATTTACATTTGAATTATTAAAAAATATTGTGTCATACTGATTTTCGTTTACACGTTTTTTAAACAGTTTAATTGATCCAAAAGATACGTAAATCCAAAAAATTCAAGTAACTTACTTTTGCTAAGAACGTACATCAGCCGTATGGGACTTCTCCAATTTGTTTCTTAATAATATGTTTCAGCTGCATTCTAAATATATGGGAAATAATCATATCGTTAATTTTTAACTTTAGTAATACAAAAATGAAGGGTCTCAGAACATATCGCACCCCTTTTTCAATAGTGCCATAACCCGATATCAATAGTTGTAATAAATTCCGCGCGAGGCGCCATAAACAGTACTGCCATATCACATAACATTTTTTTTGTTTTAGGCTTATCTGTGAAGATTTCACATTACATTACATGTATCATTAATCAGTAGAGACATCTTAAATCAATATGTATACCGAATTTAGTAAACACAAGTACTGAAAATTCTGCTCAAAAAAATATTACATTCACAATCGTTTTTGTTTCGCTTCTCCTGTAAAATTAACATTTATAAGGTTATGGCACTGTTGAAAAAGGGGTGCGATATATTAAATTTAATTAGCATAAGATTTACAGATTATTTATTTTTGATAAAAATACAACCCAAATTATATTTTTAGTCTCATCAAAGTCTATTAGTAGATAGGCTCTTATATTGCTTGATAATATTCTCAGTTTAAGTATCAAATGTGGTCAAATAATTATAAAAAACAGAGTTCTTGGTACATCTTTAATTTGTTCTTGTTTGGATACAAATTATTAGCACTTTTTGTCAATAATCGTAAAAAATTTTATTTATTTTGGTTATTATGTATTTATATCTCAATAAAATATGGATTTCCATAAATACTGGTATTTATTCTCTAAGTAACTGATAATATTTCAAATGTCCATCTCTAATTTATGGAATTTATTGAGCAGCAATTAACTAAACGTGAGTTCCTGTGCAGGAGGTCACCCATTCATTTGTCATTTCCACGCCACCTATCCGTGTCGTATACCAAGGGAAGTCTTTTATTTTCTCTTTCCTTCTATAGTAATCACCCTAATTAAGTCTGCACTTGTTCTGTTCTTCTTTTTGTGTTTTTGTTTGAACTAATAATGAACGTTTATTTTGATTAATTACCTCTTTTATACAATAAATTATTTTTATTATTATTATTAATATTGTTTTCAGCTCATAAATATTTTTCGTGCACTTATTAGAAAAGGAAGAACAACAATTAATCCGAAATTGTAAAAAACATATGTATTAAATGATTATTCAGAAAAGATTTTAAAGAAAAAGAAGAATTAATTATGAATTTCAAGTTACAAATTAGATAATAATTGGAGAGTTGCTTAGTAGGGTTAAAAATAAGAGGTGAAATTGTTGCAATAAAACTTAATAGCTTTAACTAACCGCATATGTAAAGTAAAGTCGCTGATTGTGAATTATCGTTTCTGTGTATAGAAAAATATATAAATATCGCTTTGGTTAATGATGTCCAGTTTGTTTTTTTTTTGTTAGAAGATTGACAACTGCGCTGAAACCCTTCTCCATTATGTATAAAGACGTATAATCAGTTCAAAACTTTTTCGCAATATTTCATAATGCGGTATTCGCGATTCAAGCTAAGTGATACGCCCTCTGGAGGAAATTTGTAGAAGGTCCCTGTAAGTAGGATATCGTTCAGTGTTGCCAGAAGTAGCAAAATTTCGCTACGTCGTCGGATTTTAGCTCTTGAAGAAGTAGATAAGACCTTTTAATTAAGAATGAAATTTGTGTACAGTAATATGTAATCATACTCTATATTTATTTAAGGATTTTTTTATAAAACCGATTTATTATATTGATTTTTTTTAAATTTCAGTACACTTATTAATTTTGTTTTAAAATCAGTTCATCATTTGGCAATATTGGCGTTCGTGTTCATTGTTTACATTTTAATTTGTATCAATTACAATTAGAGTTTTTTCTTACTTTTTAGCTTTAAATTTGTTTATTTCTTATAGTGTTTATATTAAAAATAAAATCTGCGAAAAAGTCCCCAGCAAATTCCAATCTATATGTGTTAATGTCAAAATCAAAACTGAAGTATTCATTATTTTCTAAGTGCAAGTCGTAAAATTTTGTTTTTTATGATAAATGGATATCTACAAATTCACAATATTGAAATTTTGCAAAACTTTGTTTAGAATCAAACTGTAATCTGATTTGTGACGGTTTTATTAGCATTTACATGTATACAAAGTACTACATAATTCACTTCATAATATAAGAATAAGTCTAGTAGGATTTTTAAATAAGTTCATCAATAATAAACGTTTGGTACCTGGAATGTCCTTTAAACCACATAATAAAACATGCATTGGGTTTAGTAAATACATATTTCTAGATGTTCTTGTAGCAACCAATAGGTGAATATTTCCAACAAATTAAGTTATATTGATGATAATTATTATATTTATGACGAGCCTTAAACTTAAATTAACACTAAATGAAACTCAAAAACATTATTACAATGAGAATATTTTCTAAAAACAGTTAAAAGAATCACAAATACAAAATCCGCCCAAAACAAACACATGCAAATAAACAAGCATCCTACTTATAGGTGACACATGACAGGCGCGCGAAAATTAATTTGAATCGCGAATAGTTCCTCTTGTAATCTGACATCTGTTTCTTCAACATCATTGATTATCCATTGTGGTAATAACATATTGAAACTTACTCAAACCTTATTTAAAAATCAGTATATAGGGCATTTAAATCTTGAACTTAAGTTTAAACAACATCTTCGTGGCAGTTTGTCCGTGACAAATTGGAAAACTGGGAAACTGGAAAACTTCGCCCCGTCCAATATTTTGCTTCAGTGGTTTAATTCTGGCAAGAAATGCTAAAACTATAGCATCCAAAACAGTGTCAAAAGGAGCAATAAATTTGGTCAAACGTAAGCTTTTCGAAAGCCAGCTATTTCAGTGTAAAACAATTTATCAAAATTCTCGTCATTTTCTTCACAAAACTGACCAAATAATCGGGTATTCAATGCTTTGCTTCGAATTCGGCTTGATGCGTTAATAACAAATTGAAGAGGTTTATGCAATCTACTACTCAGATTCTTGCCAACCAAATGTTGTCGATGGATAATGCACCTCGGGTAAATTTTGTTTTAAGTGGGTTACAAATCCACTGTAGCGCCCAACCTTGGCAGGGGCCCCATTTGTTGCCACTGATATTATATTTGATAAAGGAATTGCTTTTTCCATTAATTAATCCTTCAAATCACTAAGTATTGATTGCAACTTTAGTGTCAGTTGTCAGTTTTCGCGAAAAGGAGCTCTTCGTGTACTTCTTGATCCTTAATGAAACGAACTTATTCTAATAATAATAATAATAATGCTTCATTACCAGGCAAGGTTGACTCGATCAGCTATATCTATAGAAAAATAGGTCATTTGAAACAAATTACGCAAGAAGCTTCCAATTTCACAGCTGATTACATCAGCTATAAGTAGCGAGATTCGAGATATTGTAAGACGCTTGCAAACCATCATCATCTCTTTGTGATGGTGAAGCGAATATTTTGTCCAATGTGGATATCTTTGAGTGTTTAAAAGCATTTCAAATCTGCCTATTTTATCAGAGTGACAACCTCTCAAATGATCCTCCAGCTCAGATGGTTCATAGCGTCATTGCTTAAAACTTTGTGGCATAAAAGTCACCTAAGCAATTGGTTGTCGAACAAGGAAGGAATGAAGCCAAATTTCAAATTATCAACACTGTATTGTCTACATTTCTTTTTAGATTCGGTCATGTTTCATATGAGTTACTTGTGAACAAAACTAAGCTATTCGAAATATTTAAATTAGTTATACCATTTTCCTCGAATAATTACTGGGAAATTGCCACATTTAATAAATGGTAAAAAAAAATAACACAGGGCATCTTCTGGTAGATTTAGCCACATTATACGTTACACAAAGCTTATCTATACGACATTTACTCTGGATTTTCTGTCATGGCGCGCGGTATCTAGCAAGTACAAATGCGACTTTTTCCCTTGCCTGGAATTCTGGGAAACCCTTCAGAAAACAATGGCCAATAACTATCGCAAATTCTAACTTTTCAATTTTATCCATATTTAAGAAATCTGCATAAAACTGAGCCACGTATCCACTGGATATACGTGTGACTAACGAAAGGTTAAATGGGATTGACTATGTGGACTCCCGTTTACATCTCACGGACCCTCATATCTCTTTTTTTTCGCTCACATGGACTCCTTGTAAATTATACAGATACAGACAACTTTGGGTATCATCGTGCTATACCACAAAGTAATTATAACAGTTGGTACTATTGTATATACAAGCAATATAATTAATGAGGGCCGATTCCACCGTTGTGTTAAACGGAGATTAAAATGACATTGTTAATGTAAAAATGTTATTTTAAACTTCGTTTAACACAACCGTGGAATCGGTCCTAAGAGGACTATATAAACTACACTGAATTCGAGTTTCTTAAGTTAATAGTTCTATTATTTCATTGCTAACACATACTTCGTAAAACTGGTAGTATTGATCAGCCTGAGATAGTAATAACCATTTATTGAATATTAAATATCATAACAGTACCGATTTCTATTTCGAGTATCTGCTGATGATGACATACCTGTAAAATGCTCTAAATCGAGATGAATGAAGAATTTTTTACATTAATATTATCCTATGAAATCACACTAAGCGATATATGAAAAAAACGTCAAAACATTTCCTTTTTTCAGTGTACCTTCATTGTTACCAAACATCATCTGTGTACACAATTCGAAACTATATTTTGACGTGTATAGGTCAAGTATTACATTACAATGGTTTAACATTCTCCTAAAATATTTGCACAAAATAAACCCCTTAAACTTTCTCAAAACCTATTTGAAAACATTTTAAGTGTATGTTTATTTAAATAATAGAAACGAACACAGTGTTGTGTGCACAGTAATTCAATCCTGGGGTAGTTTTATTTTACCTACTCCGGTGCTGCAGTGACATTTCACATATGTTGGCAGCTCTGTGGCGGAAGTTTGGCGCCAGCGATCCTCGTTTGTTTTTCTCAACCCCGGGTTAACCACGTTGCAGACTTGCTTTGTCATCTTGTCAGTTTATTGGAGAGAGATAGCATCTATTTTAATCCGGCCGTAAGAAATAACTAACAATGAAAAAGGCCACGTTTCGGGGCCTATTTAGTGCTTAGTCAGAGCAAGCCCAGCCAGCCATCGTTCGCAGAAATTTTGTGAATAAACATCAAAAAAATAAATAACGTCTTCTAAAAGTAACAATTTTCTCGGAATAAAAACTATTCCAGCTGAAATCCGGTTTACGTATAATGTTTTATGCAAAAGAAGTTACCTAGCTGGGAAAAAGCAAAGTTTGAACTCTTTGTTACCGCAAAGAATGTTCATATTAAATGAAATATTAATTTGCCATTGACTCTTCTGCAAAAAAAAGTTGACAACAGTGGAGGCTCGTGGCCTAGTCTACGGGGAGGCTGCTCACTGTCACTAGTATTTGAAATACACGTATTTGAAGTTAGCAATACCAATTTGAAATAACATTTGTCGCCCATCCCCTGTTAGCAATACCAATTTGAAATAACATTTGTCGCTCATCCCCTGGTAGTGCTAACTTCACGGCAATTTTTTTATACGGATAATTTGTCGGTTTTTGTCGTAAATTTGTCCTGGAACAAAAACATTTGTCGGTCATCCCCTTTTTGAAATAAAATCTAGTGAATGCTTCCATTTTCTCCCATAAATTGATTACCAAAAAAAGGTAAAACAATGATAAAATTGGCTATTTTAGAATTATTATGTTTGTCAAGTAACCATGGGCGGGTTATTTTAGAAAAGGGATAAAACACATCTAAATGCATGACGAAAAAGCGAAAAATTATCCAATATTCAAAAATTTTTGACGTGGTAGAAAGTTAATCAATAATGTTACTAACTGGCAACTGCATCTAATCTTTAATACTAATTATTAGTAGATAATAGAGTAGTAGAAGTATAGTATTGAAATCTCTCATATTTATTTGTTTAATTTGTAGCATTGGCTGCAAACATCACAGTTGCAAAAAAATATTGTTTGCTTGTTTTTCACAAGATGAGCGACAATTTTTTTCCACAACAAATTTATCACCAAAAAGGACAAATTATCCATATATAGAAAATATCATTTATGTTCATTTTCGCGATTGGTAGTGCTAAATTTCGATAAAATTACCATTAACTCAAAAAGGGGATTACCAATTTTTATTCCACGACAAATTTGCCGCAAAAAGCGACAAATTATCCAAAATTGATTTTTACCTTCTTTTTTAAGATCATTGTATATCTTCTAATGAGGAACCTGCTTCCTTTGCAGTTCTATCCGCCATTTCAACCGAAGATGCCATATGTGTATTAACGACATCCATTTATAAGGCTATGGATTTAAAAATGCCTGCACTACTAAGTATTTTCTTTCAAGTCTATAAAGCCTTTGATACTGTTTCACATGAAATATTACTAAGAAAATTAGAATGTTATGGACTTCGGGGTAAAATACTTAATTTATTGGCAAGTTATTTAAAGGATAGAACTCAGTAAGTGATTATCGTTGGTGTCCGCAGCGAATCGAGATCGGTGACTTATGGTGTGCTACAAGGAACAGTTTTAGGTCCTTTGCTTTTTACTATATATGTTAACAGTCTATTAGACATAGACTTAAAGGGCACCATCACGAGCTTTGCTGATGACACCGCAATATTCTATAAGTCGGACACTTTGCCAAACCTAAAACGTATAGTAGAAGTAGATTTCAGTACATTAAATCTGGACAAAACTCATTATTTACCCGTTACATCTTACTCCAATAGCTTACCTAATATGGGAAACTTTATAATAGATAATAACACATAAACACCAGAAGCTCCATACACCAAATATCTCGGGATAATTATTGACAAGCACCTACGCTGGGATTTGCAAATTAACCATGTTACTAAAAAGTTAAGAGGTCTAATTTGTAGGTTTAAATTTATAAGAAAATTTTTAGGTACATCTCATTTAAAAACTATTTATTTTGCACTAGTCCAGTCTCAACTGTCTTATGGAATATAAGGTTGGGGAGGTGTGTATGATAACTACCTGAAAAAAATTAATGACTACAAAAATGAATAATAAAAATTATTTATAATAAAATGCTTACATTTTCTACTGACCATCTCTTTGGTATTACTCAAATTCTCGATTTGAGACTTTATTGTCAAAGAATAATTTTATCTATCTACAAAAATAAAATAAAAATTTCCAAATGGGGGAAGAGCATAAAACAACGTAGTATTATTTATATAGGACCCCAATTATTTAATTTTATGATATTAGAACTTAAAAATATAAATAAATTGAATCAGTTTAAAGTTATGCTTAAAAAATGGATTATTAGTACTGAGGAAAATTTTTAGTAATATAGTGGCTCAGTGGTAGAGTCTCTGCCTGTGGATCCAAGGGTCCCAGGTTCGAATCCCACCGTTGGCCGGGAGTTTTTTTATTTAATTTTATTATTTAAAATTAATTCTGATGCCTTGGTAGGATTCCCCACTCGACCATTTACTGTTGGGTTCTAATTAACAGTGCTGTTCCTAAAGTGGCGTTGGGAAACAGAACAAAGCCTACACAGAATAAGAGGCTAATGACCTTAGCAGTCGATGTAGATGACACCAAATTAAAAAAAAAAAATGTACTTACCCCATACTTTACGTTTCTTTTCCCTTATTTTTTAAATTAAATTTCGTTGTCTATGTTATATACTTAGATGTACATAAGATATTAATTAGGTATGTTTAAGAGATTTTTTTTTTATTTGGTGTCATCGGCATCAACTACTACGGTTATTAGCCTCGTGTTCTGTGTAGCCTTTGTTACTGTTTCCCAGCGCCACTTTAGGAACAGCACTGTTAATCAGAACCCAACAGTAAATGGTCGAGTGGGGAATCCTACCAAGGCATCAGAATTAATTTTAAATAATTAAATTAACAGTAGAATTATATAGATTAGGAATGTACTAAAATAAGCCACAAATACATCACAAACAAGCTTTATATTTAGAGTTTCTGTGATTAGTCATGATTATTTTACCGTTGTTTAAATTTACCAGTGTATTACTCTTTTTCTTATGAAATAAACATTATTATTATTATTATTATTATTATTATTATTATTATTATTATTATTATTATTATTATTATTATTATTATTATCTCATTGCCCTGGATTCTCAAAAAGAATAATGGAAACTCCAAGAGAAACCAAAAAGTTGCAAGTATCATAGATATTTTGAACTATCGGATGTTGAGTATAGAGATTTTGTATGGATTGAATAGAAGCTAAGGAATCTGTACAAATTGCAACATATGTATCTTCTTGAGTTATAGGCTTGAATGCTTGAAGAATCCCATACAAGTCACCAGTGTAGACACTACATATAGATGGAAGAAGAGAATTTTTAATAGCAGTAAGAGTAGTGGTTAGAGAAGAGATAACATTCGTTTTAATTTTTGAAACGTCTGTGAAGAAGAGTTTGTTGAAATAGCATGTATAAAATAAATCTAAATATACCTGTCCCAGGAGTTCCTTGGCAGTTTCATGTTTAATATATTTGCAGAGCGACACGTTGATTTGGGTTAACAATTTTTTCCAGGAAGGATTTGAAGAAATTGAAAATTGGCATTTGTTTACTTAGGTGAATAGTAGTTAGTAGTGATCTAAGTATTTGTGGAATTGACTGTATGGATTTGAAAAACAAGAGAGATATATGCAGAATTATAAGTAATTGCAGATGTGATCATATTCTATTTATTCACTTAAATGTGAACAGGTTCTATCAGTATTTTGACTTCTACTTAGAAAATGAGCCATTACAAGTATTAGAAATTAAAAATAAAAAAAAACTGATTTCAAAATAGTGCTGATGCCATCACCACATCTTAACCTTTATATGAAACCACCCTTGAGGTACACCCTCACTAAAAAAAAAAGAATCATAGAAATCGGAAAAGATGGTAAAGAATTATCGTTAAATATACATAAAAAATTAAGAATTTGAGGAATTTTTGATGAATCCAATTATTAGCTTTTGACCAAATTTATATGGGACCACCCCTGAGGTACCCCTTTCTATTAAAAAAATAATCATATAAATCGGACAAGGTGGTAAAGCATTATCGCTAAACATACCTAAAAAAAAAATGAATATTTTGAGGATTTTCTCATGGACTCAATTATTAGATTTTGACCAAATTTATATGGGACCACCTCTAAAGTACCCCCTTTCTAACAAACGAAAGAATCATTGAAATCGTAAACCGTGTTAATGAATTATCGCTGAACATACATAAAAAAAATATATATACCGACGAATTGGGAACCTCCTCTTTTTTTGAAGTCTGTTAAAAATAAAATAATTTTGTTCCTGTAAACATTATTTGAAAAACATTATAATATGTCATTAACTTAGAGTAAATAAATTTCTACTTAACAACAGAAAATGATTCAACCACCAATAATATCTAAAAGTAACTGATTGGTTTATTACTATTGAGTGAAAAATGAAATAAAAGTGTTGATAAAATGTAATATAAATATCGTCAGTACCCAAATGAACGCCAGTAACTTTTCTGACAGAGCTCAGTTTAGTTATTTCTATGTCAAATCATACACTTTCTTTGGTTTTTGACATAGAGCAAAGGTCTTTGATGTTACCATATTACGTGGGAGTCAGATATTGTTGAAGACTCGGTATATCTAGGTATAAAAAGAATATTTGATTTCTTTAAAAGGTATTTTGCCGCTGAGAGAAGAAATAACATTTTCTCTAAAATTGTTGTGTGTTAATATTTAATAAATAATGTATTATAATGATGATATTCAAATGAGCTCCATTGTTTGTACCCGCGTTCATCATCGATTTTCAATTTAGCTCAAATGTTATTGCATGGGCGGTGACGAAAATAAAAAATGTCACGTCTGCGACAAACGGTAACAAACCATATAGCCTAGCTTCATTTATATACCGAGTACGTGAATAATGATTTATAGTGGGGCTACCACCAAAATCGAATTCCCAACCCACCCAAGGTCTGGTTTACATACAAGAATTCAAGCCCCTTGGCATGTTCTAATAACGTTAAAACTCTATCACGACGATCTCTGGCCTGATTCCCAGTTTGCTTTAATTTGAAATGAAATCTATCCTGTTTGCATAATATAGGAAGGATCCATTTGTACGAGGCACAATAGAAATTTCAATTCGCTAGATGTGCCATACTATAAAGAACTTTGTTTTTAAACTAGGAGGAGCGAATTGAAAAGACGCATTTACACAGGGAAAAGTAACTAGATTTGCTACTAAGAGCGAGTTTCGAAATATAGTCGTGTTCAAAATTTATGAAATAATTATCTTTGTCGGCCTTAGTCGGTGAACGGCCAATGAGCGGTTAAGAAACGAATAAATGTCATAGAAGTAATTTTTTAATTGGTTCAGACAACGGTCGCAAATTTCACATTGTGATCTGAAATGTGTGTCTAAATCTAAATGTCACTGTCAAATTAAAGTCAATATGGTTGTTGATTGATGTCAGAAATACTTTTTTCTTGCTTTTGAAATCGACTTTTTGAGAATAACTATGATCTTTTTAAAATGGATATTAAATATTTAAGAAAATTGTTAATGGAATATCCAGATGTAGCCAGGTTAGTATAAAATATAAAGATCTGTTTACATTTTTAAGGATATATTTGTTATAGGTATAAAAAGTAAAAGTTAATCAGTGAATGAAAAGTGGATCACACAGTAACTGGTATCTCTTCTATGAGTAATGTGGATATTATGGCTTATTTAGTGTTAACCCATGGTTAATGCGCGAGAGGACAAATAAAGGCATTCAAAAGTTTACAGTCAGAATTTGTTTTGAAAACTGGAACCAACATTTTCATAACACTAGGTACATGTCAATACATATTTTTTAAAGTGAACTATTCATACATACCTATGTATAAATTTTAAGTATTTTTTAAATATTTTTTGTGAAAGTAATGTTAACTCATTGTGCCAAATTAAGATTATCCCTAAAGTAGTAAATGGTGTTTTAAATGTTATAACAATTTTGTAAATAGTTTTATTCTATTCTAATAAATAAAATTTGCTTGAATATTTAGTTACATTTTAATCATTTTGGTTAGAAATTCATCAATTTTTAGTTTTAAAAAATCAGTAATAAAATTATTTTTTTCTAAAATACTTCGGAATTCATCTCTTCATGGTAATCTCCCATCTTTTTACTTTCAAAAACCAATAATGCATTTTCTACAAAAGCTTCAGAATCAGCATGTAAAATAATAAGGTGTCTTCCCTTTCTTGTAAGGCTTTTCAGGAATTGCTACCTTTAATAGTACTCAGTGTAGAAGGATCCATAATTGTAGACGTTCAATACAATTGCTTACTGAAGAACTATAATTTACGAAATAAAGTAAAAAACTAAGTAATGGATTAAATATCAAATTATAAAATGTCAGAACTGTCAACAATATCAATTATTAGCTGATGTTCATGCAAAAAAGTAATGTGTGAAACTGACTGTAATCTGACCAATCAGAAGGCTACAGAATTGCCAACTTAAATTCAAATCGCTCCTCTTAGTTTAAAAACAGAGTATAGTTATTTCTATTGTCGACGATGTAAACTTAACGTGCATGAGAAATTAACTTTTAAAGTTTGGCAACACTTCACGAGGTAACCGATATGACATTCGTTTGCAGGTTAGGTACATTTCGTTTGATTTGTAGTGTATTCAGGTTTCTTTAAAATGTACAAGAACTGTAGAAGAAAGAAAAAGAAGAAATTTACAAGAAACAGTAATTTTCATTACTAAACAGTTATTTTCATAACTAATTTGTTCTGTCAGTCTTCAGTGTGGGTTGATGTGATATTATTTAGTACGCTTAGCATACTTAATATTGTCTTATTATTTGATGATATTTATTTAAATATCTTTTACAAAACTGACAGCAACAGTAAATTAAATTTAACGGTTTTTGAATTCCACGAAAAATATATTGCATTTTAAGCTCCAAAGTACAGTGATTTCTCTCTCTCATGGATAATTTCTAGTAATTTAAGCTTTAGCACTAGCTCCTTTACACTTATAAATCTGTTTCACTTTCGCTAACAAAAGGATAGTAAAAAAATAGACCATTAAATGCATCGACAGGTGCAAGCGACAATATTCTCTTTCTCTGCAAAAATCACTCAGAACCATCATCCGATGCTCCCTTAGCCAATGACGACGAGACACCCGCAATTGCAAGCAGTCACACTTCCACTGGACAATACAAAGAATGAGAACTATTTTAACCTCCGACACATTAACATCTTTGCTTTCTGCCGTCGCGAGCTCGACGCTATTCACTAAAAACATAAATTTTGAGATTTATTTAATCTGCTGATTGATTATAAATCTTAAATTTATATACTATAACAAGATAAGGGGTCCGGAGACTTTCGGTCTCAGAGCGTTTATGGATATTTCAGACACAGGTTAGTGTGGTGACGAATTTATTGAACTAAAAAACATACATATGAACACAAAATAAGTTATACAATAATTTAGAATACATACCTAAACCAGGGACAATGAATACATGTAAAAAATCACAAATATCAAAATTCCTCACAGGGTTTTAGTTCAATTTTGATTATTTATTGGTTGACACGGATATAATTAACTTTTGGTAACCCAGTAACTAACTAGGGAATTTTGCTATAATACTCGTATCATTTAACCATGTACAATTATTGAAAGCTGAAGAGGTTTATTGTTTAAATAAAAATGTTAACTGAAGAACATATTTAATTTCATCATCAACAATTAAGGTCTGGGATCTTATCTTCAAGCTACTGGCTCCCAGCTGATGGGAAAAAATTATTCTTTCTATGAAGGCGATTGAGAAGAAATCAAAATCGCAGAAAACAGTGATTACTATGGCGAAATAAATAGAGAACAGTTTTTGCATTGGTTTGAATATCATCTTTTAATGGACTTAGAAGAACCTTCTACAATTAATATGGATAATGCCAGTTACTACAGTATGGTGGCCAATAAAGTGCCGGTAACAGCTGCCAAAAAGATGATATAGAGAATTGGTTAACTGGTTAAAACACAGTTATTAAATTTGGTACAAATATATCGAAGTTAATATAAGAATTTCTAAATGTATTATGTTAATACTAAAATAATCCTTATTAGAGTTTATATAATTTAAAAATATTATCATAACTCAAATATTTTTTGAACATCGGGAAACAGGTCAAAACAAACTTGTAATTTATTCTGCCTACAAGAATTTCCTTAGGTCAAAAATAATTAAAGAAAGTTTCATCGATCGTGCCAACTTTAATTCGATCTAAGTTTAATTTTCTACCGCATCTTTGTGCAAGCGCATCTCTATCAAAACCCATACACCCGAATTAAATTGATTAGATATTGAAATGAAGGCCTGAGGGCGCGAAACGAGACCAGGGCTAATGCTAATCGAGTTTGTTTACAGAATAGACTGTTAACATCATCGACTTGCTCGTATCATCAAAGACCGCACTACCCAAGGTATATTGCGATTATTCCGCGCCAGAGACAATGCTACAGACCTCGGTTCGTTTGGATATTACTGAACACATGAGTTGCTTCCCTGATGAAATCTTTATTGTCTCTCTTTCCATGGTTCTTTGTTCGAAATTGGAACATCGTTAAGATCAAACAACCACTTTTTAACCACATATAGCTATATAATGAGTTTGGGTTAGTATCTCGATTTTATAAAATATACTTTAAAATATGATAAAGTTTACTTGTTAGTCTCTCATTTTTTTAAAATATAGTTGGAAAATAATAATGAATCAGACTTGGCAATCTTTTTTTGTAGAGGGTCAAGTAGAAAAATGTAATTTGGAGCTAAAATAAAACAGTTGATAAAATTTATTAAAACAAAAGAGAAGCATAGAAGAAAGAGAAACTTAGAATTATCTGTTTTTTAAAAGATGTTTAATACATGATGAAAGTGATGTTGTTGCTACGCATAATGATGCTAAAGCTAGTACAAAACCAAGCAGACAAACCGCGCGGCATACCCTTAAAGTTTCCATATTGTTATTCTGTAATGATTGGCATTATTATTTGAAAATATAATGAATTTAACAAAAATTCTTAAAAAGTATTTTTTAATGTTTTGACCTAATACTCAAAAGAAAACACACGTATTGGAATAAAATAAACAATTAGGTTATTACTCTAGTCAATGGCATACATTGAACTGAAGAATTATCCAAGGTAGTACGTTGACATTTTAAGAAGTAAAACTGTCATATCTTTAACTTATTTTTAAAGTGTTTTGTTTGAGATAATTATTTGATTTACATATAAATGCCAATTTTTACATTTTCGTCCCGAGTATTATATTTATCTTAACTAAAGTTTCCAGTGCTATTTTTAATTATTAATAAATCTGAATAAAGTTTACAAGGATCTTTTAGCAAAATATTTAAATATTTTTTATTCCATATTACAAATTCTCCCTTCAAAATAGTTTCATTGCTAAAAGTATAAAAAAATCATGTTTGGCATAAAAATTGTGTAAGGTAATAAATTATTTTCTGCGTTTTCAGGAGAAGAAAAAATAGAATTAAAGAGTGTTATGGTTTCTCTGTGTTTTAAGAATCTCTCCTCTAGATTAAAAATTAGAAAGTCTAAAAAGGGAATGAAAATTGTAACGATATCTACGTTTCAGGCTATAACCTGTTAAAAGTACGCTAACTTTGGTAAAGTGGCCAGAGTTTTCCAGAAATCAGTTGACAACGAAAGTGAAACATTAAAGGCGCCTCTACTGAGTATTTTTACTTTTCGTAACAATTATATCTGTCTTATGGAGTGTAAAGGTAAGCAGAACTATCTCTGTTTGCAAGAAGTACCCCTCAAAAAATATAATATTAAGATGGCGTTACTGTACTAGAGGGACGCCAAAAGTTGTGATAGTCGATAATTCAGATCACACAATCACACCTATGATGTTTACAGGTATATAGATAGCTCACCCTTATGTAAATAAAAGGGTATATAATAGACTCGAAAGGTATAGTCTAAAAAGTACATCGTGAAAAGCCATCGTGAAAAGTGACTGAGCTTATACTTAATCGTAGAAAAATTTTGATAATAGACGACAATTAGACATTTCAACGACTTGTCAAAATGCTGACAGTTTAGATATGGCAACCCTGTGGGCCTGTTGTCATTGACCTCAGAGTAGTACAGAGAGGACAGTAAACAATTTTTTTGTCGCCTTGATATCGCATGAAAGATTCTAATTAGAGAGAAATAGATTAATATCTCTATCTCTATATTTATTTTTCCAGTTATTTTTAGACAATTTTTTACTTAAATTCGTTCAAGTACGGTGGTGTTAAAAGTGTCTTTGATTTGTAGGGTTTATTTTATACTAGGAAAAGACTTGTGTTTTATATGATTTTAAATATAAAAGAGGAAGTGAGGTTACGTTTTACTCGTTAATATTATTTCTTACCAAAGAACATGGGCGTCGTTTTAGGAGAAAAAAGGAAAATAAAATATGCATATTAAAAAAAAAAAAATTATTATTAGTGTTCTAAAATACGAATTAGAAGAAACTTATGATTAAAGGCACTTGAATGGACTGAAATGTTAGAAGTTGAACGAATATATTACATTTGTTCAATGCACTTTTTAGAGGACGGCTTTGCTGCAACAAATATATTTATAAGTTTGTACGTTTCTAAATAATATCGAACACTTTTAAAAATTGTATCTTTACTTTTTAGGAACTTTGTATTACACAAACAAAGTAGGAAAAAAATAGTAGTGGTGAACCTATGTCACCTAAAAAAAATAGAAGGTATTGTGTTTAATAAATTTGGCGAACCAATAATATGTTTGAATGTTTTTAGTATAGTAATTTCTTCAGATAAGTACTAAATTATTTGATTATGGGCCTTCTTTAAGAGTATTAAACTTACCAACAAATAAAACAAGTTATAGTTTGAACAAAAGTACCTCATACACTTCAATATTAAGTTCAAGGTATGACTGAAATTCTCATCAGCAAAATTTGAGTCACCATTATTTACGAAGTAAATCAAACATTGGATTTGATCTAAGCTGATACATTAAATTGTATATGAACAGATTTGGGTAGTATTCGAATACCCGGTATTCTGAATCTTATTCAGAATACATTTGGCTGGTATTCGAATACTATTCGAATACATTTGTGTTTTCTGTATTCGGTATTCGACTGAATACTTTTATACTCGGTATTTTGGATTCAGAATACCATTTTTGAATCCTAGTATTCGAATACCCACTTTGTATTCGAATCCCGGTATTCGAATCCCGGTATTCGAATCCCGGTATTCGAATACTGTTTGATTATTTCTATGAATATTGCGATCTTTTTGAAATGTTGGTTTTGTTAAAGGCAAACGGGATAGGAAATGCTTTTTGATTGATGTCTTCTTTCTTATATCCAAGTACTAGTGCGACGTTATGAATGTTATATTATATTTTATTTAAAACAAAAAGAATTTATTTTAAGTTATTTATTATTTAAGATTATTTTTCAAGGATAGCTTCTTTTGCTAAGCAATTCTATTGTGTTACCTTATTGTGTTCGAATTTCCAATGAATGTACCAAAGAAACTATTTTAAGTTTTATTTATTATATATCCCACGAGATACGCCTCGGACCATAACTCCATAACGGTGCAATTTTTATGTATATTCAAAAAAGCCATCTTTTAAAATTAGTTTTCGAAAATTGCACCGTTATGGAGTTATGGTCTGAGGCGTATCTCGTGGGACACTCTGTATAAGTAAGTAGGTTGTAGGGTATAGGTTATAGGTAATGGGAATTGTTTATTTTTTATTAAACAATAAGTTTGTGTTTTTATCTGACGGTGTACCAAAGAATTTTATTTTAAATTTTTCATTATTTTATTTTTTAATTTAATTTTTTAATAAAACTTTAAGAAATAAAAATCAGCAAATGTTTTTTAATAAACAGTTATTTTATTTAACCTCACTGTGACACTGTGTATCAAAAAATGATATTTCAAATTTTATTTAACATAGATTTTTAATTCTTTTTATATTTTTATAAATTAACTACATAAATAATAATCAAGCTTTATGTGCGCAAATGTTATTTGTAGTTGGAATATTCATAAAGTATTCATATGTAAATGAATCCAGGTATTCGAATACAGCGGTATACAAATACTGTTTTTCCTTTGTATTCGAATATTGATTATTCGAATACAATTTAGAATACAGTATTCAGGATTCGTATTCGAATACCGGATTTCAGTATTCGACCCAACTCTGTATATGAATACCTATTTCAGAAAACCTAGATATTTTGGTAACTTTACATTGAAGTTTCTAGAAAATCGGTCATTACGAAGACTTTTTTGTTGCCAACAGTACTGCTTCAAACTTACGAAACAGAAATAAAACATTACTGACACAATTAAGATGAGTGAAAAAGTATGTGCAATTTTAAAAAAATTATTAGTTTTTGGACGCATACTGTATATATTTGTACATGGTCTAAAATATAAACTATCATCAGTAATATAAGAATATTTAGTTACCTAATTTAAATAAAGTAACTAGATAATTTATATTTTAAACGAAGTCATTAGAAAAGTAAATTAAATTTCTATATAATTTTTTAATATCCTGAAATACTGCTACTTTTGCTTTTATTCTTATTAGAAATATTTTGTCATGTTTAAATTAAATGCTTTATGTATTTCTTCAGTTCTACCATTGTATAGCTTTTCAACAGGGATATATATTTTGTAGAATTCCAAATCCTTGCTGTAAACCTAAATATTTTAAAAGCAATAAAATATTTTTTGCATTATTATTATATTTTTTGACATGACAATAATATCATATTTTGTTTTCAGTTCAATAAAAACATATCTATCTTTTAAATATTATTTTGTATTTTTTCATCTACTTATTTGCAGTAACTATTTTCACATTTAAAATAACCCAACGCAATCCATTTACGTACGCTACTGCTGAAGATTCTAATATGAGCGAGAAAGCCTACATTAGAAAAAGAAACAATGATTTTATTAGAGCGACATCAACATTGTATAGATTTATGCAGTGGTAGCCTATCTGTCAATATATTATCTAAGTCATTGACAGGGTCAATGATACATAAAGCGGGTCGTTTTCGAGCGGCCATATTGCCTGGCAAGTGTTTATTAATTTGAATCGGTTTAGCAAAAATATGTTTTAAAACCAATTTTCAGCCTTTGAAGATAGTAAAAGCAAATAATTACTAACATTTTTACTTCAAGGCATAGGAAAATGTCTATTTTCAAAAACATGGATGACCAATCTATATAACTATCTATTTCACTGACACTGTCAAATCACGAGGTTCTACAGGGTTGCCATAATGTTGCCATATCATATTCTGTCAAAACCTACTAGTAGCCATGTTGTTTGGAATGCTTTTCGTCGTCTGATTCTCAGAGTAAGTAAGTAGTAAAGAGAGGACAGTAAACAATGTTTGTGTCGCCATGATAATATGGTCGAGAATTCTAATTAGAGAGAAATAGATTAATATCTCTATCTCTTTGTTTGTATTTGTCAGTTTGACAAAGCTTTTCTCAGACAATTATTCCAGTGTTTAATTTAAATTTGTTTGTGTTGTGGTGTTAAAAGTAATTGTTATTAATATTATATTCATAACAAAAAAGTCATATTTTGTTTTCACTTCATTAAAAATGCACCTACCTACCTTTTAAAACATTTTATTTTATATTCTACTTGGTCAACATTTTCGCATTTAAAATGACCCAGCGAAATTGTTTTACGGTACGCTACTGCTGAGAATTCTAAAACGAGTGAGAAAGCCTTCATTAGAAAGAGAAATACTGATTATATGATAGCGAAATTAATATTGTATAACTTTATGCAGTTGTGGCCTACACAGTTCATCAAATTTCTAGAGGTGTTCGACGCCCAGACAGAGAACGCGCTACGTGTGACTAAGATAGCTATTGTACAGTCTGCTAAACAAGTTATTTTAAATAGTTTTTAATATTTTTAGGTAATTAAATTTTAAAAGTGTGGAATAGTTTAGGGATTAAATTGGTCTGATTGGACTTTCTTAGAACGTTTTTAAAAGCAGCTAAAGATAGTATGTAGAATTGAAAATAATTATTATGGCATAAAAGGTGTTTTGGAATTCCTTCAACCTTTTGAAATTGAGTCAGAAAATATAAATTTTATAGGATAGCGGAAAATACCTAATTTTTTTTGTAGGCCTTTGTAAATCGTGGAAATAGTTTATATTTTATTTCTACCTTATTAAGGAAAATGGTACCTATTATTAATAACGGTTGTTTCTGAAACATTACTAAAATTTTCGAAATTTTGTTTTTCTACAAAATAATAAACTATACTATTTAGAAAAAAAATTATTTCTCTTATAATTTTATAAAAAATAACGGGAATATTTACATTTCTTGATCTATTAAACAAAACGATAAATTATCTCGACGAATGACACCATGTTCTAGTACGGAAGCTAAGCTTTACATTTTTGTTGGTGGTTTCATGGGTTTCATATCAATTTTTTGTAATTGTAGTTTACACGTACATATACCTCTTAACACTTGTTTGCTTTATTAAAAAAGTGTGTTGTTGTGATTTACGTCGAAATAAGTCAAAAACAACTTGAAACCCCATATAAAAGGAGAAACGGAAAAAAATTGAGCCTCTAAATCAACACAACTCAGAAACAAAAATAGCTATCTAATAATAAAAAAATAAAATTTGATTCTTGTGCAGCTTCATCTATATCATTAACTGTTTTTGGTTTTTTAATGGTTTTTCTTGGTGATGAAAATTCCGATATCTCACGGTTATCGATTCTTTTTTTCTCTCCAGAAATGCGGACGACAGTGTTTTTAGATACTCCTGTGGCTGCAGCAACACGATCATTTACATTTTTAAATAGTATTGAAGGTGAATTAAAGTTTCCTTCTCTTCTCATAAACTCTATAACATTGGCTATTATTTCGCGAGATTGACTGTTAATCACGCGGCCTCTTAATTTGCTATTAAACTCCATACTTAGGTTCTATTACACTGTAATGAGCAAAAAACACAAATGAAAATAAAAGAAATGTTTTAGCGAAATTTACATCTGACATTTACGTCTGAATGAAATAGTGAAATACTTGATGCGCAGAGTGTACTTTCATTGCGTAAATCCGTCGGGATGCCTGTCAGTAGTGCTTTCTCCGTCTAGCCGTCGAAAGCCTCTAGAAATTTGATGAACATCTGCTATTATATTATCTAAGGTCTGATTTATAAGTAACCTATATGTTTGGATCTTTTCTTTCTAGTACACCGCTCGTGTCACTTTAAAACCCTGTTTACTGCTTTTGGGTGGACACTTTTTTGAGATAAATAACCATATGATATTGTCCTTCTTTTCTCTACTATCCATATTATGCATCTCAATGAAATCCAATGCTATAAAAAAACAAAAAGAAATTCTTATTATAATTCTGTTGAAAATTTGTTTTCTATATCACTTCATAATTATTTTTATGCACGTCCGGGCGATAAAGTCCAGATTATAAATACATTTAGCGGGCGTAAAGTGTACCTTTATCGCCCGCGAACTACTTTACCACTTTACCTGCTCACAATAGGCGAAAAAGAGAAAATCACAGTTATTTGTTAATAAACTTTTATTTAAAACTTTTTTACGTGTCTATAACATAAATTGAAATATTGAACAATTACGCACTAATGGGATATCTTGTATATTTGTTAATAAATTATCATTAAAAGTGACGTGCATAAGATTTTGTATGTATCTATTTCGGGCATAAACAGCGTTTATGGACCTTACGTGTTACTTACACGTTGCGGTCCATAAATACCTGTTTTACGCCCTTGATACCTAAATAACTATTAGTTACTTCAAGGGTACTTAATGGCATTGATCATTACAATATTCAAAATATTCACACTATTTAATTTAAAGAGCTTAAAAACGCCTGTCTACCGATTATCATCTAGTGACAAAATACCAGTCGATTATAAATGAACAAATTCGGATTAACATAGAGCCTCTTTTTTCGTAGGAGCTAATCTGTAGCTGTTAAAAGTATTAACAAACATCATATCCTAAAATCATCATCATCACTTTGACGTGACAAGTTCTTGAAATACCAAGAAGGACAGAGTAGGTGCCAGTCAAATTTAATGCATTAGGTATTTTGTAACTCAACCAAAAACAATATTTTTGAGGTAAAATAAATGTATATTACTGCTTAGTATTTTTACAATTTTCGAGTTTACTAATCACAAATTTGTATCCATGAAAATATGAGAAATCTTAAAGGGAAAACGATTTCTCTACCTATATATAAATGATCTAAAATTAGCCTACTATATTTGGAGTAAAGATGTAGAATACAGTTTTTCTACGATCAATATACAAAGTTGTGGCGAGAGTTTAATTGAATTTAATTTTAGTTCTAAATGAATTTGAAAGCGATAAAAGGTAAATATCTAAGATTTGGTAGATATTAATTAAATAAATCAGAGCCGCTGACGCTAATAATGCAACTTTAAACGCAATAAAAGTATAAGCAATTATAAAAATAAAATATATATTTTTAAGAAGACAATCAAATAGACAATTAAAAATCAATTACAATCACATTGAAACCTTTTTTTAAATCTTTACTTTGGCAATTTTGTCTCTAAGTATTAGGCTGCGTTAGGGATGCGCGATACGATCCGATATTTCAGAGTATCGATACTTTTACGTCCGATACTCGATATTTTGGATCGATACTTTGCTTTACGATACGTTGCAAGTATCGATACATTTCTACTGTATCGATACCTTTACGATCCGGGATTTTGGTTGGTGGTGGATCGGGGTGGCGTCATCTACTAGCAAAACGAAAAATTAAATACATTTACGCAACCGTTATTCATCGTTTTCAGTTTCTGTAAAAATGCATATACTTGATAAAATCGTATCGTTGTATGAAGATATCAACAACGATCGTATTCTAATTTCTTATGAGCACAGTATCGTTCTACTTATCCTCTGTCTGTCCTCTGTCAGTCAGCTGTCAACTGGGCTGAGTGAATCCCTGAAATATTTTCGTGTTATAAGTAGCTACTATTTTTTTATGTAGTTAGGAGTATCTAAAATAATTGGTTTGTTTTATCTTTTGATTATGATGTAAGCCGCACAATTGTGCTCGCACAATTGTGCTGTGTACTTTGTGGTGCGTTATTTTATATTGATCTTGTACATAATTATTTTTAAAATGGTAAATAAATGTTTTAAATAAAAAAAAATAATTTAATCTGTCTGTCTTCAATTTATTACTACCTGTCAAACTGTCAAGCCCTAATAAAGTGGGAATAACTGAAATAACTACTAAAAATCTCGGATCGTTAAAGTATCGATATTTCGAGTATCGATACATCAACATTCGATATTTTACTGTATCGATACTTTACGTTCCGATCCGTATCGATACCTGATATCGATACTTTTAAGTGTATCGCGCATCCCTAGGCTGCGTCCAGACCGCGCCAACAAATGCCAACGAAGAGGCTTCGTTGGCGTGGCATAGCGAATACCAACGAAGGTTCGCTGGTGTTTGCCGACAAGCTGAATCGTAGCGGTGACATAAATGGATTTGGGTGATTCGAGCGATTGTAATGTGGACGGATGTCCATACGAGTAACAACGAACAAATTAAACCATTGTTTTCGCATAATATATTATAATGAACATGCAATTCGGATACGTGTTCCAACGAACGTTTGATCAAACAACAAATGCACATGTACGGCCAACGAATGTTTAGAAACCAACGACGGCGAATGCCGTTCGTTGGCGCAGTCTCTACGCAGCTCTACGAAATAACTACGAATAGCCAAGCAAACTTCTGGCGAAAAATATGTACGTGTAGGTTAAATATGTGGGTTCCTCTGTAGTTACTTTTCCAAATAGGATTTAGTTAAAAAAAATAGTTAAGTTTAGAGTATTTTGACAATTTTCAATTGTTTTGTGTTCACCATAAAACTAAATTAAATTCTCAGAGGAACAGAGCTTTAACTTACCATGTACATAGGTATTTTTGTTTACTATTAATTGATAAAAATGTGAATATAAGTATTGTCGCGCAAAAGCCAATCCTGTGCTTTGTTTACGCCTTGCTCGCAGTATATAGTCTAGCGCTGGCATATAGAAAACGTACCGCTTCTCGAAACTACCAGAAAAAGCGGTACGTGGCCGTTGAGTCATAGAGATGGAATTTTCGGACATTCGAGATCGTCTAGAAACTACTAGCACAGAGTGGGTTTTATATAAATAGCACGAGTTGTCGACGGACGGGCAGATTGAATTTAAGAAAAGATAAATTTTAATAAATAAATTAGAATTGTGAGTTATAATAGTGCTTAAATATTATATAAATTAATTAGTACGTCATAAATAAATTGTAAATAAAGTGTTATAAATAAATAAATAAACTATAAATAAATTAACAAACGTTACAGTATAACTGTGAAGTATAACTTTGATACTGCATTTCTGTCAGTTTCCTGTTAGTGGAATTTAGTATTAATTCCAAGTATCTTAATTCTTTAACTTGATCTAATTTTGTAAAACATTTTTCATTTATTGTCACTATTGTCCCCTTTTTATGCTTAATTAATTCTGATTTAGAAAAGCTTGTTGAGCTATGGGTTAAAGATGAAAAATTAAAGATTCTTGGCAAATCAACATGTACACTTTTCTCATTCATCAAAACAAAATGTATTATCATTTATTAAAAAAAACATTAACGATACATATTTTTTTAAACTGAGTGAAATATAAATAGATACCTGATAACAACAGTGAGATAAACCCCAAAAAAATCGATGTCAAACTTAAGCTAAAACCGACCTTAGCTGAATGTAACACTGTCGTCTGGTCGGTTTTAGCTTACGTTTGACATAGTTAACTCAAAATCGATTTTTTGAGGTTCATCTCACTGTTGCTTTTTGCTATCGAAATGTTCTATGGCTATCACAAAAGCCTATTATGCAGATTCGATCTTATCAAGCATATAATTATTTTATATATCTATAGATAAAAATTGTAAATAAGGATATATATGGCGCAATAGTAGTATGTGCAACAAGAGTGGATATGCTGGCGATATCGCACGAAAACGATATGGAGTGAGATATGTAAAATCCACTCGAGTTGAACAGTATATTTTTTCTACGACCCACTAACGAAAATCTATAAATTTAAAAAATAGTTTAGGTTATTAAGACAAAATAACAAATTTTAAAGTAATTTATAAATATTACTGATTTTTAAAGTAAAATAAATGTAAAGAAAGATTTTATTTAATTAGTCCCCAGCCAAGATTCTATCCCAGACTTTTCACGTGGAAGACAAACGCTCTGTCCTCGCGTCCACGGCTACTTTTAGGATTTTGGTTTTAATACTCGTAATTAAAATAGTTTCATATAGTTTGATTAAAACCTACTTTTTTTTCAAAATATGGACCAAATAAAAATAAAAATGCTCTTATTTATCAATACTACACAAAAATAACTCATTATAGGTAATGTTTATTTAATCTCAATAACTGATATACTGACAATCATTTAAAATTTTAAAAATAATAGTAGTTAGGTGTCCAAAATATGAACTGTGATTGGTTGATTTAATTGTTTTGCAGTATGCGTAGATAAGCTAATTTCCATGTGGGTGTAAAAAAAATTATTTACATCCGCAAATTTTATTTATCCATTTATTTAGAAATATATTCCTATTATTTTAGTTATTGTTAATGTTTTGTATATGTTTAATTTTATACATGTTTATTTTTTGCATATATTTAATGTTTTGCATATGTTTAATTTTTTGCATATGCTTAATGTTTTGCATATGCTTAATGTTTTGCGTATGTTTAATATTGTGTATATTGTTATAGGTATTAGTATTTTGACCTAATTCTAAACAATATCAGGTCCTCATTGAGGCCGCCTCTGTCCAGCATTAAGCCCAACCATAAGGAAGACTTGTAACTTTAAAAGTCCGTATACGAGGCATTGAAAATGTGAGAATTCCCTTTGGCCTAAGTAGTCAGCTTATTATCAGGGTGTTTAAGAGATATCCCGCTGTGAGGGGTGGTCTGTTTGTGCTCCCTAACCGGCCAACAAATTACCCCTAAATACCATTGTAAAGGTTAAGACATCAACCTCCGAGTGAATATAATCCCCTGATGGAAATGTAAATGTCAGAATTTTTTGTTCATGGACGTGGAATGCATAAAGATGAGTAAAATCGTTGAAAAGACGGTGTAGTCAAAAATTTTGAAAGGTATAGTGAAAATCACAATAAAAAAATATGGAAATATTTTCGAACATTGTTGTAAAAAAAGTACAGAGTTTAACGGAACTGTTAACTCATACTTATGCAACGATCAAAATATATCGACAAATGAGATAGGGGACAGCGAGAACGGGGTGTTAAAGTTAAAAAAAATCGATTTTTAAAAACTTTTTGGCCGATTTCAATAAAATTTTTAAAGTTTGTTAAAATTTCATGAGAAATATTTTGGACCTATTGGCATGTAGCAAAAATTTCCACATGCGTGCTACTGGACTATTATCGAAAATTAAGAGTTTTCGGACATGATAATTGGGCAAAACATTTTTATTTTGATGCCATTTACTACCCCTAAAAGTTTGTTGGTATATTATTTACGAGACACCCTGATAACTACGAATAACTACGAAGATCCATTCATAATAATGCTCTGACAACACTCTTCTATCTTGTCGACTACGACACCTCTAAAATTTATAATTTCTTCTGAGCCTTTATTTATTGTCCGATTTTTGTGAAATTTTTAGGAAATATCAATAATAACAAAACTTAGGGTGGAGAAACCTTAATTTTTCGTGAACCATCGAATAGTAAGTATTTATTTTAAAAAGAACAAAAAAAAACATTTAGCGTAAAAATTTCAAAAAAATTATATAATTAGCGGAAAAGCCCATAATTTGGACCCCTAAGAAAATACCCCTGAAAAACAATTTTTCAATGGCAACAAAAAATTAAAACCTATTTAAAGTGATGTCTTGGCTTATATTGTATATGTTACGGTTAAAGTGTTTACTTGGCTAGTTTATAGACTAGCTGGATAGTATACAAACTATCCAAATGTCATGCTATTTTGATGGAAAATCATATTTCTACTAAAATAGCTATGGATATTGGTTGGTTTGTATACTAACCAGTTAGTTTATAAACTATACAATATTTATCGCCAAAAATACAAACCACAAGAAAAGTACACAAATTAACCAATATTTTTTGGCTAGTTTACAAACTATCCACAGTATTTGGATAAAGTTTGAACTTAATATTTATAGTAATACATAATAACCAGCTCGTCGGTTAGTATGTAAATTAACCAATCCTCTTCGGTTAATTTATTAGAAAAGTGAAGTTATAGTTATGGCAAGTGTGTGTTATTATTGTGTACTACTGTGGTGTCTTGTGAAATTTGTTTAAAAAGAGGTTATTAAAAATGAATTAACAGCAACAATTTGAAAACCTACTTTTGGAAGTTTACGAACAAAAGTCGCAAAATTCAAAAAAATTAATGAATGACAGTGATTAAAGTGAACTTTTGCAATGTATAAAAAGAATACGCGAAACTGGACCTAACATGAGTAACAAAAATGATTATTACGTGGTAAATACTTATGATTTATAGAGAATCGATTTATCTTATGTAATTTTACGTAAAAAATCTGGAAAGATTATTTTACGTTTGAGTGAATGTTATGATGCCATTAAAGCTGCCAATCAGGAAACTGAGCATGGAGGTTGTCAGGCAATAACAAAATTATTAAATGAAAAATATTATAACAACACAGGAAACGGTAAAATTTTTTATTGAAACTTGCGAAACATGTCAGCTCAAACGCAACAAAACTAAAAAAGGTATTGTTGTGAAACAAATTGTTTCAAATCATTTAAATGCTCAGTGTCAAATCTGTCTCATTGACTTACAAACTAGACCGGATGGTCACTTCAAGTTTATTTTTGTCTATCAAGACCACCTAACCAAATACGTCAGGTTGAGAGCGCTGAAAACAAAGAGAGCTAGAGAAGTAGTTGAGCACCTATTAGAAGTATTTGCAGACCTAGGGAGCCCTTGCGTGTTGCAAAGTGACAACGGCCGAAAATTTTCAAATGAAGTAGGTATTTTTCCAATATTTAGGTATAGAATGGCCAAATAACAAATAAAATTTAATCCAAATTCCTAGATTGAAATTATTTAAATAATCAATAATCTGTATATAAATCAGGGTTCGAAAATATGATATTTATATAAATATCATATCACATGATATATATATCATTTTTAAAATTTAATTATTTGATTAAAAAATAGTATTGTTTCTTGCACAAACTATATTTTAAATTTTAACACAAACATATTAACAAAAACCTATATTCTAAACAACAAAACCGTTTTTGTCTAACTCAAGTTAAAAAGAAAAACAAAAATAATTAATAAAATAAACAGATTTTAACATTATTTTATTAACATTAATATTTTAACACAAACACATATAAATCGCTAGTTATTATACTTTTATACAGGGGCGTATTGAGATATTTTCGGATGTTCAGAATAGTGGAAAACATTTTTAATTTAATAAATAAAATTATCGAATATATCGGATATATATCAAGGTATAAATATCATGATATACATTGTGATATATATCACTTGAAATATATCCTCCAAACCCTGATTTAAATATATGAATGAAATACCTAAGGCAAAATCTAATAGGTGGTTAAGTGGATAAATGCTCACTTGCCCACGTTCGATTCACAGCCAATCCATTTCTTTTTTATTTTTTAAGTTAAATTAGGTGCCAATATATTTATTTTTATTGGAAAAAATTATTCAATTAATAGTCGATAAAGTGAAAAATAACCATATTAATTTACTAATATTTTAATTGTAAAAATTTGTTCTTTTGCGCAGCAATAGCAATATATTTGAATTTTCTTACGTTTTTGAGGAATTAGTTGGAATATCACATTGTGCATGATATACCGATACATTTACAATCACAAGGTTCAGTGGAGAGGGCGAACCAGGATATTTCACAGTACAACCTAATATTTTTCAGGTTTATTTGATAATGCTAAGCTGGTTATACTCGATAATTATACTGAAATCCCAGTTGTACTCGAAGATAACAATGAAACCTAAGTTTTACTTAAAGAACAAGCAATGGCAATGATCCCAGGTACTGAAACTACAAAAAATGCTCTCAATGAACGATTATCAACGCAGAAATGCACATTATGTACTGAAGAAAATGTATGTGATCATTGTCAGAATAAAAACAATATTAAAGCGAAAAAAGATGCATGCAACAAAAGTCTAAAAAGGCAAGCAAATAAAATGCTACAAACTTCTGGGAAGAAGTTTAAACCAGGAACTATCAGCATGTCCATGAGAGTGCCCATTCCAGACGTAGACCGAAGTCGATCAGATCGTAAAAATATATTGGGTGTAATAATGCGCGTAGAAGATGAATTTTGCTGAATTGGACCTGTTTACGGTGTCCTTAAACAACTGTATTGCCGCAACGAATTTGAAATAAGCAAGCAACAGTTTATAAAGTTAGAAAAGTTAAGACAGACACGGAAATAACATTATGAAGTGCTGCAGGAACATTTTTAGTCTCTGGTTCAACCCAAGGTTATGTGCTCCAATAAAGAGTGTCTGGATATACGTGTAACAGCAAGTGCCACAACAGTGCACACTGCTCTAATAAATAATAATTTTCTTTGTTTTGTGATTGCAATGTTTTAAAGTTTTTTATTAATATTTTGTCAGACAATAAGTATTTTTATGTCATTTTTGTTTTTTTACTTATTTTTAAGTAGTAATAGCAATGTTGTTTTATTATCCTAAACTAAATTAACCAAAGAGGATTGGTTAGTTTACATACTAACCGACGAGTTGGTTATTATGCATTACTACAAATATTAAGTTCAAACTTTATCCAAATACTGTGGATAGTTTGTAAACTAGCCAAAAATATTGGTTAATTTGTGTACTTTTCTTGTGGTTTGTACTTTGACGATAAATATTGTATAGTATGTAAACTAACTGGTTAGTATACAAACCAACCAATATCCATAGCTATTTTAGTAGAAATATGATTTTCCATCAAAATAGCAGGACATTTGGATAGTTTGTATACTATCCAGCTAGTCTATAAACTAGCCAAGTAAACACTTTAACCGTAACATATATATAGAATGCAAAAAGATCACTTAAAGTCATCTTGGTAAGTCAAGGATAAATAACTAAAAAAAAATCAGGAATCGTTGTTCCTAATTTGAACCACCTGTTTCCTTTATTGAACCACCCCGTTTTTTAGCTTTTATAACATCGGAAATCAATATTTATTTAAATAATGTTACAAAATTGAAAAAGTAAGGCCATATTCCTATATTTGGTGATTAAAATATATAAAAAAAAACTTTCAGTGTTCATAATATACCTTTCTAAAACCATGAAAGTTTTTTACCTAAATCTGTACTTAAATCTATATTTTGTCATTGTGAACCCCTAAAATGTAGAACAGTAACTGTTACTATGATGAATGAAACGATTTAAAAAAATGAATTATGAATATATTGTTCCTTGAACTCCTCTCCACTTGTTTTCGGACTAAAATTTATATCGGTATTCGTTCAATAATCAAATTTTTAATGTATTTCTCATAAGTAATAAAGTTTTTGGTTTGTTTCAGAATGCAGCAACAACAACTAGCAGCTCAACTAGCTCAACACGGAGGCACCGGTCGACAACCCCCCTTAAGTCCAACACCATCAGACAGCGATTCAGACATATCCCTCGGTGCCCACTCGCCGCCAATAAGTTCACCAGGTCCTCTCCAATTCGGTAGATCCTCCCCTAATCCTATAACATCGTTTAGATTCGGCGCCCACTCACCTGGTCCCATGCCTGCCCAATTTAGATTTGGAGGGAATCATACGCCGCCAAATTTTTCCCCAAATTTTCGAATTGAAAGACCCAAAGACCGAAATTCAGCATCACCAATTAATGTAGATGGCAGTTCGACGTATACTGCTGTGAATTTGAGGTTAACTGCGAACGACAGTCCCATAGATGTGGATAGTACGGATAAGGACAGTAGAAAGGTACGTGTTGTTTTTTCTATTTGAAAAATGTAGTCATTGCTACTGTGTAATGATTCTTGTCAATTGAAATGATATTATTTAGAAGTTTTTTTTTAAGGTGAAATTCTTATTGATAAATTTCTTTTCTTAAACCTTTTCTTTCTAGATTTCTTCCGTGTTTTCTTGAGAATAGGGCTGTCAAAATTAAACATCAAAAAAACTGTTTTTGTTTTTTTTTTTATATTATAAAAGCTTTCGGCCCACGTGAATACGGATCTTTAGTAGGTTTTATTTTCTGTTTATTTCGTTTTTTATTATTTTTGGTTTAATATTTGTACTTTTTTTATTATTAATATGTTTTCTTTTTTATTTGTTAGTTGTAAATTTATTTTATTGATACAATTTTTAATTTTAAAAGTTAGAATTTTTATGGTTTGAATCTGTAATATAAAGAAGACAGTGGGATATTAGGTTAGAGTTTTTGATTATTTTTGTATTTTTTACCTTACGAATCCCATGTGGGGGTGTTTTATGTTTTTCGTTTCGATTTTGTATGTTTTTTTTGTTGTTGTAAAATGAGGTGGACTTTTGTTTGTTCAGTTTAGTTACCAAAATAACATTTAAGGTTTAATTTTAAATTGAAATAACTTTTGCGTATTTTTATCTCGTGTACCATGCAGTTTACGAATTGGAGGTTATTTTTTTTCCATTTGTAAGTTATTCTTTTTTTATTGCTATGTCTTATATGTAGGTTAGTAGTATTACGTTTAAATGTAGTTCTAATAAATATATTTAGGAATAGACTGATGAATGGTCCATCTTGCCTCTTCAAAAACATTTTAGACTCGGCTTGTTACTTAAAAAATAGCTTCAAAGTTTCTTTACTTATTCACATGAGAGCGAGAGATAAAAATGACCATGAATTTGCCAAAGTTGTTCAAAGTATTTTGAAGCAAAAATGTTTAACCACATTATCTATACTTACGCTTATTTCGGTACATTTTCAATCACACAATATTTGATCGTTAATTTTATTATATAAAATTTTTGGTAATCCGAAAATTTCATTGTTACAGATAGACTCACCACCACAAACCTCCCTTCAACACTCTCCACCTATGAACTTACGAATAGCCGACAACATGAGGATGCAGCACGAGAGCTCAAAGATAGAAACCCCATTGCCTTTAAGGTTGGGTCATCAATTAAACCCCACGCAGATTACAGCACCCTTGAGGATCCAAGTGACGTCTCCGGGAAGGCTGGGGGCTCCTTCGCCGCATACTAATCTCCACGGAGCTTACTCGCATGGGGGAATAGTGCGGATCGCCCCGCCGAGCCCCAACAATAACGGTCCGCTACTGCACAGGCCGTTTTCGCCTCCAAGGTTAACGTGATACTCGCCTATGGGTTGGAAAGTTTGTGAATAGGATATTTTTTAGGTTAGATATCACAGAAAAATTAGGATAAACTAATATTCAGTATCTATAAACAAAAGAGAGATGTTGCAAATTTCTATAACGTCAGCTACTAATAGTGACAACATAATTGGAGGCAGATAAATTTTCGATGCTAAAATAAGACTCATTGAAAGTCTGAAATTTTGATATAAGAGTCCTTATGCATATTTTTAACCTCATTTTAAAAACTTATAGTTTATCTTTGTTGTTGTATATAATAGAACATAATATGGAAGAGGCATTAGAAATTGCAATTTTAGAAGACTTAGATGATGATGATAGTATAATTTAATATTAAAAAACTTCGGACTGATATTAATGTCGGCAAGCGCACCCGAAAGTACTAAAGTCTTTACTATTTTCTTTAATAAAGTTAGTTCTAGAGCTTAAACGATCTGCGCATGCTCAGCTCTAAAAATAAAAGCTGCGCTAATAGTGGCTGACCTTAAGTGAACTTGCAATATCTTTCTGATTAATAAAATGACGTTACGTTTGCTTTTCATTAAATTTTCGTTTTGCAATAATTCGGTATTTAGGAAACAAATTATAAAAAGCTGAAATAAAAGTTAAAAAAAAATAAATAAATAAATGATGGGTTTAAATAGTTGTCATATGCATAAAAGGCAGGGACGTATTTTAAAGGCGGTTAAAATATTAAACCAATTTTCTTGAATTATGTCGCTTCTAAAATATTTAAAATTTCTTTCATTCTCTCCCGTTATGACCAAGTAAAGAAAGTAAGCTGAAACAGTGTTTGAATCTTCTACATCCGTGAACTTAGCACTACCACTTTGGAATTTTGTATTTTTAAATATTGGAGAATTTGTGGGTTTTTATCGTAATTTTGTCGTCTAAAAAGGAAATTTGTCGCTCATCCCCTTTTCAAAATAACCCCTGGTAGTGCTAACTTCACGGTAAAGTTAGCACTATCGCAATCCCGAAAATGAGCATAAATGACATGTTTTTATTTGGACAGAATATAGGTATCAGTACAGATGTATAAAAAAACTTTCAGTATTTTAGAATGTTTATAATATACCATTCTAAAACACTGACAGTTTTTTACCTATATCTGTACTGGGATCTATATTCTGCTACTGTGAACCCCTAAAATTTTAGTCACGAGCCGCCCCTGAGCACTACCTATCACGAAAATGAGCATAAATTACATTTTTTGATATGGATAATTTATTGCTTTAATAACCTGTATTTATAAAAGATTAAAAATTATTTAAAATAATCGTTTATAATTAGTTTCGATTAATCGATTACTTGAAAATAGTCGATTTTTTCAATTATTATTCAATTAATCGATTATGCAGTTGAGCTAATACTTTTAATTAATTTGGAGTGAGGGTAGCCATATGTGAGTAGTAGGGATTAAGTGTAAGGGTTAAAGAAAAGGTCCTTTATTTCTCACAAGTCAATTTAATTGGCGACCGGTTTCGAAGTTGTCACTGATGATGAAGTGACAACTTCGAAACCGGTCGCCAATTAAATTGACTTGTGAGAAATAAAGGACCTTTTCTTTAACCCTTACACTTTTAATCCCTTACATTTTTAATTAATTACTTTCAATTAATCGATTACTTTTAATTACCTAATCGATTACTTTCAACTACTCGATTATTTTCAATTAATTGATTATTTTTAATTAATTGATTATTTTCAATTAATTGATTATTTTCAATTAATTGATTATTTTCAATTAATTGATTATTTTCAATTAATTGATTATTTTATTTTAATAGATTGCTTTCAATTAATGGAGAGATCAATTATTTGCCAGTAACCAGTTATTTTTAAATACTCATTTATTCAGAAAATTGATTATTTTCGTTTAATCGTTAAATTGATTATTTTTGATTAATCCGAAAAGTGATTATTAGATTGATCGATATATCGATATTATTTAATTGATTTTTATTAATCTTCGATTGTTATTAATTTACCGATTATAAGTAAATATCTAATCATATTAAATATTAACAAAGTAATTCATTACTTAATTAATTAAATAATTAATTAATATTATCTAGCATATTTATTAGTTTTGCTTATACCTTATACCAGTGTTAGCTAAAAGCCACTTTAGATTTTGTGCTCCCTATTAATTTAATTCAATCCAAAAAGTTTTTTATGCAAATCTTTAATCGAGAACATAATTTTTAATTAAAAATTAGTTTTTTGTATTTTACTTTTTAATAAAGTCCTTAAAAAGCCTTTTAATAATAGTTAACCAGTATGCATTTTGTGAGACCACAAAAAGGCAACAAATATTGTATTAAATAAAACCAAATTCTCACAGTTTGTTGCCCACAAGTCCCACAATACATTTTTTTAATGAATTGAAAGCCAATGTATATATTTTTTGTATTTTAAAGTAAAAAATTGCCACTTACCCTTCGGGTTTGTATTCTAACGAAACTCTTTGGTTATTTTGGAGTCTTAGATCTGCAACCTAAAAACAAAAATTATTATATTTAATAATATTTAATCAAAAAAAAAAAAAAATAAATAACAGTATAATATTAATCAAAATCGAATAATTAATTATCTTTGAAAAATCGAAAATAATCAACTAATTAATAAAGAATATAGAATAATCGATTATTGAGCGGTTAATCGATTATTTTGGCCCACCCTTAATTATTAACAACATGACTAAATGCATTTAGCTGGCGTATGTCAGCTGATGCGTTTTACTTGTTTTGTTTAACCATCACAGTGTGGCTAGCAGAGTAAAAACATAGTGAAGCAGGTCATATCGCTGCTCCGTTCGCCGTTCGCCGAAGTAGAAGGTACAAACAGTAACAATAGCATAGCATACCGGAGTAACCCATCTAGCTAGAGCTTGATTACTATCCGAAGAGTATATTGCCTAACAAAATGTCTAATTTTGCGCAGCCAGGAGGAGCTTATTTGACGACGTTGATCTAAAATCCTTACTATATGGCTACCTACCTTACACCCAGCGCTTTTTTTAGCAGTGGCGTGTGTACATTTATAAAATATTTTAAATCTGAAATACTCGTAAATGAAAAGAATTAGTCGGAATTTTGTCATCGGCTTCAACTGCTAAGGTTATTTCACCTCGTATTCTGTGTGGGCTTTGTTACTGTTTTCCAACGCCACTTTAGGAACAGCACTGTTAATTAGAACCCAACAGTGAATGGTTGAGTGGGGAATCCTACCAAGGCATCAGAATTAATTTTAAATAATTAAATTAAATGAAAAAATTCCGGCCAACGGTGGGATTCAAACCTGGGACCCTTGGATCCACAGGCAGAGACTCTACCACTGAGCCACCCACCCCTACTTCGACTATTTTTTTTTGTTTTTTTTTGTGTCATCGGCATCGACTACTACGGCCATTAGCCTCGTGTTTGTCAAATTGTAAATTAATAAAACAACTGAAAATTTTACTTAATAATAAATATATTTGTGATTATCTATTTCATTTATAATTTTCAATATCCGACAATTCTGGATCCCACTCGTCAGATGATTCCGTATTTATATTAAATATCAAGGAATCTGTATATCCATCCATTAATTGTTTTTTATGAATATACGCATCCTCATATATCGAGCAATGATCAACCACGTTTGCCCATTCCTCGGGGGTTATATTCTCAAATTTCTCTCTTGTTAATGTTCATTCAATTTAAATGTTGTGTTGCCCACCCAGTTTTTTACTTGGGCCCATTTTTTCTCTATGGAATTTAATTCGGGATGGTATGGAGGCAAACGCATAACGTTGTGTCCACTTTCGTGTAGAAGGCTATCTAAAAGAAATGTTGGTGGTGGTCTGTAAACTTTGATGAGTCCGTAAAGTTCCGGTTTTGTTATTTTAGCATCATACGGAATGCTACGTTGAACAAAAACTGTTCAAAGATATTCCTGTAGCAGCTAGAAGTCTCTCTCTGCATTTGTTCAATGGTATTTTAACACCATTTTCAGCCTCGTCTTTCATGAAGTTAATCAGGCGTGAAATTACTTCTTTGGTCTGGTCGTGAAGAACTTGGCCCTTTTGTCCTAATAAATGTTTTTGATTCATGTCGTTCAACAAGCTAATGGATGTAAGAAATTTGTTTTGAATAAAAGTAGTTTAGTTTAGTTGTTTATGTACCAAGGACGAAAAGTTGAGTTTTTAGGACGACTACTAGGAGAGGAGTCCTGAAATAAATGTTCGTCCGTGGTTTATACATTATTTTTTATTCGAATGTGCTTAAGAAATTAAAAAAATTAAGTATGAAATTATTTTATTAAAAAACTGGCCGTGAACTGTAAGAGTGCCTAGATACTATATTTTTGATAGCTGCTGTTATGTGAGTGAGCTTAAACAGTAATTATTATTTTTTTTATAAGTTATTCAATTAAAACTGTGAGTATTCAAATTTTGTAAGCATTTTACAACGGAAAAAACTTATTATTACTTTAAAAAGTAAATTATACCTAAAAAAGAACAGTTCGAAATTAGAGCTCCTCGATATTTAATCTTCGTGATTGGTAGTGCTAACTTTTCTATCAAAATTAGCATTACCTGAGGTTTATTTCAAAAAGGGGTTGAGCTACAATTTTTTTTGTTCCAGGACAGATTTACGACAAAAAGCGACAAATCATCCATATAAATAAAAATGTCATTTAAGCTCATTTTCGTGATTGATATGCTAACTTTCCATCAAAATTAGCATTAAATTGGGTTTATTTCAAAAAAGGGATGAGCGATAAATGATTTTGTTCCAGGACAAATTTATGACCAAAAGCGACAAATTATCCTATAAAAAAATGTAATTTATGCTTATTTACGTGATTGGTAGTGATAAATCTCCATCAAAATTAGTAATAACTGGGTTTTTTTTTAAAGGGGATGAGCGACATTTTTTTTTTGATTCACGACAAAAAGCGACAAATTATCCAAATAAAAAACGTAATTATGCATATTTTCGTGATTGGTAGTGCTACTTTAGAGCACCATTAAAATTAGCACCATTAAAATTAGCAATACCCGAGGTTTATTTCAAATAGGGGATGAGCGACAATTTTTTTTTGTTTCACCAAAAATTTACAACAAACTATCCATATAAAAAAAGGCACTTATGCTCATTTTCATGACTGGTAGTGCTAACTTTCTATTAAAATTGGCATTAACTGGAGTTTATTTCAAGAAGGAGAGTAGTGACAAATTTTTTTTCAATGAAAAATTTAACGGAAAAAAAACGACAAATTGTCTACATAAAAAAATATAATTTGAGTTCTATTTGTTGATTGGTAGTGTTAACTTTACCGTGAAGTTTGCACTAACAGGGATTATTTTGAAAAAGGGATTAGCGACAATTTTTATTTTCCACGACAAATTTACGAGAAAAAGCGACAAATTCTTCAAAATTGAAAAATTTGAAAGTTGTAGTGCTATCTTCACGGACGTCCTAAAATTGTAGATCATACTTAAAGCAGTTGGATAAAAGTAACATTAATAAATTCAGCAGTAACCCCAAAATAAATCCAATGACTTATTTGACAAAAATGACAGTTAAGTTGTTATAAAAGTCACTAAAAAAGGCCATTTTTCATTCATTTTCTTCTTTTACCAGATCAAGAGGGCTACAGAAATATTATTAACGATTGTACTAAATTTTAGTGAAATGTGTATTATTTATTATTAATTATATAAACCTTTGACTTATATTAAGACAAATATTAGCACAATTTACACTGAAAAAAAAAAGTTCCGAACAAATAAGATTTCATTTGTGGAAGAGGCGACATTTCATTCCTAAAGTTTGAGAGAATTCTCCAGTTTTTCATTCTAATTAATTTCTATTTTATTGTAGAACATCCTCTAATTTACACTTCGATATTGAAGTTGCTCGTTTTTCACATAGCTGAGTAAAAACAACCTTTAGTGTCGCCCACAGCCAATTTTTCGAATTGTTCGTTTCCTCGGCAAACGAAGAAACGTACGTCTCTTTGAAACTCGCCTCTTGCAGAAACGAATTTTGGACAGTTCTCTTCTTCAAGATCTGACGTCGGTTCTTCGTTAGACTAATTGATATTGCGTTTTTTCTGCGTGCAAAGTGATCTTAAAAAATATGATTTTGGAAAAAAGGATAAGCGTTTTTTCCAGAATTTAAAAGCAAGCGTTCCACTCAATTTTACTCAATTCTACTCAATTTGTATTTACTGCATTTTTTAAATGTTTATGAAATACTAAATATATAAATTTTTCTGTGATAGTCTGCGATTATCGCTGCAATGTAATGTATATTTATTCGCTTGTACAGAAAAGTAAGTGTGCGGGAAGTTGAACTTACTTTAAATGTTCAGTGGCAATTTGTCGATATTGTCGATATTAGAAATTAATGATTCGTAGATATTCAGATTTTAGAATAAAAGTAAAACATATTTTTGCGATATCTAGTCAAAATTTGTATTGCTAAATTCATACTTTTATGTTTTTTTTATGATGATCTTTTGATTTTAATAAAAAATGTATAATAGAATAAGTACGTTTCAAAATTAATGAATATAATCACAGGAGAAATTCTAGAAGCTCTAAACGATTATTTGTTTATTCAATTCACTGTAAATTTATAAAATTAATGTTTTTACCTTATTTTTAAATTTTACTTTTATTTAAAGATCTGAATATGAAAACAATGCGCATATTTTATAAAACGGCATTTTAGTCAATTTAAAAAAATGCACAAAATGATTTTTATCAGACACTGTCTTTTATTTTTCAAGGTAAACGAGGATTATTTGAAAAGTCTGACAAAAGAAAAAGATAAAAACATCGGTTTTGATAAATCAATTTCCAAAGTCGTTTGTAGGATAAAGCTAACCAAAAGTATTGCCACACTATGAACTTTTTGAATAACCCTCGTAATTTATATAAAATTTTTAGGTTCGGTTTACATGCTATTTAGGTAATAGATGCATATTTTTTTATAGGGATCTTAGCATAATGTTTTTTTAAAGGTAATTTTTGGTTATACAGGTATATAAAAATGTCTTGATTATAGGAATTTTTTCAGTAAAGTTTTAACCATTTATTAAAATATTAATTATTAAAATATTCAAGTGTTTTAAAAATAACTTATTTTCCTATTTATATTTTTTTATTATTTATTTATTCCATATAATACAAAATGTTAGGTCAATTTTTTTGGAAATTGCGCAAGAGCAATCCATTGGCAGCCGCACCAATATTATTTGCATTTTACGTTACAAAAAATTAGAAACAATTTAAAAAATGTGCCACCATCCACCCATCGCTTTTTTGAAAAATGTTCTATCCGATTGATAGATAATAATTAAATATAATTTTTGAGGGTGGCTGATGGGGTTGACTATATCTACGTTGTTTTTATACACTTATCGCTTTTGTAGTCAAACTAAATACTGTTGGAAAGGTAGGGAAATTGCCAAAATGAAAATACCCGGCTGTCGCACGAAATCGTTCGCAAAACTTAGGCTGCCATTATTTTGTGGGCTCGCGAATTTCGGTCAAATTTAGAGCCATGCGTTTGATAGTTTTACAAATATTTTAATTGTTATTTTTAGAAAACACTGTGTTAAAGAGTGCGACGTGTTCTTCCAAACAGTTTTTTAGACGTAAGAAAAAAACATTACTCTTGCTAAAAAGTTCAACAACAATATTTGAATACACTTTGGTGTTAACGACAGGGTCTTCTAGAAAGTTTTATTATTTTAATATTTTTGTTATAAACATTTTATAAGTAATCGAGTATTATTACTTTCGTCTTGATTTTAAGTATTCAATAACTTTCATTTTCTTGTATTATACAAAATATCTTTGAGCACGTCGTTAACAACAAAGTGTATTCGGATATTGCTGTTAACGATTACAGCAATATCTTAATACACTTTGTCTAAGTATGTAACCAAGAATGCGTCTTTTAAATTCAACATGACTCTAATTCTTAATTAAAATAAAATATTCTTTATTTGAATTCTTAAATTAACATTGCCGTGTTGAATTTTTGAATCAAAAGCTATAAATAAGCACCAACGTTGTTAAATTAAAAAAAATCAAAGATTTTTTAGCATGCTTACTTAAACATTTTTTAAATATAGATTGTGGCATGCTTGGCTCAAAAACAAGCTCAAAAATGCGTATTTTAAAAACTCTATGCAAAAAACTACCAATATACCCTTACATATCAGGGAACTGGTTATCAATAAAGGAAGAGCTAAATGCAGATGGCATACAGAAGTCGCAACCCAGTTGACCAAAGGGAATATAATAGACTCGCCATATGCCTAAAAACTGCCCTTCAAGAAACACGTAACGCTTCCTTCAAATTCTATATTACTAATTTGTCCAAAGAAAATCACTTAATCTGGAAAGCGACAAAAGACCAACACCTCATGTACCGCCCATCCAGTGTCGTATTGGGACCTCCAGGACCTACCGGTCAGGAGGGAGAAGGCTCCACCTTTTTCATGGTCCGATTTTCATGGAAGAGCAAAAAAAACCTCAATGAAGAGCAAAAAAAGGTGCTCGCTCATTGAAGAGCAAAAAAGGTAATTGAAGATCAAAAAAGGCAATTGAAGAGCAAACATTTAACGAGGGCTCACTTGACCGAACATTTCACTTAAATCCGGGAAATTAATCGCCATCTTTACACTTTTTTAAAATTATGAATAGATCAACTTTACACTAGAAATGACAATGAAAAATGATATAGGAAACAAGGGCCCTGTTACAGGTGCAATTAGACAAGTAATTAAAAAGGTATCATTTAATAGTTAATCCGGGCTTAGGTACCTACAACAACTTTGTGCCGAGTTTGTAGTTATAAAAGTATAATTTAAAATGCATTAGGATTAAAAGATTACGATGTGCCGAGTTTCATGCCGCGCCTAAAAAGTTTTATATGCATGAAAAAAAGTTGGTAACTCTATGCAAAAAAACTAGCAATATATGACGACGACTACGTAAAAAATATCCTAGATAGTCCAGGTCCAATGACTCAACCCATAAAGCATATATCGTCAACAAATGTAAAACAGGAAATATGCAATTACAATAGCCACAAGGCACCAGGTTTTGACTTAATCACTGAAAAAATGCTCAAATAATTGCTCAAACATTTTCCAAAAAAGCAATGGCTGCAGGGTGGAACATTTTTTTAAATTGTTAAGCTATTTTTATAACGTAAAACGCAAACGTAATGGTTTGGCTGCCCACGAATTACTATTGAACAATTTGTTACTCGACGTCTCCATAAAAATATAGCCATACTAGTGATTTTGCAATGGGCTCCTATACTATACGGTTGTCCCATCAATAATTCTTGTGTCCCTCCCCTGTTCTGTATTCTATTATGTGTCCCTCCCCTGTTCTGTATTCTATTTTCTATCACAAGTACGATGGTGTAAGCCGACCCTAACGATTTATTACCTGGTTGAAATTGTGTTTAGACTTTAACATTATATTGAACTTATAGATGTTTGCGTATATTCAATTTTGTAGATGAAAATCATATGTTATTGATTTATTATAAATGAGTATATATTTATATTGATTGTCGATTGTACATATTGAAAAACATATTACACAATAATATTACTTAAAAACTTGTTTAATTTCATTTCCTTTTTACCTGTTTTAAATTTTTTGTTAAAATATTTTTAGAGATGGATATTTTTTTGCTAAAATTTAGATTTTTTCAAATATTAGACAAGAGTATTTATTAGGGAAAATATATTGATCAAATTTTTATTCTGAATTATTTGAAAACATTGCAATAATTAGTGTAAAAACATTTTTTTTTTATTTTAAATAATTTTATTCTCTTACCTATAAAAATGTTGGCCATACATAAATACAAGTTATTTTTAATTTGTCTAAAATTAGTGTATTTTTGGAAACACTAAGCTTTTTCTAGCTTAAAAATTCTAATATTTTGTTTTCTAATAATAAAATTAAGCTTTTTTCTTAAGAAGTTAAATTTTTGACTCTACTTTCATTTATTTGTTACAAAACAGTTTTTTTTCGTTTTGAAGGCTGTTCAAATTGTTTATCACAAGTTTACGTTTGCAACTCATTTCTTGTTTTCGTTATGGACAGGTAAGCGAATCTATCTTATGCTGCTGTGTATGTTTTTCAGCCTCAACATTTTCTAAAATCTGACTCTCGGTTTAAGTATAATTGGGTATAGTAAAATTTTGCTAAAAGACTGGCAAACAATGATCTTCACAAAGAGCAAGTTTTATTATCTAAAGTTAAATTTAAATTCTCAAACCAGCTTTCACGAATTTTAACACCAGAAGGAAAATTAAAAAAGGTTTTATTTGAATACCCAACTTAAATATTATAACACATATTTAAACAATTAGGAGCTAAACAAAAATACTTAGCTTTACCTTTCGACGATTTACCCTGGACAGACATGTTTTGTTATTGTTACAAATATATTCAAGAAGAATTGAAAATGGATTCAAAATGTTATTAACAAGAGAGAGAAACATCTTAACATCTAGCATCGATTTTGCGACACCAATTTGAAGAACTCTTCAATGCTTGTCAGTTTTTTGCAGACTGTGGTTCAAATAGATGTATAAAATTAAAAGTTAAGGTGTGTGTGGTTGGTATTAATTACGAAGGAAGCAAGAAAACAAGAGTCCTTTATGTCTCACAATGTTAATTTAATTAAATAAAATCCCTTATTATAAATGAATTTAACACATGTGTAGGGTGTATGTAGGGACAGAACTGCAACTGCAGACGATTACTGGACCACTAAAAATGCAGTCGCAATTTCCATAAGAAATACATAAAGGTGGGCCCAAGTGTCCTTACATATCGAGTTTGTTATCAGAGAAGTGTCCCATAAAGGCATTTAATTTGAAATTGAGTCCACTGCGCTTCCTCCCTTAAATTAGGTGATGATCTGAGTAAATCAAAAATGAACCAGGTGTCTGCCAATGTGTTAAAAAATTACTATTACCTAAGTTATTGTTTCTACTGTATTGGTGAGTATTTAGAACACTTTTGGCAATAAGGATAGTGAAAAAAAAATCACAGATCTCATCCAGTAATTAATATATTGTACCTATAATTTGTTTTTATAACCTGTTTTCTACATATGTGATGTTTTT
Organism: Psylliodes chrysocephalus; assembly: GCA_927349885.1. Lineage (NCBI taxonomy): Eukaryota > Metazoa > Arthropoda > Insecta > Coleoptera > Chrysomelidae > Psylliodes > Psylliodes chrysocephalus. The sequence continues at coordinate 77,387,193 of OV651815.1, forward strand.
ATATTTTTTAATATGTTTATTTTTATAGTTTGTATATTTTTGATATTTTTTTTTATATACTTTCTTTGATTTTCTATAAACATTGTAATTCAAATGTAAAATAGTCAAATATATCTATCTATTAAAAACATTGTTTAACTATAGTAACTTTGGATACACATATTTGGAAAACTGGTCATAGGAAAAAACAAAATTTTGCTGAGTTATATACTAAACTTTTGTTAATGTAAAAATGTTTTGCACAAAAAACTGCTTTTTTAATTTTTTAAGTTTTTGGAATCGATTTACCACCCTGCGTAACATAGAGTAACAGGTCTTACATTTATTTAATATAATACTGAAAATTCAGGACACATCGTTTAAGCCGAAAAACAATATAATATGCCCTCTGTAACAACATTTATGAGTCACTCTGTATAAAGTATGATGTATCATCAAGAAGCAATTGCTTAAACTATATTTTTATCGTTAAATGTTAATTGTTCATATTTTTGACACTGTCATAAAAAATGATATTTTCGAACAAACCATATTTCATATTTCCGAACCACCCTGTAATTAACAAATTTTTACAGTATCTTTTTATAAATTATTAGTGTCAATTAATCTATAATTCACATTTTCTACAATAAAAGTGAATAAAACAGGTGTGTTATGAGAAATATACTTACAAAAAAGTGGCATTTCCGATGTTTAACACCAAGCACATCGAAAACTAGTCATACAATCGGCTTGGACCAATGGACACTTTTTATCAGAACATAAAGTTCTACAGTTTACATTTTTCATATCACATTGCGAAATATTTTTAGTAAAAATTTACACTTTTTCCATTAATTTTCTGTAAATTTACACTTTTTCTGTAAATTTGCACTTTTTCTGTAGATTTACAGTTTTTCTGTAAATTTACAGTTTTTCCGACAATTTACACTTGTTCTGTAATTTTCATGCGAAATTTACTAATACCCAGAAATACGGCATCGAGTGTTCTTTTTTTAGTAGTCCGAAGCGAGACTTATTCTTGTGCCATCGAAATATATGGGTGTTAATTTAAAAACGATCATCACTTAATATTACCTCTACCAATGATAGTATGAAAATTTGACGAAACACGTCAAACATATCAAGGGGGACAATTGTTGTTGAAGCATTTGTTGTAGTATTACTTCCAACATCCTGACTTCTAGTTCCCTTATTCTTAAAATTTTAAATGGCAACCCCTATTTCTTTTACCATGTTTGTGTTCTTTATGTAATTCTAGATACATTGCATCTTTTGTTGTTGTTAAAATTGAAGTACCTAACCTCACAAATGTTTGGAATGTATTTAATGTCGTAACCTTTGGCCTAAGCCGAATCCGAAGGTTTATTAAGACTTTAAAATTTCAGAACATTACTTGGCTAAACTAAAACGTTAATCAAACATTAACTTCCCCACCCCCACATCCTACGCAAGAGTCGTTACCTCGTGATTCGGGCGGCGGGAAGCGGGAACCACGCGTTGCGTTGAAGTCGGGTCATTCGTAAATCGTAATATTTCTTTCGTTTAGTTTCGGTAGCTGGCCGGCTAGACACAAACCTTCAGCTGGTTTTGGCAGAAGCCGAAATGTGCTTTTTTTTTTACCGAAGGTGGCTGAAGCCGTAGCCGAAGGTTCGGTCGGACTTTAAACTTAAATAATATAATTTCTTAAAACGGATTGCATTCACCTCCCCACAGTACTTCATTTGAAAATTTTTGTTCCTACAAATACTACATTCCAATTTTTTTTATTTATTTGCATTTCGCCACTTCAAAGCATAAAGTAATTTAACTTTTTTGTGCATCTTCGAACAAACAAGATTCTCGTTTGGCTTAGTACTAAAATTATTTACAAGTGACAAGTACAGTTTTTTATTTTATGTCTCGTGGTGTTCATTTTATTTATTTGCTGTGCTTCTTCGATTAGTGAAATAAGCTGTGAAAGTTACTTACATCATACATAAACAATTTCAATAGTTTTCATTTGTCGTGACTCAAGTTGTAACCGTTTCTTAAAATGGTTTACACTATTGTTGAACGCGTAGAAATGATTTTTATTTACGAAGCCCAAAATCGTTGCTTTGCATGAACGGCAGCCATATTTAACGAAAGACATCCGGAAAAAATATTGGACCCAAGTAAATCCTTGAGTTAGTAGCAAAATTTGGAGAAAATAGATCTGTTTGCAATAAGAAAAGGGACGGGCCATGACTGCTCAATGAGGCCTATCATATTGAGGTTCTTGGTCAACTTACTATGCCTCCCACTACGACCCTTGGCGAAGTTGCACAACAAACTGGACTGTCGCATAAGTCAGTCAGGAAAGTATTGCAGCTTCACAAATTTCATCTATACAAACTGCTAAGTGACGTTTTTTTCTTTTTTTATCATTGACAGATTCTTAGTTTATACTTTGTGAACAATGTTTTCAATACCTTCTTCAGTGAAGTTAATAAACATTTTTAAGCTTTTACTGATTTTCTATTTAATTTTAAACTTTTAAACAGTGTTTTATCGAAACTTCAAAAATATGAGTTATCTTGTTTTTGCAGTAACCCAACGGGATATATTTATGTTTTTTGTTTTATTTATTAGAGGTCCCCACTAAATAATTTTAGATATCCTAAACAAAGGTCATCATCCACAAATATTGCTGCCCGTGTAACATATCACTCATACGAATGGGGCTCGAAGGAAAAAAGGTTGAGTATGGCTGCTCTAGATGAACATTTGCTGCACTTTTAACAGGACGGAGCTACTCCTCATTATTTACGCTCAGTAAGAGAGTGGTTGCATAATCATTATCCGGAGCAGTGAAATGGTAGGAGAAGACCCATAGATTGGCCACCTCAGTCACAAGATATGACACCGCTGGATCATCTTCTATGGGATCACTTGAAATCCGTTGTATTAAAAACTCAACCAGACTCAATTAATAATAATAATAAAAAAAAATTATTGATCTATTAACTATTTACAAACAAACTATACAATGTAAAAAAAAACAAAGAAACGGTCAAAAGGACTTTTGATCAGTTAAAAACTGTTCTTCCTCAGAAACCTGAATGAAAGTAAAACAAAAAGAATATAAAAATAAAAATACGTATAAAATAAGTACACGAATGAAACAAAAAAAATATATTACAAAACAAAACAAAACAAAACATTTTTTACACATTTTTTTCAGTAATTTTTTTAACAGTTTTTTCTGACAATTTTTTTTCCTAACAATTTGCTCCCTAACAATTTTTTTCCTAAAAATTTATTTCCTAACAATTTTTTTCTAACCGATGATTTAGTGTAATAAGAAGTAGAAAAAAAATATAATGCACTGCTCGTCAAATAACGCACTGTTCGTCAAATAATAGCTTAGTTATACGATTTTTATGTGTTGACAAGGACATTTTTTTTAAATTCATTGGAAATTTCCTTATAATGTTTTGCAATCTGATAAGAAAAGGAATTTTGATATTAAGATGTTCTATGTTTAGGGATATCTATGAGATCCTTTTTGCGTATATTTATACAGGTGTTGTGAATGTCGGACCTTAATTTACTTTTGTTGTATAGGTATACCGGAGAATGTGTAGACATGATTTTATGAAAAAAGCACACTGCGTGCACTTTTCTACGATTTTCCATGTTAAGCCATTTAGCTCGTTTTAGGGTGTGGGAAATTCGATCAAATTTACGGATGCCGTAAGTTAGCCTTACGCATGAGTTTTGCAATTTTTGGAATCTCCTTTTTTCTACACAGTCAAGGCAGGGACCGTAAACATAATCGCAGTAATTTTTTAAATTTGAATTTAAGACTTGTCTATTGATATATAGGAGTTTCAGCTTTCCATATGATTTTGCAGGATATGAGAAACGTGACGGTCAAATTTAAGTTTGTTATCGAACACCACACCTAAATTTTTAGCAAAGTCAGATACTGGTAATAAATTGTTATTAATTTTAATATAACAAAGATGGTTACTTTTAGTTCCGAAATGAAGAACAGTTGATTTTGACGTGTTAATAACAAGGTCATGACAAGATGAAAATTCTACTAATCCATTGACATCATCACTGATAATTTTTTCTGAAGCTTTAATCTCAGACGGGTTAAAGTAGTATAATTGGGTATCATCAGCATACATATGGATATTGCATCTACTTCAAAGATATCGGATAATAGATACGCCTTGTATACATTACACTTGTCCGCAACTTTTTTTTGACGGTACGCTCTTCCTATGTTGTCAGATCTCTTTCATCAAATATCAAACATTAAATTTTTATTTAAAAAGTTACTATTACCTTTAATACAATCTAATAAAAAAAGGAAATAAAGAATTGAAAGCATCAATATGAGTTTTTTATTAATTGCAATCACTTAAGACTTTTAAGTAGCTATTTTTACATGTGTATCATATGGGAATATTAAACATTTTGGTATAAATCATTTAACTTTGGCAACCTAAGACATTTTTCTGATGTTGTCAAAGTGACAGATCAAGTTTTATTGTGATTTTTGTGGTTTTTTGTAGTTTTCAAGAATAATTTAAACCCTGAGCTTTTTATTAAGGACTTTTACGATGGGGAGGAAATGTATAGTGTGCCGAAATACGCAGAATAAGAATGTTATTCGGTCATTTCATAAATAAGATTATGTTAGCATAGACGTAGGCATATACAGGGAATAAGGCTTAATTTATTTAACAGTGTAAAGGCATTTAGCACTAGCATTGTTTATTTAAATAATAATGTTCTATATTTTCTGATCAGATTTCCTAGAGAAATTATTCAACGTAGAATTTGGCTGCAAAATCTATGCTTGGTGGAGGAAAACATTATGAAAATGAAAGAAGCCTTAGTATATGTTCTGACCATTTTTGTATGGCAGATATTTATGAAAATTTAAGTGGTAGACACATCTTAAAACATAATGCTATACCTATCAAGTAAGTACAGTATTTATTATGGGTATTTTTATTATATGTAAGCTCTAAAATTATACAGCAATCATCACATTTTACAGAATTTTGGCAGAGGTAGTTGAAGAGGCGAAAAATGAAGAAAAAAAAATACTTTTTTTAGTGCAGTTCGTAACAAATGCTTCAATAACAATCTCACATGGAGATTGTTTCAAACTTGTTATAAAAAATTATTAATTCATAATGAAGTAAAGTCAAATAAAACTGCCAATGCAATTGCTTTAGATGGCACCAGCATCTTGGATTGTAGCAACACTAGTAGCCAAATTGCGTTAAATTTAAAATGTTACGAATCACACACTAAAGAAAATTTGGAATTTACAAATGAGCTTCGTGACCATGATTACCTATCTATATATTTTCTGAGCGAATACATTCAGGATGTAGTTGCTTATATTTCTGGTTTTATAGTAAAATCCTTAAAGAAAAAGATTCACTGCAAACAGTGTTCTGCAATTGAACCAGTGAGTTCGAAAACCGTACAAGTCTCAAATTTGACATTTCAAAATAAGTCATTTCGTTTAAAATTTGTCTCTTCATCGATTGAGATTAAAAACCGTACTAGATACCTAGATGTTAATGTAGTACAGCTGATTATACCCGTGAAATTAGGTGAAAAACCGTACATATCTGCGACTCGTACGGTTTTTCATCTCAATAACAAAATAATGGTCAGTTGGAAAAACACAAATACTGAAAATGATGATTACATAACTGAGATAACAGTTTTGATATTGTATTTTTCCTCCTTTTTGAATAAATATAAAATAAATCTTTTCTCTTCGACAGACTTTCTGTCTCAACTGTTAAAGGTGCTACTTTCTGTTCTTAATACACAAATAGCTATTTTGTCTTGTATTCCAAAATATGCTTTACAAAATATCAGTTATCTTATAACACTAAATAAATCTATTGAGCAGATTCTTCACCAAGAGTGTTTGTAGGAGTAAACATTGATAGTAAAATGACATTCGAAATGTCAATGACATTCGAAATGTCACAAAAGAAGCTTCCTTTAGTGTTTTTTCTATTCGGACAAATTAGAAACAAAGTATCTCTTGATAATCTTAAGCTAATGTGTTTTAGCCTTGTCCAGATATTATAAAATCATTGCTGATTACTGTCCTAAATGAGTTATTATATCATTACACAAATAATTCTAAAAATAGGTGTCGTGACATGCAACCCAAATGGTATGTAATAGAAAGATCATATTTGTATATTTATGTTATCTGAAATAAAATTGTTCTGTTTTTAATAGCTTTTTATTTCATAAAAAAAGGTAGTCCTGTCCTGTAGAAATGGTTTTCAAACAGTACCCATATAAAATAATAATAAATGGCTTTATATTTTTACTTGCTCTTTGCTCTTCATGTATTTAAAAAAAAATATATAATAAAATACTAACAAAAATGTTCTTCCACTTTGAGCTACCTACTATTTTAATCTATAAGAAAATATATAAAATGACTTTTTGAATGCCCTGTATAAATTGAATATGTTTTCTTTAAATTTACCTTTGATTCCGAAGACCCATAGGTTATTGATTTGGTCATTAAATAATTTTTACTAAAAATATATGTAAACCCTCCCGAAACACTACGTCAATGTGCGACGTACGATTCCCCTTTCCCCGTCTGGTAAAACATGCGGACAGAAGGTGTATTGGGTATACAGTGTGTAGGGCGAGTCTATCTTAGATAATATGATGTCTATGATCTACTTATATCTGATACCAAATTATGAGCATAAAAAAACGTTGATGCCGTGGCGTCGTATTGCTGGGTAGTAGTAAATTTCGCATGAAATTTACAGAAAAAGTATAAATTGTCAGAAAAACTGTAAATTTACAGAAAAACTGTAAATTTTTACTAAAATTATTTCGCAATATGAAATGACGCTCTATGCTTTTGTAGAAATAGGTAAGACTAAAAAATTTTTGAATTTCAAATCACAAATTCACAAAATTTTAAAAATTGTGTTATTGATTGATTTTTAATTGAATCTAAAAATGTAAATCGAAAAAAGTTAAGGATATAGTAATTCACTGAGAAAAACTAATTTTTGAAAAAGTTGTATAACGTACATTTACTCCCATCTTTTTCAAAAATGAAACACGTTTGTTTAACTGAAAAAATGTTTTAATTAGAATTTACAGGTGACTTTTCTTTAATAGTGTAACAAAACAGATAATTATCAAAAAGAAAAAAATTATTAATAGCGTGTAAATCCACCTATATTGGCTATTACTGCTTCAGCTCGGCGAGGCATACTTAAAATTAAATCATTTAGATCCAAGGTATCCCACAGATTTGGAAGAATTTGCCTCAGTGACCTTACGTCCTAAACAGGAGGTTGATGGGCAATAACTTCCCTTCCCAGCATGTCCCAGACATGTTCGATGCAGTTTAAATCGGGAGAGAGCAGGAATTATGGCAAATGATTGATTTCATGGAATGCTAGCCGTTCTTGTACTATCCTGGCTCTGTGCGGGCGAGCGTTATTATCCAGAAATCTAAAATTGGGCCCCAATTTCCAGCGATAATCATTCACCAGGTTATCAATGATGTCGTGGGCTTAAATTTCACATGTCATGGTACCTTGTCAAACATACAACTCCTTTCGACCTCCGTAAAAAATTTCACCCCAGACCATTACACCTCCACCTCCAAATGGATGCACTTCTTGAACCTATTGTTCAATAACTCTTTAATTTTTTGGTCTCAGACACGATCTGTACGTCTGTCAGCACGAAGACAAAAGCGACTTTCACCACTGAACATCACAGTGCGCCATTCATCATTCCAGTTGGCCCTTTCATTACACCAAAGCAAACATTGTGCTTTATGGACTGCGGTCAGTGGAGGTCGTCTTATAGGCCTATAGCAACGTAAAGGTGCTTCATTAAAACTATCAGAGTACGAATTTGGCTGGCAGCGAAAAGGTGCTAGCTGAGCTAGTGATGAGCGAGACTGGTCTTGGTCTTGCGGTCTTACGGCCTTGGTCTTGCTTTTTTGCAAGACCAAGACCAAGACTAGCTGAAAGCTTGCAAGACCAAGGCCGAGTGTGCAAGACCAAGACCAAATGGTGCAAGACTTGGATTGTTGGATATGCCAAGACCAGCTGAAGGCTTGCAAGACCAAGACCGAGTGTGCAAGACCAACCCGGTCTCGGTCTTGTTTTGCTCATCACTAACGTGCAGTTTGTTGTAGGATCCATCCTGGCTCCTCTCACTAATCTTCGGTCTTCCCTAGCATTTGTCGATCTTAGTCTACCGTTCCTATGACAGATCCAATCTCATAAAATCGGTTATTAAGTCGAGAAATTACACTTTGAGTGACATTATACAGATCAGCCACATCGATATGTCGCGCTTTCTCCAAGAAGCAACCCAATAGCTTGATTTACTTCCTCTACAGTTAAATGACGTTTATTCATTTTGTCGATAGCAGAATAACCACAATATCGCAAACTGCGCTTAACAGCACACAAACAAAACTAAACTTTACAAAAATAAAATCTACATTTTTTTGTAATAATGCTTTTTATCTGTTTGGGCACAATTTTATATGTTTACAAACAACATTTTTTTTAAACCCAAATGACATATGTATTAATAGCTATATCACATTTTCTTCTAGAAAAATTCCTTCATAGTGAGTACACAATATTCTTAACTTTTTTCGATCAGTTTAGAACAATTTTTTTCAGGTTAATCCATACTTTAAGTCATAATGTTTTCACAAAAATCTTTATTAACAACGAAGAAATAAAAAGATAGTGAATGTCTTTTAAAAAATACTAAGAGGCTATTAATAACTAAGTTTTCTCGTTATTTATTATTATTGCAATCTCAAATTAAATCTAATAAACCTCATACAGTAGCAACAAATTTTTCATTTTTCATTTAAGCTCCTTATAATTAAGTTATTAATAAAACACGGTAAAAAAAGTAAATTTAAATTTAAATTATAGACCTGTTTACTTTAGGTGTAAAAACTGAATTTAAAAAATTGTACTTTTGCTTGTTGCTGTCAGGCAATGCACGCGATTCTTATAATGAATATGTGTTGACGTATAATGCCCGTAATATGGATTTTTTAGACAGATTTTACCAGAGGCCACAAAAAATTGTTTACGAGGAAATTGTTTCATTTAAAAGATCAGTATAACTATTAGAAACAATATAATCATTATACTGATGAGGATATTTTTTTTAAAAATACCAAAATAAAATTTATCTTTTCGGTAATTTTTCAATAATCTCTTGTTTTAATTCTGTTAAGATACTGAAATCGTGCAAATGTGGGTATAATTTGTTTCTAAATTTAGCTGTCTCTGTGTCATCCAGTGCTCACTATTTGCCTTTTCACTCTGCTTCTGCTTTCATCGTAAAAACAGTGTCAAAATTGTGTTAAAACAGTGTTAAAACAGTGTTAAAACAGTGTTAAAACAGTGTTAAAACAGTGTTAAAACAGTGTTAAAACAGTGTTAAAACAGTGTTAAAACAGTGTTAAAACAGTGTTAAAACAGTGTTAAAACAGTGTTAAAACAGTGTTAAAACAGTGTTAAAACAGTGTTAAAACAGTGTTAAAACATTGTTAAAACATTGTTAAAACATTGTTAAAACATTGTTAAAACATTGTTAAAACATTGTTAAAACATTGTTAAAACATTGTTAAAACATTGTTAAAACATTGTTAAAACATTGTTAAAACATTGTTAAAACATTGTTAAAACATTGTTAAAACATTGTTAAAACATTGTTAAAACATTGTTAAAACATTGTTAAAACATTGTTAAAACATTGTTAAAACATTGTTAAAACATTGTTAAAACATTGTTAAAACATTGTTAAAACATTGTTAAAACATTGTTAAAACATTGTTAAAACATTGTTAAAACATTGTTAAAACATTGTTAAAACATTGTTAAAACATTGTTAAAACATTGTTAAAACATTGTTAAAACATTGTTAAAACATTGTTAAAACATTGTTAAAACATTGTTAAAACATTGTTAAAACATTGTTAAAACATTGTTAAAACATTGTTAAAACATTGTTAAAACATTGTTAAAACATTGTTAAAACATTGTTAAAACATTGTTAAAACATTGTTAAAACATTGTTAAAACATTGTTAAAACATTGTTAAAACATTGTTAAAACATTGTTAAAACATTGTTAAAACATTGTTAAAACATTGTTAAAACATTGTTAAAACATTGTTAAAACATTGTTAAAACATTGTTAAAACATTGTTAAAACATTGTTAAAACATTGTTAAAACATTGTTAAAACATTGTTAAAACATTGTTAAAACAATGTTAAAACATTGTTAAAACATTGTTAAAACATTGTTAAAACATTGTTAAAACATTGTTAAAACATTGTTAAAACATTTTTAAAACATTGTTAAAACATTGTTAAAACATTGTTAAACATTGTTAAAACATTGTTAAAACATTGTCAAAACATTGTCAAAACATTATTAAAACATTATTAAGACATTGTCACGTGCCCTAGTATAATAAACTAAAAAAAATAATAACTTACATATTTTATATTTTCCTCAATGCCTATTATTATTTTATCTAATATTTAGCGCAAACCACGTTGGCACGACACTGGACGACCGGGCGTTGAGCGACGTTCCAAGAATGCCGAAATTAAGTAGAAGATAGGCACAGGGCACAGTAAATGTGTGCCTCTGTTGTTTTCTCTCTCATAATAACGCGAAAAACAAGGACAACGACAATATCGCTTAGCAAGAGATGAACGGATGCGGTGGATTATACGTCACAAACGGGGCGCTGTCCTCATCGTGACGTTCTGTACCGATGGTTTATTTGTTTATCTTCAACTTAGCGCTGCCGGGTGGTTTTGCTTGTTGATATTTTGGAGCCGTACATTTCGGTAATCCGTTTGATAAGTGTGATATGTAATTGTTATAATACGAAAGGTTTTGGAGTTTCTTGAGACAAATAGATCACACTGCAGACGGGCTTTCGGCAGCAATTCTGGAGGTATTAAGTGAACTAGGAATTGACGAAGTTCCTGAAAAACTAATAGCACAAAGTTACGATGGTGTTTCCGTAATGAGTGGTATTGTTGGAGGGGTACAAGCTAAAATTAAAAACATCTATGCAAATGCCCAATATATTCACTGCTACGCTCACCAATTAAATCTAATAATTGAAAATTGTTGCTCAATAGATAAGGCTGTAAGAGTTTTTTTGCCAATCTCTCTGCATTTTCTGCTTACTTCTCCCGCTCTACAAAAAGAACAAGCGTTTTGGATAGGGTTGTGAAAAAACGGTTACCTCGTTCGGCTCCTATACGGTGGAATTTTACATCAAAGTGTGTCAATACTATTAATGTTTATAAAGAAGATTTAATGAAATGTATCGAAGAAATTATGGACACAGAATTCGTTGAAAAAAACTATTAATCAGACTAAAGGGTTGATACATTTTTTGAAAGATATCGATTTTAATTTCTGGTTATTTTTCTTTAGCAAAATAATGGCAAATTGCGATATACTTTTTGATCAACTGCAGAGTAGACAGCTCGATGCTCTCAAGATTAAGATAAACATCAAATTTTGCAACAGCTATTCAAAATATTAGAAATAATATAAACACGAAAATTCATGAAGAATGGCAATCACAACAAGACCCACAAGAACTGAACTTAAACGACAACACCCAATCAGGTCCAAGTACAAGCAAGAAGAGACGGTTTGTTGAAAAAGAGGACCCCATTCCTAATTTAAGGACATGTAAGGAAATTTGTGATACAATAGTAGTGCAGGTAAATGAACGTTTTAGTTTTACTACTCACCTAACAATTGCAAGTTTATTTAATAGTGAAAAATTTAAAGACTATCGAGGTTGTTTTCCAAATGAGGACGTTAAAACTGTGTGTAGTTTATTTCCAAACATTAACAGCTTGAAATTAAAAAACGAACTGTCCATACTTTACACTCGAGATGACTTTGTGCAACACAATGGGACCGTACCGTTATTACAAATGTTTTTTGAGAACAATTTGACAATTACATTTTCGGAATCTGTGAAGCTGCTAACTATCCTGTGTGCAATTCCCATGACCACAGTGGATAGTGAAAGATGTTTTTCGACACTAAAACGTATTAAAACATTTTTAAGGAACACTATGTGCCAAGATAGATTGTGCGCGTTAGCCATGTTATCCATAAAAAAAAAACTTATTCGGTCCATTCCAAATTTTAATAATCTGGTCATCGATCACTTCACTAGTCAAAAATCCAGAAGAATGGACTTCAACTATAAGAAATAGTATACAACTGCAGCGGTACCTAGCAGTAAGTCTTCAATTTTGTAATATTAAATTTTTTTTAAATATATTTAGTTTCCATTAAGCAGAGAACTTGTTTTCCTAAGGGATTCCTTTCCAGGCTCCCCTCCCTTACAGTGACACAGGATAATCACAAGTAGATTGGAGCGCTCGAGAGTGTTTCTAGGGTTAACCGGGTTAGACTATACTGATCATCAAGAAACAAAAATATATAAATACTGAAAAAGGAGGAGAAGGTTTCAAAGGATGTGAACCATACAGAGGTCCCAAGAAACTTAAGTACATTTGGTTTTAGGAAACTATTGTGCATCGGTATTAAAAGAATAGAAGGAAGTGCAATGACTCTAGATCCATACTGGGTCAGAAAAATTGAAGATAATTAGACGTGACTAGACCGTACATAGATCCATACTAGGCAGCAACAAAGTAAAGTAAAGACACTTATTTCGCCTTTTATGACACAGCTGTGTGCTGATTGCCTATTCTACGACCGGGTAACCGCAGTGAATATGAAGATACGTATGGTCCAGAATCATTAATGAGGCTGCAGTGACAAACAGACAAGTATAATAAAATAAAAAATTCAGTAACAAATTTGAAATTTTAGAAAGGAGTCAAAAAATTAATGAAGATCAATTTAAATTACAGTATCAGAATTAAGTTAACAACATGTAAAATTTGAAAATGTTAAATAAGTTAGAATAAACTGAATAAATAAATAAAGGGTAATTTGAATTGAATGGTATATTAATTGTTCAGTTTGGATAAGTTTCGTAAATATTAAAATATCGATACAATTAACATTTTAGTAGGTGTCAAATCAAGAAAATTTATGCAATTATTAGACTCTCTCCCTACTTTGAATTTAATTGAAGGATGTAAGTTATTAAGTTCAAAAAGGAGAAGATCTGCATTATTAATTAGTACCTGAGATTAAATTTTTCAATTTTTACACACTGATGTATTCATTTCACTTCCATATCCTAAAAATATTTGGCTCATACGGTAATATAACTAAAAAATCTATAAATGTATAGGCATAATATGCATTTTTTAAGATAAAAATTTGAAGCCCTCTGCTTGTTACGCCAATGTGTACAGGTTAGCTAAATAAAAATTATTATTTGCATTTTTTCTAAATAATATACTATACCCACTTAAGTTTTAACGTTGCGTGTTGCTTGAAGTAAATAACTATTTAAATAACCTTTTCGACTTATTGCAACCAAAGAAGGAAGGGCAAAAAAATTTCATCCTCCTTAATCCCTGTGTTTTTATTAATTATCACTTGTCAAACTGTCAAGTTGAAGAAGCTCTCAATAACACGCAAAATTATATACTTGTAAATAATGTAATAATCTCTCATTATTTATAATTAATAAATTATTATTTAGCTCATAATTATCACCTTTTAAATAATTAGTTAAACGAGTAGATATATAGGTATTGGAATGACCTTTTGGATTTTAATTTAATTGTTTTTTTTGCGAAATATGTAGGAGCTTAATATTTTTGTACTACTGTTGCATGATTGTTTTATAATTTATTGACGGAATATAAAGGAAAACGTAATCGAAAATATTATATTAAATAAATAAAAAATAGACCAGTTAATAAACAGTGTAATAAAAATCGGTTGTAAACAAAAATAATTTTTAATAATCCAATTTGCATATCTTTCACAAACAAGAAACAAGAACTAAAAAAAAAACAAATTATTCTTTAACAGCCTAATTGTTTTCAATTGGATGAACGTCTGAGACCGTGTCTACCAAAACTAATTCGGGTCCAATTAAAAGTATTATTACATAAATTAATAGACTGTAACAGTATTCTTGGAATGATCTTGGCCATTTAGCGTTGCTGGAATTCATTATGGCTCTAAAAGGCCATTACCAAAACGCTTGGCTGACTTCCTAATTAATTTTAAGATGGAGATACTGAACTTTTTAAACTAGTGTTTAAATTACGTAGGTCCTTCAAAGAGTACAATTTTAATAACGTTTGATGAGTGTATTCCAAGCAGAAAAAAAGTTTTAGTGAATATTCGAATAAAATGATAATAGAAAATATCGAAAACGATATAAAATCATTGTATTTCTCATTTGTTCGATCTAAACTCGAATATGCCTCGTTTATTTGGGATCCTTATTATCAAATACACATTTGTCGGATAGAGTCCACACAAAGGCGTTTCCTCAAATACTTAAGTTTTCGGGCAGACCAAATTTATCCACCGATTGGTATTACTCAAAATGCTTTACTGACTAGACACAGATTGACAAGTCTCGACGTAAGACGAAAGTACTTCTCCATAATTACCCTCTACAAAGTTGTTAATTTTAAAATCAATTGTGAAGCTCTTTTACATATGCTTAATTTTAGAATCCCACGCGCAACCTCTCGAAACACTGAATCATTTTACATAGCGACTCCTCGGACAAACGTTCTGAAGTTTTCACCTGTATATAACATGTGTAATAATTATAATAATATTAGTGAACAGTTGGATATATTTAATTGCAGTGTTAAAAACATAAAAACACATTGTTTAAAATAATTTTGAATTTATTTACTGTAATTTTAGATTAATTATCTATATGCTTTTTGTTAAACTGTTTTCTTTCAAATGTACTCCTGTTCTGTAATTGGGTTTAACCTGTTGAACAATGTATAAATAAATAAATAAATAAATAAATAAATAACAAAGCAAGAGGAAGCCAGAAAGAAAGCTAGGACCGTTGCACTAGGAAAAAAAATGATTTAAGACAAAATTATCGGGGTGGGTGGCTCAGTGGTAGAGTCTCTGCCTGTGGATCCAAGGGTCCCAGGTTCGAATCCCACCGTTGTCCGGGATTTTTTAATTTAATTTAATTATTTAAAATTAATTATGATGCCTTGGTAGGATTCCCCACTCGACCATTCACTGTTGGGTTCTAATTAACAGTGCTGTTCCTAAAGTGGCGCTGGGAAACAGTAACAAAGCCTACACAGAACATGAGGCTAATGACCTTAGCAGTCGATGACACCAAATTAAAAAAAAAAGACGGAATTTACACGCCATGATCCATGATATTACCAAAACTATTAATTAACTAAGTTGGCAATAGATAGCAATTAGATGCATTTCTGTGTAATAATTCAAAGGTTCAATGAAATTATAGAAATAATAAAGAAGCAGCTTTATATCAGTTCGTTTTCATTGATGAAACATGTATATTTTAAAATGGAACATTAAACAGTTCTTGTCAAAATAATTATAAAGGGTGCCAGACCTACAAAAATCGATGGCAAGAAGTGAGTCGCCAAATTTGAAGTTAATAAAGGTATCATTTATCATGTAAATCGAGTAAAAACACTTGTTTCTTTATATCATGTGCCAAAACAGCTATATTCTAAACTATAATATTGAAATGACACATCACATTGAAGATTTAATGGTAGAGGTACGCTATTCTTGCAATCACTTAAATTGGAAATTTTTTATTAGAGTGGTCAATAAAAATCTACAAGTTTTTCACATTCACAAGATCTACAGTGAAAACCAAAAATGCCATTTAAACTTTAAAACAATATCAAAAAATTAAAAATGAATTTACAAGATTCGCTTAAACGGTGTACCTACTATTAAATCTTTGATATGATATGTCGTTTCTATATTACAATTTAGAATCTAGCGATACTGACACATGTTATACGAAATAGCAACTAGAAATAAATAGGTACAAACTAAAAGAAATAATATAATATAATAAGATAATTAAGCAGAACAATATAGAAAAAGTATTACGTGTTCGTCCCTTTTAACCCCATTGAACTTATTGGGGACCTTTCTAAGCAATATTATTAAAAATATATTAGCAGAGAGGGAGTTTTTGATAGATTGGACATTATTTTTATTTTAACCCTAACAGCGATATTGATGACAGCGATTCAAGTACTTTTTTTAATAGGAATTAGAAGATTAGCAGATGAATAATTATTTCTTGTAAGAAAAGAATATATTTTTTAAACAAAACATTATCTTATTTTTAAAAAATAAATAGTTTGACATATTTCTTATATATCTGTTTTTTTATTTAATTTATTCCAAAATATAAAAAAATATCAGACTCGAAAGTTTCGCTATGCGAGTTATACAATTTAATGATTGGAAAAAGAATATTACAAACAGTGGCGGCTTGTGGTAATTTAAAATGGGGTTCAATTTTTTACAATAATTTTAGCATTTGTAAACTTTGTACAAGAGCCAATATCCCTCAAAACTTCTTTGGCATCGTTCGTTTTATACAATTAAATTCCGAATTTTTTATAAGATTCTTGAGTCATGAAAAGGTTTCATGATACCATCACTTAGATGATCCATTACTAGAAATGGTACAAGCGCAGAAACTAACGTTTTTATTTTATCAGACTCGTGACTTCCGAAGAACTTGTTAATCTAAAAAAGCAAAAAGAATCGAAAAGAATCGAAAAGAATCGAAAAGAATCGAAAAGAATCGAAAAGAATCGAAAAGAATCGAAAAGAATCGAAAAGAATCGAAAAGAATCGAAAAGAATCGAAAAGAATCGAAAAGAATCGAAAAGAATCGAAAAGAATCGAAAAGAATCGAAAAGAATCGAAAAGAATCGAAAAGAATCGAAAAGAATCGAAAAGAATCGAAAAGAATCGAAAAGAATCGAAAAGAATCGAAAAGAATCGAAAAGAATCGAAAAGAATCGAAAAGAATCGAAAAGAATCGAAAAGAATCGAAAAGAATCGAAAAGAATCGAAAAGAATCGAAAAGAATCGAAAAGAATCGAAAAGAATCGAAAAGAATCGAAAAGAATCGAAAAGAATCGAAAAGAATCGAAAAGAATCGAAAAGAATCGAAAAGAATCGAAAAGAATCGAAAAGAATCGAAAAGAATCGAAAAGAATCGAAAAGAATCGAAAAGAATCGAAAAGAATCGAAAAGAATCGAAAAGAATCGAAAAGAATCGAAAAGAATCGAAAAGAATCGAAAAGAATCGAAAAGAATCGAAAAGAATCGAAAAGAATCGAAAAGAATCGAAAAGAATCGAAAAGAATCGAAAAGAATCGAAAAGAATCGAAAAGAATCGAAAAGAATCGAAAAGAATCGAAAAGAATCGAAAAGAATCGAAAAGAATCGAAAAGAATCGAAAAGAATCGAAAAGAATCGAAAAGAATCGAAAAGAATCGAAAAGAATCGAAAAGAATCGAAAAGAATCGAAAAGAATCGAAAAGAATCGAAAAGAATCGAAAAGAATCGAAAAGAATCGAAAAGAATCGAAAAGAATCGAAAAGAATCGAAAAGAATCGAAAAGAATCGAAAAGAATCGAAAAGAATCGAAAAGAATCGAAAAGAATCGAAAAGAATCGAAAAGAATCGAAAAGAATCGAAAAGAATCGAAAAGAATCGAAAAGAATCGAAAAGAATCGAAAAGAATCGAAAAGAATCGAAAAGAATCGAAAAGAATCGAAAAGAATCGAAAAGAATCGAAAAGAATCGAAAAGAATCGAAAAGAAACGAAAAGAATCGATAAGAATCGAAAAGAATCGAAAAGAATCGAAAAGAATCGAAAAGAATCGAAAAGAATCGAAAAGAATCGAAAAGAATCGAAAAGAATCGAAAAGAATCGAAAAGAATCGAAAAGAATCGAAAAGAATCAAAACGAATCGAAAAGAATCGAAAAGAATCGAAAAGAATCGAAAAGAATCGAAAAGAATCGAAAAGAATCGAAAAGAATCGAAAAGAATCGAAAAGAATCGAAAAGAATCGAAAAGAATCGAAAAGAATCGAAAAGAATCGAAAAGAATCGAAAAGAATCGAAAAGAATCGAAAAGAATCGAAAAGAATCGAAAAGAATCGAAAAGAATCGAAAAGAATCGAAAAGAATCGAAAAGAATCGAAAAGAATCGAAAAGAATCGAAAAGAATCGAAAAGAATCGAAAAGAATCGAAAAGAATCGAAAAGAATCGAAAAGAATCGAAAAGAATCGAAAAGAATCGAAAAGAATCGAAAAGAATCGAAAAGAATCGAAAAGAATCGAAAAGAATCGAAAAGAATCGAAAAAAATCGAAAAGAATCGAAAAGAATCGAAAAGAATCGAAAAGAATCGAAAAGAATCGAAAAGAATCGAAAAGAATCGAAAAGAATCGAAAAGAATCGAAAAGAATCGAAAAGAATCGAAAAGAATCGAAAAGAATCGAAAAGAATCGAAAAGAATCGAAAAGAATCGAAAAGAATCGAAAAGAATCGAAAAGAATCGAAAAGAATCGAAAAAAATCGAAAAAAATCGAAAAGAATCGAAAAAAATCGAAAAAAATCGAAATTAATCGAAAAGAATCGATTAATCGAAAATAATCGATAAATCATAAAGAATCGATTATTTTTAAATAATCCAATAGTCGAAAATAACTGATTATTTATTTTGACGTTTTCAGCAGTCATTTTGGCAACAAAATTATTTAAACAGGAAGTTTTATTGAGTAACTGGATTTTTTTTATCAATTTATAGAAATCTACCAAAAGAAAATTGTCTATAAAAACTAGCCAAAATAGCTGAAAACCTACCAAAAAAGCAGGAATCTACCAAATGTGGCAACGTTGGATTAAAGACTCCCAGTCAGAGTGACCTTAATTAAGGAAAATAACTAACCGTTGGACCAAGCGAAGTTACCTGTCGTGACGTAATCTACCGTAATCTACGTGCGATGCACAAAATGATGCTAAAAATAGCGTGGTTTCAAGCAGGCACACTGCTGTTTCACGGATCTATTAACCTCTTTTTTTAACATTAATTCTCATACACCTCTCGTGTTCACTAGACATATTGAACCGACAGACGCGGTCAGCCTGAGCGCAGTGGGGTACCAAAATAAGTAGAAATTAATACGTACGAAAATATTAAATATATTAAAGTGAATTTATATTATTAAGTTATTTATATGTGATTTTAAAATAATGTACTCTTAAGAAATTTAACTGGATGTTCACTGCACAAATGAACCAATGGAGAAACCGCCCCTAATTACAAATAAACAAATGTAAGAGTAAATATTATAACAAAAAAATAGATCACAGTTTCACACTGCTAAAGAATTCACTGAAAACAACATTTTTCAAATATCTTTTAAAACTGGAAGGATGGAGATAATCTTTATGTTTGAGTGATGAATTATATTATTCATACATGTTTCAATAACTTTAAAGTTGAAAAGAAGCAGCAATGTCAGTCTATTTTTGAAGCATTTTTGGCCATATTGAATACTTGAGACAAAACCATTACTGAAAATGAGATACTCAAAGATTTTAACAATTTCCTTCTTGTATTCAGATATTTTAGCAATTTCAAACTTTAATTCTTTAAGTAAAGGTATCCACTGATATTATGACTCCTCCACATGCCTTTGTGGTTTTCATTTTTCAATGATCTCTTTAATTCTATAGGATGTTGTGGTAATGTAGTTTTGTTTAATAACTTTCTTGGTGAAATGAAATTAGTTTGTGTTATTTTCTGTGCTAATTCTGGACCAATTTTGATTCATCTGCAATATACTACCATATAGTTTTATTTTCCATGATTTGCAATATGTTTACAGCTTTTTTGTTCAGATGTTTAATATTTGCATAAAGGAACTCAATATTTTCCATTAGTTATATACATTTAAAATTAATTGTTCCTAGTATTATACAAACAAGTACATAACCTTACAATTTCAAAATTTTCTAAATTCCTCAATTATTGTGACGATTAGACAACACTGCAAGGCCGTGACGACATAATCTCTGACGGGCATCGGTATTTGTATTAAAAATACTATAGAGTTCTTACAAAATCAGTTGATGAAATTAGAGGATGTACCATTGCAAGTTAGAGCAAATATACATTTCCAGCATATTGGGCTCCAGCCCATATTAGTAGGCTCACTAGGGACTGGGTTGGATGAAAATTATACACAGCGTTGGCTGGTAGAGGTGGTCGATAGTTTGGACACCTTGCTAGTCTTATTTTGACATCTAAGCATGCGCAGATGTTTATCTTCTAAAACTGACTTTATTAAGGATTGTGCCTGTCCTTAATTGTGGATGTTTAAGGGCAGCAGGTAGTAGCGACTTTATAGCTTTCGGATGCGCTCGTCATTTAAATCTTCAAAAATTATAATTTCTAATGCCTCTTTAATATTAGGTACTATTATAGAATTTATTTGACTCTAATTACGATGTCACTATTAGTGGCTGGCTTTATAGAAATTTGAAATATCTCTCTATTAAGGACAGGCACAATCTTTATTAAAGTTAGTGATCTGCGCATGCTCAGATGTCAAAATAAGAGCGGCACTAATAGTGGCTGACCTTAAGTGAACTTGCAATAACCCTCTAATAACTATAAATTCCATCTGAGTCACAGTGATAGGCAATGAGATCAGCCCACTTATTTTTAACCGAGCAATCTAATGAGAAATTAAGCTGTCAATATCAAAACATTTAGGCTTTCCAGTTTTTATATTCTGTATCCGTCAGGTATTAATTTAAAGTTTTTTAACCCATGTGAAATTTTTCAAATGTAGATATATCCAATACTGCATTTTCTTTGTTTTATTTTATGTAGATTGGATTGTCAAACGTGTCCTCCTTATTGCCCGTCACTGTACACTTCTATTATATAATTGTATTTTTTATAGTTTTTATTAGATGCTTTTTCTATGCAATATAATAAAAAAAAATCACTTGTGAATCAACAACATAATATCTAAGGCTAACACGTAAGTTATTAATGGATTAAAGAGTTTTTCTAATTCTAATTTGGCAAAAAGTAGCACATGGCGGGCGGGAGTCGCGTCATACGGAATTATTAAGGCTAGAACGATTTCGATTTTTCCACTTTTTACTCATGCAGCAATTAGTTTTGATAACCTGGTAATTACATGTTTGGTTGCGTCTTGTTTTAAGTAAACAGCGCCACAGTTCCACTGTTAATTATCCTTGTAATTTAATTATTAATAGAAGTCAATCGATAATTGAATCCGATTAGTGTCATTATGATGCATGTCCAATGACATAAAATTTAATTTGATACAGCTCTATAGTCTATATTAGGAAAAAAATATAGTTTCTACAGGTTCGGCCTCAGGCGCGCTTTGCATAGGTGAGAATAATTCGTCGTTAACAAGGCGAACAGGCGTATCTCAAAATTACACAATTTGAGTAATTACAGTTTAAAGACTTTTATTAACTTCAATCTGAATTTTTTTAACTTAAAAAGTTGCTTAAAAAATGCTAATAACATAAAACAATATATAACGTATATAAATATATATAAATTCTGAAAACGCCTTTTGATGGACCTAACTCAAATCCAGGAATTTTTGAGATATGTCCCTTTGTCATGTTTGCGACGAATTCATGGTGTGTTCGAAAGAGTTCAGATAGATTTAACTTGAGTATAATAATTGTATTAAACAATAAGTCAACTGCACGGAAAAACTTTACCAAATAAATTCCTTTAAACGTTGAAAAACGTCTGGAAACAGTTTACATCTGTGGTTTACATTTTTATATGTAGTTTACTGTGGTTTATGAAAATTGCTTTTGATTTTATCTTTTTTTGTTAGAATTATATTTTAATTTTATTATCTTTTTTGTTAATATTATTTTTTGACTTTATTGCTTTGATATTAAATAAAATAATGCGTTTGTTAATTATTTTTTATTTTATAACATACAAATTTAACATAATTGTTTTTTTTCTTCTAAATTTGAAACCGCAGCTTATTCATAATTTCATTTCTTTTCATTACGCCATTTCTTTCATCCTGAGGTTCATTATTGGTTGAGTCCCATTTAAAATATATGAAATTGCATTTTGGGGAGGTTATAGCCGTGAGATAGTCGTCTTTTATCTGCAAAAAAGAGCAATGCAATTTTTATCTAGAGTGAACAATCTCGACACATTTTATGAACCTTCTTGAGTAAGAGAATGATGTCCACCAATTACTGTCGAAGACATTGGATTGATAAAAAAATATGATATAGAAATCAATACCATATTTTTTGATGATGATTTTCAAGAAATAAAAAGGTTTTGATGCTAAAACTTTAAAAAGCATATTAAGTATTTAAATTGCATGGAGATATTTGTTTGTTCTGGTTGTAGTTACTGAGAGAGACAAGTTTGTGCTCTTCAATATAAAAAATCAGTTTAATAGTACCATCAAAAAATATAATAAAAACATGCATTGTTTTCGAGAAAAATACATAAAACCTTGTCCCTTACTAATAACATGATGCATCTATAACCAAATTTTATTGATTTTTTTAAGAAATACCTTATTATTCGAATAATTATGTCGACCATTTATTCATTTATTCTGTAGAAGAAGAGATCCATAGAATGAAAATAATCAAGTTAATAACAAAAATTTATTGCAGAATTAGATCTCTCAATGTAGCCAAAGTGCAAACTGAAATTGTTATGGGAACATCTAACAGAAAAAATGTTTCCAAGCTCATTCTTTTCCATTACTTATAAAGAACTTTAAAGTAGTGTAAGTATGTAATAGGTACAAGATGGGTGCAAAGTAAATGGCGAAACTACACTGAGAAATAACTATTGCATTAACTTGCCCATGTACGTATTTTTTAGTGCAATTGTACCAGTTATTTTGCACCCGTCTTTTATGTGTCATAAAACAACAATTATTAGCAAATCATGTTCCAGGTGTATATTAAAGAGCTCAGGTTTAGCTATATAAGCAGCTATATAAGCAGCCTTTTCAGTACTTGTGCTTACCAAATTCGGTATACATATTGATTAAAGATGATGTCTCTACTGATTAATGATACATGTAATGTAATGTGAAATCTACACAGATAAGCCTAAAACAAAAAATGTTATGTGATATGGCAGTACTGTTGATGGCGCCTTGCGCGGAATTTATTAGAACTATTGATATGGCAATTTTTTATATTGTAGGCATGTTCATACTGTATACGTTGGGCAAAAAAAGTCAATTTAAAGTTTTTTAGGGATATGGCACTATTGAAAAAGGGGTGCGAATATGTTTGTGAAAATCAAAATTATTTAGGCAAATATTATTTGAACATTGAAAATAAATCCGGCCCTGTTTAATGACGTAGAATCGTCTAAAAACGATACAATGCGCATGCTCAGTAGAACCTCAACGAGGGGCACCTTTGTGCCAAAAATGGATTATCATACCGGCGATATACTGGTTGCATATAGGTATATGGTTATAGCATACATACATTCTATAGTACTTCGGAATATAAAATTGTAAAGCTGTGCCTACACCGTTTGTAAAATGAACTAACCAACCTAACGTATATTATGGTACAATCTAGGCCAGATATAGCGTATGCCATCGGGATTGTATCAAAATCCCTAGAAGAACCAACTCACAATGACTGGGTGGAAAGGAAGATAATTTTTAGATATCAAAGGTACACAGAAGGGTAAGACTATGAGAGAAGACGAATAAACATGAAGATTAATTACATATGTTTTCTTCAAGTATGCCAATGGTTCAATCTCCTGGCTAAATCAGAAGCAGCTAGTGAAAAGGAGATCAAGAACTGATTTGGTCGAAACCTCTTCGAGATAGTTGATTTGCAGGATGTTCCTGATCTACTAGCTGATAACACTGCCCAACACTAATTTAATTGCCAACAATATCTGAGCGATTTCTAGGTAATTTTGTGGTGCTCATTATGAAGTCCATTTAGGATTGGCTCTACTTTTGGAGATATATTAGAAAATTATGATAAAATAAAGAAAAAATCACTTTAAGAGATAAGTAGTCCCCATAAACTTGCTTATGGGGTAATAAAAATGACAGTGTTGTCGAAAAATCGAAACGAAAAAACAATAAAATCCATAATAATGATTTATTAGGTATTATAACAAAGAAATAAAATTTAATTTGGAAAATTATATCTAATTCGTAGGGAAGAAGCTCATTTTATACGATTTTCTTTTATGGGGACTGTCAGGAATATCACGTTGGAGGCTCCAGCAATAGTCTGCTATCATATGCTTATACCATCTGCCCTGATATCTTTCCTCCATCGCCTATATATCCTGGTGGAATCTTTCCCCATGTTCCTCACTTAAGTCGCCAAGATTGTCGGGAAATTTATCCAAGTGACTATAAGGAAAGTGTACTTTAATACTCATATTAGTACCTAAGTTTTTAAAGTTGCACCAGTTGCTCGTAATTGTCCGCTTTGTGGTTACCCAAGAAGTTCTTAATCACCCAAACAAAGCTACACCAAGCAGCAGCTTCAAGTGTCGTCATGTGATTTGTAAAATTACAGTCCTTAATAAGTTTGCGAATTTGAAGGCTAATAAAATACCCGCTTTCAGCTTTTCCATACTTAGCCTAGGAAACGATCTACATATGTATTTGAAGCACTCGCCATCTTCATTGAAAGCTTTAACAAATTGTTTTATTAGTCCTAACTTGATGTGGAGCGGTGAGAGAATGATTTTTTCATGGTCAACCAATGGTTCGTTTATGACATTTGCTGTTCCTACAATCATATTTTGTCCATTTGGCCAAATTATCCTCTTCCAATGATCTTGCTTCGTCCTACTATCCCACAAGCAGATAAAACAAGGGTGTTTCGTGTACGCACCTTGCTGCCCGAGCAAGAAGTTCACCATTTTTAGATCTACATAAATGGAAAACTGATGCTCTTCATAGGAGAGTTTCTGCAATACTAACTTAATGTTTTGATATTCTTCTTTAAGTTTTGTTGAGTGGCCGATAGGAATTGAAGCATATCGGTTGCCATTGTGTAGCAAAACACACTTTAAGCTTTTACTGGAACTGTCTATGAACAGTCGCCAGTCACTTGGAACAAATTGAATTCCCATTTGACGAAGAAGTCCGGGAATATTGTTGCAATAAACAAGATCTTCATCTTGATTGAAGTAAGGAACAAGTTTAACCTCTCGTGTTCTATAAATTGTTATTTTTATATCTGGCTGTAGACAGTTTATTCTTATAACTTGGATGCTAAAAGTTCAGATGCTTGCTTTGATAGACCGAGGTCCCGTATCAGGTCATTCAGTTCTTCTTGAAAGAACTGCTGGGGTGTTGATTGTATTTCCTCATATTCATTTTCACTGCTGTTACTGTACTGGTTCTCAATTTCTTCTACTTCTGACATCGAAACATCTGGCAATGTGGTACATACTGGTACGGAAATCTCTTCGTTATGTGGCACAGGTATTTGTGCTAATTCTAAATCAGGATATTCCCATTTGCCTTTCTTGTATCTGATAAAACCTTTTACATTAACTAAACAAAAATCGTCGTGGTGGTTTTTGGGTTCTTTCCACACCATGGGCACTCCAAATTTTAAACTTTTTCTCTTTTGTTTTATCCACTGTCGTAAAGATTCGACACATGTTTTGCACACTATATGGGGAACCCAGGACTTGTCTTGATCTCCAAGCACTACGCCAAAATAACCTTGATAAGCTTGCCTAACAAAATCTGTGATATTTTTTCTTTGCTTCTCTACAGTATATTCGCCACAAATGTAGCAGAAGACATTGGGGTTATTCAAGCAGCTTCTTTGCGAATAACTCATTCCTTTGAAAAACAAGCGTCACTTTCTTTTTTAACCGACTTCAAAAAAGGAGGAGGTTCTCAATTCGTCGCGATATTTTTTTTTTTTAATGTATGTTCAGCGATAATTCTTCAACACGGTGTCCGATTTCAATAATTCTTTTTTTTTTTAGAAAGGGGGTACTTCAGGGGTGGTCCCATATAAATTTGTTTAAAATATAATAATTGGGTCTGTGAGAAAATTCTCAAACTTTTCATTTTTTATGTATGTTTAGCGATATTACCTTTTCAATGATGTGCCGTACATAGTACATTCCTAATTTAAAATTTAGGGGTTGGAGAAATGGAAGGGAGGGGGTTGACACATGACAGATGTCTATATTGTAAAAATGTGTTTAATTGTGAATAAAAATCGACCTGTTTTAGAATGTTCCAAAAATCCAATAACTAATGCCGATAAACAGGATAAAACTGTTTTGAGTGACCCACTCTGTATATCAGAAATGGCTAGATATATCGAATTATTTTATAGAACAAAATCTGCTTAAAACATTTTTTACAAGATGCGCTGTATGAGAAAGATCCTCCCATCGAAAATGAAATTTTGAGCGCAGCGCCATCTACATATTGACCTATTTAAAATTAATTTATATTTAAAATTGAAGCTCTCTTAGCGCTCTATGATCTGGTTTTTACAAAATTAAAATATCTCTATTACTTACCAAAATATCCGGCATGGGAGTTTTTACTGGTACACCCTGTATATGCGTCTTTTACGTCTTTTACATTTAAACAATTTCATTAGGTAGGTAATACGAAATAAATACACAAAATAGGTAAGAAAAGCACAATAACCGCGACGCTAAGCCCTTAGTGTAACTGCTCACTTTGAACTGACACAATTAAAGTTAAAATCAAGAGACAAGAGACAAACAATTGCAGGCATTGATCACGTGGTCAACAGTCAGCATGTAATTAGACAATGTCGAACTCTCGTTTCTGTGCAAAATGTGTTATTTTTCAATTCTTAAAAAATAAAAAGCATCTGTTATGACTAAATTTCTTAAAAAATGATGGTATCCGCTATCTCAAAAACAGAAACCAATTTAAAAAAACTGCTTCTATTTTTTAATTCAGCAGACCTGTATTACCCTAAATTTCTTTAAAAATACTTGGCAACAAAATTTTTTTGAAATTTTGTAGGGCGGTGTAATGAAGCAGCTATTAGGTTAGCTAAAACATATCCAAACGGGTCATTTTTTGTTCGAGAATTGGTAACCGAAGGCTCTATTAACGTAGAGAAGATTGATTTAAAATATCAGTAGCAGACATGATAACAAAGCCTCTTTAATGAAGAATATTGGCTTAATAATAGAAGATAATAAATTATTCAATGAAGGACTAAGAAGGGCCACTCTGATTCATATGTGCTTTTGTTTTGTTGTAGTTAGGATTTTTTAATATTGATTGATGTATAAAATAATTTTTAATTAAAGTATTACGAATAGTCATTCAAGTTTCTTTTCCTGCAATATTAAATTTAATAACATTATATCCTCTAGTGAAAAATAAAAATTATAATTTCGTTAAATTCATTCATTTTTTGTCCGATATTCTGAATCTCCCTGTAGATATCAAAGGTTTCTTGGCATTATTTTAATGAGCATAAAAATGCGCAACTTTTGTATAATATAACCAACTGTTGCTGTTTAAAAAATAGCAATACTGTCCCTATGAAATAGTAGGGACCAGATATACCTATATTACTAATATTTTTTTGTTTTCTGTAATTTTTTATGTTACTATGTGAAAATAAATTATTAGGTATTATTATTATAAATCTGTAGATCAATATGCAGCCGGTGTTGTCAGCTGAATTATTTTAAGGCTTTCCGTTCTTTAAATATTATTTGTTGATATAACAGTAAGTTCATTTAGCTAAATCAATTCAAAGGGGATCCAAGAACAATAAACATTAAATGAAATAATACTCATTGAATAATACAGAGAATAAGAAATATATTAAACTAAAATTAATCAGAATTAGAAAAAGGCCTACAAAATTGATTGTGTTATTCCTAATTAGTGAGCACAATGATCACATTCCCAAATATAAAATTGACACCATTAAGGTGGGTTTAAGGGAAAACATTTTCACTTACTCTTACCTTTTAGTGTATATTAAACAAAGCGATTTTGGGATCTTTCATTGTTCGAAAGTGTCGTACACCAGGTTTTTACGATCCGATATGTAACAATGATATTTTTAAGGCGACACACTAGTGAATTCAAGAAGCGCATTAAAAACATCTTTGACCGACAAATCTCTTTGTGGGTAACCATTCTCTTCACGCTCTGGCTCACTCCCAAAGGCTGATAATCCTGCAGATATCTCATGGTAGGTATTTTCAAAATGCATTTGACGACATTGATCTCTTTTTCTAGAGGCAGACGGAAGTCCGTGTTGTACGGGGTGTTTTAAAAAAATAATGTTCCTATAAGAATAAAAAACAACTATAACTAGACTATTTCAAAATGGTACAGGATATCACCAATCGCCGAATTTAAATTTAATTTTTGAATCAAATTGATTGATAGTTCATACAAATACACTGAAAACTTCAAATAACTAACACAATATTAGGTTTGAACTGCAGAATTTTGTTCCAACATGCCTATGTACTTATGGGTAGAGTTTGAGATAATCTATAAAATATATATGCAAAAATATTTTAAAATTACATTACTGTATCTCATAGAATATCGAGATTTCTCGTTTAGCCTCGAGATAAAATCGAGACAAGACCTTAATTTTATTTTCGAGACAAAATCGAGAAAAAGCTTTCGAAACTTTTCGAGATCGAGGAATTTTTTTTATATTTGATATAGGAAATTTAATAAAACAAATTGTTAATGTTTATAATTGTTTTGTTAAATACAATGGTGTATATTTATTAAGTCAGTAGTAAGTAGTAAAAAAATATTACTTTAGGGTTTTAAATACAAAAACAGTCAGAATGTAATGTAACTAATAGTTTATAATATGTAAGTAAAAGAAAACGTAAAAGCCAAGACCCCATAGTTCTAACTCCGAAAATGGAGGAAGTAAAACAGTCCCACATCAAACACAAAGATGAAAACCGGGAACACTATCCGAAAAGACAAAAAATGACCCTTAAAGTTACCGATCGTTTTGATGATTTTGACAGCGAGACTGAAGATCCCTTTGACGCTGATGACGATGAACTATCGTGCATTTTTTGTAATGAACTGTTTTCTCAGTCCAAACCAAAGGAAATGTGGGTCCAATGCCAATATTGCAAAAAATAGTCCCATTGGGCGTGCGCTGGAGTATCTTCTAAAGCAAAACTATTCATTTGTGATATATGTAGAGACCCATAGTTTTGGTATGCAGTTTTGCCCTAAAGTATCTACCTAGAATGACACATGTGCTAATATAAAATAAACATTTATTTATAAAAATGTGTAGGCTTTCAATGCATATGAAACTTGTTTTTATGTAAGCAAAAGCAATACATACATATGCTATGTTGAGTTAATCTCGTATCTTTTTACATAAAATATTTGTACCGTTTCTTATAAAAAGTATGTAATTTTACCCAAACTTCCCCTATATTCTGAAAAATGCCACTTTTAGCCAGCAGAGCCACTCGTGTAGACTACGTTTATACATTGTACGATAACGCAGTGCGTTCTGTCACGGTGCTAGTGTTGTGCCATTTGAAGACGCTATTTATAGTAATATATGTGTCCATTGACAAATCCAATCCCAATGAGATTTCCATTTAAATTAATGACAGCTTTTTAAGCTTTCTTTCGTGTAAACTATTGATGGGCTCTGAACTCTCGTACTTAAAACACTTGAAACATTAGTATATAATTTGCAAGATATGAGGGACAGGCTTACAATAATGGGTAGTGTGAATAAAAATTAAGCATTTGCTTTAAGGCCCTGCGCCCTGACTTTTTTCTTGAAAATATTGTTTTCTGTAATCTACTGTGTAGGTATAACGTCAGATGGATATTAAATTTAATACTAAAAATGCCAGAAATATATCGTTTCTACCTTTTCCGCTCTTATTAGAAATAATCATATTTACCCATCTTCAATACAAATGTAACAAACATTTACCGCGTAATTTACCCAACAACCACTAAAGAGCAAATTACCATAGCAATATCTCTTCCGGTTTTTCATTGTCAGTGTCGAAGCATTCATCGGATGGCCATTCATGGACCGTAGAGGTGCGAAATGTCGGCCCCTTATCCGTCCGGCAATGGCATTAGGAGGATTAGGTACAGTACATTACTCGCACACAAACACTGTTTACCTAAGCCCCCGATATGTCGATAAACTGGATACCTCATAAGTCCCGGTTTAATTTAATACCCTACAATATCACCTGGGAAGTTATTTTTTAGAAAAAATGTAGAATTACTTCATGCGAGTTTTCAGTACTAGGTAGGTAGATATACATATTATTAATAGGTATTAGAAATAAAAAAAAAATTGGCCAAGTGCAAGTTTTACTTGCGCCATAGTGTACCGTAGTCAAAATAAGTAATATTGTAAAAACAGATTGGTAAGTATGCAAAACCTACATATTCTGATTGATATTTATACTATTCATCAAAACATTATATAACCTAAAAACAAATCAGTTGTAATATAGGCCTAGCCTGTTGAATATGAGAGTGCCAAATCTTTTAATTTCGTGTCAACGTCAGGGGTTCCTCAGGGCTCGAATTTGGGCCCTTTATTATTTGTTATTTTTATTAATGACATCTGTCATTGTATCAACTCTAAAAAACTCTTGTTTGCAGACGATATGAAAATTTATAGGGAAATAAAGGATACCTCAGATTGCATTGCTCTTCAAAACGACCTTGTAAACTTACATTACTGGTGTATCGTAAATAAACTATCTTTGAATACTAACAAATGCAAAGTCCTGTCCTTTTCCAGGAAAGTAAACACTGTCTTATACGACTATCAATTAGATAATCTTGTTATTCCCCGGATATATAATTACAAAGATTTAGGTATCTTATTTGACAGCAAACTGACTTTTTCGGAACACATTGAAAATTCTGTGCAAAGTGCAACAAAAATCTTGGGTTTTGTTATTAGAAACTGTAAAAAGTTTAAATCTTTAGAAGCCATCTTCTCTGTTTATTTTTCACTAGTTCGTAGCAAACTGGAGTATTGCAGTTGTGTTTGGAATACTAACCATTTAAAGTACATAAGTGCATTAGAATCTGTCCAAAGAAAATTTTTAAAATTTATTTACTTTAAAACACATGGCCGTTATCCTATTCGTCACTATGATTATAATTTATTGTTAGAAGAATTCAGTTTTGTGAGTCTGAGAAAAAGAAGAGAAATAGCAGATTTTATATTCATCTATAAATTAATTAATAATTCTATAGATTCATCTTCTCTGCTATCTCAATTTAATTTTCATATCCCACGTATTACATCAAGGTCAAATATAACATTTCATATTCAAGTGCCAAATTCACAACATCACTTTCACAGTCCTTTAACTACAATGTGTAGAAGTGTTAATCAGTATTCTGTTGATATGTTTTTTCTAAAATTTTACCACTTTAGAGAGCAATGTTACAGATTGGTATCAAATTAGGTAATTAGAATGTAATTTAGTTAAGTAAGTATTCTCAAACTTTGTATTTTTAAATATTATATTATATACTCCTGTAATTGGGCTGATAAAGCCTGTTGGATGTATTAAATAAATAAATAAATAAATAAACAGAGCAATAAAATTATCAAACTCAGAATACAGACAATCAGCAATAGACAAAATCAAAACCGTCCTAACAGAAAATAGGTTTCCAGAAAATCTCATAAATAATTTATTTCATAAATTTTTATATAAATATTATAAAAATCATAAATATAAAAAAAAACAAAACAATAAGAGTAAATATGTACTTATATGCATCCATACCATGCCATGGGAGAGCCACAGCATGTGCTGAACAAGAACTGATAAGCTCGTAAATAAAGACATTAACATTAAAGAGGAAATTCTGTGACGATAAATTTGGTTGAGGTGTCATTGAAAAGAGAAAATTTAGAAGAATCACTTTTCCAAGAAGGTATGTGAAATAAATTAATATTAAATTCAACTGCAACCTACCTTAATATACAAGTGCCCATATGTCTAAAATAATTACCAATGAAGAACTGTTTAATAAAATCCAAACCAAGCACACTGAGAAGGATCTTGGTGAAATCAAAAGAAGTAAAAGAGTTACAAAATAAGATAAAAAAAAAATAAAATTTTTTTTCAACTTAGAGAGAAAACGTGGAAAAAATAATATAATCTTTGGGCTACAATATCAAGAACAGCAGTTACACTATTTCTACACTGAATAGTATATTTATTTGATTTGCAACTAATTCCAAGCTCATTATTAATAGGACGCCGCGAGGATAAAAAGGGTTATTAATTGCAACCACTGTTATTGATATTACAATTTAAGCGATTAAAGCTCATTAATAAGGGTCGTTGATTGGGCTCTGGGATATAATGACTCAATTACCCTGAAATTAAAATTGGGCATCACCGTATATAAATTCGCATATCTCCAAATATAAAAGTAATGGATAAAAATACGGAAACAAAAATTACCATTACCTACATTTTTATGAAAATAAAAGGATATTTCTGTGGTAATATTTGTATGGTTATTCTATAGTTGTCATTATGTTATTAATGTTAGTTAATCTTGTCAAGCTAATTGTCATTTTTAATTGATTAAATCTTTACAAAAGGAGTATAATTCATTTCAATTCCTAACACTTAGTTATCCACTGTTTCCTTTTTTTAGTTTTTTTTTTTTTGGTGTGTCATCGTCTTCAACTGCTAAGGTTATTTCGCCTCGTGTTCTTGTAACGATCCATTTTTTATACTAAGACAAGTCCTTTTTAATGACCCTTTGTACGTGTAATTTTAGTTTACGCTTACATTTTTATCCAAATAAGGATGTTTATTTACTTTCTTCGTCTCATTATAACCCTGTGTTCTTTCGGAGTGAGTTCGTGTCATTTTTAGCCCATTTAGTTGAACGACCCTAAAATTTGAGTTTTGCTGCTATCATTGAATTAACTACCCTGTTTCAGTACTTGTTTAGTAGCTAAATATACATCATACCTTGTATAGTATATAGTATAGTATATGGTAAAACCAAATTCTAATCTACAAGAGTTTTTAATAATAAAATGACTTTTAAAGTTATCTAATTGTAAATAGTATTCGGTACAATATAAAATTGACTTATCTCAATGAGGTGGGGTTTCATCAAGGGGTAAAACAGGTCTCATCTACGATGAAAGGTCTATTATACTTCTTATGTCCTTAAGAAGTTACTTACAATCCAAGTGTAGCTTTCTAGACGTCAATTGTACATTATATTTCTTAGATATTCAGAAGTTAATTACTAACCAAATCAGCAAATCTTTCTTCATATAACCAGGTAAAAAACTTCTGAATCATTCTTCATACGATAAAAAAACATTCAAATGTTGCCAAGCATATTTAATCCGATGGTTTTTAGAAATTAAAAAGAATCTCTTAAAACTCAGAAAGAAAGTCAATCAAAAATGGATTTCGATTGACAGACGCAGAATTGTCATCATGTCATCGCAAGGAAAGAAATGGGACAATAAAGGTATTTAAAACACAATAGTATGAAAGACATACCTACCGTTACATAATTGAATTTTGTTCCTTCCTCAAAAAAAAAAACAAATTTTTTAAAAATATTCAAAAAATTATTGGTAAAAGTACTTTTGTTGCTTAGAGAAAGTAACAAAATATAATTAAAACATCTTAAGATCGCAAGAAGCTAAAAAAAAAAATAAAAAAATTCAAAGGCTATAAATTAATTGTTAATGGGAAAAATTTCCGGAAATAAATGTGGTTGTCATGGCAATATGTCAAAATAATAACCTATGATTGGTCGAAAATTGATGGTGTGAAATTTTCATAAAAACTTCCATGATATTGTTAAAATGTAGATACAAAATCATGTAAAAATTACCGTTTTATATTTTATATACCTAGTGGAAGTTAATTTATTTTTAAAAATCTATCATAATTATACCCCATAGTAAATTGTACTTTTCAGGTATTTTAGTTTCACTTCTCGGCAAATTACTAGCCTACTACGATTTAAAGTAAAAAACAATATTTAAGAAGATAAATTAGGAATTTAACGATTTTGAACAAGTTATTTTATAAAAAAAAATTGATTTAAAAATCTCGCTAGGCTACCTTGAAGGAAAAATACCCTAAAATACAATTTAGTAAGGGTATAATCAGGTGAAATGAATTTTTTAAATGGATAGAGTCTAAAGTAAGACACATTTTATTAACTTTTATTTTTTATTGAATACAGAGTACCTACGTTACGATATAAAATTTTGTTTTTATTTTAAAATTAGTGACAAATAATTTATATAAAAGAAGTTAGTTTCCAGGGTTATAAATTACCTCTTTTAGCTAAATGATCGGCAAACGGTATAATCGTATTACTTTATTTACAAAGGAATCACTGACTTAAATTTTTATGTAGGTACCTAGTACCTAATATCTTCTTTATTTTTAAAAAAGTATCTGAAACCAAATTTTCACGTTTGTAAGATCTAAGGAATAGGAGATATTGGGCTAGGGCATTAAAAAAAATCCTTCTGCTTTTCTCCCTTAAATTGATGATCAAAAAACGGTAAAACAATGATTCTTGAATTATTAGTGATTCTCAAGTAACCATGCACCGCTTATTTTAGAAAAGGGGCAAGCTAAAATCTAATTTTTGAAATCTGCCCGGATCGCCCTACCCTGGGCCCGGCCCTGAATATAGATATCAGTACAGATATCTATATGAAAAAAACTTTCGGTGTTTTAGAAAGTTTACAATATACCTTTCTAAAACACTGACAAATGTTTACCTATAGTTGTACCAACATCTCTATTTTGCTACTGTGAACCCCCAAAATGTAGGTCACAAGCCGCCCCTGCTAGGCCAATAAATTTTAAAAAAGCAATCCGTTTAATCGCAAATCGTTATATGCAAACGCAGACAAACCATCAAAAGCATTTATTTATAATTAAAAGAACAAAAAATACTTAAACGGCAATATCTTCATAACGAAAATTTATTACTTATCGGGTTTTAGCTGTGAACCTTCGGTATATTTTTTAGAGTATCTAATCCCTTGAAACGGTAAATTTGGCAGCATTTGAAAACCACGCCTAAGCTCATTATATTCTGTATCGTATTACACGATAGCGGATAGCGTCTTTAATTCCCTACATTTCTGTAATTTGTTTTAAAAAATTCACAATTTTGCATTCTTGTCCCCCACCCCCCTGGAAAAAGTTCTGGCGGCGCCCATGTATTTGCCTATTAATAACACATTCAAAAACTAATAGATATTTCCATATTATGTATATTTTTCCCATTTTACTCCCAATCTAAGATCGTCATCCAAGAACGGTTATTTGAATTTTATTAAATTTCGCGGGGAGCGGCGACCCATCAAGCTATCGCTGACAATAACAAAATTAAGTCGAGACGCGAATGATGATACCATGGGCGTGACGTGTGGCGGGAGGCAGCCAATGGATTGGCTTGTTTGGCCGCCCAGTGAAACTGATACCTCGATTGGTCTCA
Source organism: Psylliodes chrysocephalus (assembly GCA_927349885.1). Taxonomy (NCBI): domain Eukaryota; kingdom Metazoa; phylum Arthropoda; class Insecta; order Coleoptera; family Chrysomelidae; genus Psylliodes; species Psylliodes chrysocephalus. The sequence goes on from OV651815.1 coordinate 77,422,853, forward strand.
CTTTCAGCCGCGGAAGAACGCGCTAACCGTGAACGGAGGCATAGGGACAATCCACATTGACACGCAAAAGATTCCAACTAGAGAGGCATAAGTGGAGAGGGAAAGGAACTTTTCGAGAAAATTTGTCAGTACTGGTCAAAATACCTACCCAAAAAATATCTTCACATATGCTTATTGACTGTGGTTTACAAAAGAATAAAATGTTTGAATGTTAGATTGTAAATTTTGATAGGTATAGGTAAAAGTATGTAGTAAAATACCTGTTAACTTAGTTGAATAAGTGTCACCTATTTGTAAAATTCAAAATATAACCCTACCGGAATTGAAAGTACAATCTACTTTATGCCAATTTTACTCCCTAGGGATTAAAGGTACAATATAGGTACTTATAGGTACCATAATATACATCCTAAAATACAGAGCAAAGTATATATGTCAACACTATAACAAACTTGCACTGACATCGTGACATCGTCATTCCTTATTTGTTATTAGAGTAGCGTTTAGTTAAGTGATTTTCCATCATTTTCATCATTTTCTTTTTGGTTTTTTTTCTAAAATGCATAAAATAGCGTATAATCCACAGGACTTAAGTGTCTTTTTAATCCTTGCGATAACAAGTGCCACTTCAGTCCATTGATTTACTATAGCTATACCTACCATTAGATGTCTGGATACCTATTCTCTAACTCATGGGAGCACTCCCATACTCCCATGCCAACGTTGCTAAGTCGACAGAATAACTTTGATCTACTATTTAAGAGCCGATTCCACCGTTGTGTTAAACGGAGATTAAAGTGACATTGTTAATGTAAAAATGTCATTTTAAACTTTGTTTAACACAACGGTGGAATCGGTCCTAAATAGTTCAAATTTCCTTTGTGATAAATACGGACCTAAATCTGGCAAGCCCGCAATTCTCCCTCGCATCTGACCTTACTACGCATGTACCTGGCCTAAAAGTGAGTAAGCACGATAGACCCATCTAAGAGTAAGAGAGCAAAATATATGGGATCACTCCCATGGGAGCGCTCCCATGACTTAGTGAATAGCTATCCTGAACTATTTTTACGGTAAAAAGACAGTTACGTCATTTCTAGTTATTTCTATTGTCAACGGAATAACACGAAAAAAAACTAAGAGCAAATACGATTTAAATTTAACGTGCAGGGGAAATTAACTTTTAAAGATTGGCAACACTTCACGAGGTTGCCGATATCTGGCCAGTATGACATAGCGAAAATACTTGATTCATCAAATAATATTCGTTTGCAGGTTGTAGGTTAGATCGTTTCATTTGATTTGTAGCGCATTGTTTTCTTTATAATTTACAAGAAACTAATTTTCATTACTAAACAGTTATTTTCATAATTAATTTCAAAGAGAATATGAAAATGGAGGGACACTGCTTCTACTTATTTCTAAGAGACGTAAGTAATGATATTTACATCCAATAAAAAAATAATATGTAATAGGCAGTGGCGGCTTGTGGGGTGGTTCACAGTGACAGAATATAGGTATCAGTACAGAGGTATGAAAAAACTTTCAGTGTTTTAGAGAATTTATAATATACCTTTTTAAAACACTGACAGTTTTTTACCTATATCTGTACCGGGATCTATATTCTGCTACTGTGAACCCTCAAAATTTTGGTCACAAGCCGCCCCTGGTAATAGGTAACACGCTGAATGTAGGGTTAGATTCATGAAATTTGAAGTACCTATATGCTATGTAAAGTATATAAATATTAGGTATATATTTTAAAGAGTTACAGATGCCTTACAACTAAGTCTTACAATGGTGAATCGTATATTGCAACCAAGCACAACAGAGGTGAAGTTCCTAAAAGCCCCCACCAAAGAACGTTCAAAACTCGGCTCAAAACCTATTGTTGAAATTGAAATTGAAAATACTTTCCGAAATGAAATGATGTGCCTTCACTTATTATTAATTTACATAAGGATGACGATAATGAGGATTCCTAGAAGATTACTGAGTCTTATATAAAACTCAGCTTCAAAAGAACAAGAAAAGTCCATAATTATCCCGTTAATTAGGTACTGCCTCTAGATAGAAATAATAATAATAATAATAATAATAATAATAATAATAATAATAATATAACTTTATTCAATAATAAATTACATATGTATATGAATCATATCTATATATACAATAAAAAATATGATTCTTCCTAAAAAAGAAGTACCATAAAAATATAATATGATATAATAAAAATAACAAATATTAAATAAAGTGGTGCGAAGCGATAAGTATTAAATACTTGTATCGCTTTATAAAACAATTTAGGTAATAATAACAATAACAATACCAATACAGCTCATATAATTATTGTTTTATAATAAAAAAAAAATGAATAAATGAACAGAGGAAGCCACACTGAGTACCGGACATCCAGAAAATGAGAAGCTAAGGATAAACTTGACAGCTTCTCAGGCACTGTATGTCAGGTAGGTAAGCAATAAGCTTGCCTCGTCATCTATGATTTTTTTCTTTTCATTTTACATGACAAAAAGAAAGGAAGAGAGAAAAAAAAACAATTAAAAATGTTATAACCCAAAAAATATTTCCACACCTTTAGCTGAACAATACATTTCAAAAGCAAGTGATAGTTTTAGGGGAAAGTATATGAATATTCAATTTTATTATAGAATTTTAGTTTGTTTCATCTTAGTTTATTTTATTTTTTTTTTTATTTTAATTGCTACCGATTATATCTATAGTTTCATTTAAAATCCATTTCGCAATAATAGTTTTAAAGTTTTTATAATAAATTTTTGACTTTAGTTCTTGAGGCAGTGAATTATAAACTTTTAATCCGACGTATGAATAACTGCGTTGCGAGAGGGTTGTTCTACATTTCGGTAAGATAATCTTATTGTTTAGATGAAATCTTGTGTTATATTGGCGGCACATAATATTTATTTCCTTTGTATTTACAAGTTGAATCAAAGCTTGTTTATAATACAATTTTCTTATAGTTAATAAGTTACTGTAAGTAAAAAGTGCTTCAGTGGGAAATCGTAGATTTAATTTAAATATTAGTTTAATCAGACGTTTTTTGAATTACCACTAAAGGTTGTAAAGTAGTAGTGTAAGCTCCTCCCCCATCCAATAATCAAGTATAACAATAACAGATGCTGGCAGTCTGTACATCATGTAACAAAATGCAAACGTCAATCATGAGTAAATTCAGTGGTGGTTTGCCCGTAAGGGCACTTAGGCACGTGTCCTAGTATAATAAACAAAACAAAAATAACTTGCATATTTTATATTTTCCTCAATGCCTATTATTATTTTATCTAATATTCAGCGCAAACCGCGTTGGCACGACACTGGACGACCGGGCGTTGAGCGACATTCCGAGAATTCCGAAATTAAGTGGAAGATAGGCACAGTAAATGTGTGCCTCTGTTGTTTTCTCTCTCATTATGATGCGAAAAACAAGGACAACGACAATATCGCTTAGCAAGAGATGAACACATGCGATGGATTATACGTCACAAGCAAAGCGCTGTCCCACATACTTTGATTATCTCTTACGCCCTGTCCTCATTGTGACGTGCTGTACCCATGGCACAGAATCTAGACCAGATACGAATGTACGCAGCGGCATCTTTACCGGCCATGCCGGTTTTGGCTAAAGGTGCGCGTTTGTTGGACCATAATAATAATTTATTTATTGTGATTACGAAAAAATGTTAGTTGGACCATTGGAATAGTTAAGAAATAAAACTACAAAGAAAAATAACTATTTTTTTATAAATATAAAGCAGTCAAAAATATGATGAAAAAAAATCAATAATAATTATACATGGGACAAAATTTTAATTTTTCTTTTGGTTTTGTCTGACTTTTTCGAGGATTTCAAATCTCTGCATATTTAAGAGTATACAAAATTCTGAGTCTTATAAATAATTTAATGGTGTACATTTTCGCAAATTATTGGCAAGGATGACCAAATTCTATTTTGCTCATCTCAAAAAGGTATGCGTTGGAAATTCTAGGCTTAGTTGACAAACTATCAAAGATAGATATAATTTTTTTTTCTAATTTGAAAATATAAAAGAGAAATTTTTCGCTGGGAGATTTAAATTGCAAAACACCTTTTCTTTAGAGTAGTATGCTTTAAAATGCGTTAACAAGTTAGAATTGTTAAGTAAATTGCATTCTTCTGAGAAATTTACGTAAATTTCGCAAGAGTGGATATGTAATGATTTTTTGATTAAATAGCCACATACATAGTTAAATTCATTTTGAGTGGTCACAGTTAGCTCCCTGTAGTCACATTCAGAAATCGTTATTGCCCCAACTGATTGTTTTGAAATATATTTAATTTTCATTAAGCGGAGAACTTGTTTTCCTAAGGGAAAAACGAATACCGGCATTCCTTTCCAGTGTGTGCCCCACTGCCGATAATTAAAAAATTGTCTTGTTAGTATGATTTCGTATATTACAATAAAAATTACAAAATTACATATATGAAATAATTTTTATTTGAATCTCAAAACACATTTTTTAATATTGAAAATGTTTATAGTCAAGATTTTGTTGTTCTATAGTCTAGTAGTTTTTTTTTAAAATCCAGTCTAATCTTCAAGTTATAACCAAATTAATAGCACTTTAAAGTTGTTTCATATTATATTCACTTATATTCAAGCTAAGAAAAAGAAAAAACACTGTCACAATGTTATCTTTAAGTGAAGGAAAAAAAATTGTACCTGGCAACTCCACAAGTTTTTTATCATGTGACGTCACTGCCTTCTTATCGTAAAAGTACTATACCTTTCCCTTTTTTCCCATTTATAAACCTCAGTTTTTAAGTATATATTTATCAATAAATACATAAAGATATCAACATTTTTAAGTAAAAAAAAAAACGAATTACACTTTTAAGCAGGCGTGGCTTGTGACCAAAATTTTGGGGTTCACAGTAGCAGAATATAGATCCCGGTACAGATATATGTAAAAAACTGTGTTTTAGAAAGGTATATTATAAACACTGAGACAGCCGTATGCATAGTCGATCGCCAGCGACTCGCCAGAGATTCATTTCGGCGTATCGCCAGCGATTCGCTGGCGATCCACCGGCGAAAGCCCAAAAAGCTGGCGACTCGCCGGAGATTGTCACCGGAATGTCATTTCACGCAAGTTTTCATGTTCTTTTATAGGGAAAAATTTGATATCCGTTCATTATTTTTTGAGTTTTAAGAAATCAATCACGAATAAAATGCGAGAGATACCGGTGATAATCCCTATAAAAGAAAATAAAAACTTGCGTGAAATGACATTCCGGTGACAATCTCCGGCGAGTCGCCAGCTTTTTGGGCTTTCACCGGCGGATCGCTAGCGAATCGCTGGCGATTCGCCGAAATGAATATCTGGCGAGTCGCTGGCGATCGACTATGTATACGGCTGTTAAAGTTTTTTCATACATCTGTACTGATACCTATATTCTGTCACTGTGAACCACCCCACGAGCCGCCACTGCTTTTAAAAGGTTCGTCAGTGGTAAAAAATAGGTATAATGAGTTTTAAAATACCTTCTCATTGAAAATCGTTTACATTTATTCGAACATTTTTAACATTGATCCACCATAAAAAGCTTCGCAGTAATAGTAACCCCTTTTCGGTTAGTCATTAAACACAAACCCCGGTCAATTTGTCACTGTCGTAATGTCGTTTTTTATTAATATACTTCTAGTCTCCATTTACCATTTCCTGAAACTGTATTATCTAATCACTATAGTCGAACTGAAATACAGAAAAAGATAAACATACTTACCTAATTTATTTGATGAAACATAAAGCCTTAATATTTTTATCATACAAGGTAATGTAATAATCATAATTTTTTCTTTTCACTATTCTACAGTTCCTTGTTGCTGATAGGTATATACATGGGCGCTTTCTCCATTGGTTCATTTGTTCACTGAACAGCCAGTTACATTTCATAATAACACATTATTTTAAAATAAATAACATAGAAACATAAATTAAATTTTATTGTTTTAATACATGTTAATCTCTTTTTTTGGTACGCTACTGCACTCTGACTAATCGTGTCTCTGTGGTGTACTATTGTGGGTGAGCGCGAGGGAGCGAGAGGCTTTCGCGAAGGCCTGTAGCTAAAAAGAGAGGTCAGCACGTCAACAGATTCGTAAAACAAACAATGTGGGCGGGCATACAAACATGGCCAAACCAGTGTTGCCAGTCTAGTACACTTTAAAATTGCAATAGATGTAGTACATTATCTATGAGGATTCCTGTTTTTTGCTCTCCAACGAATTATAAAAATCTGGTACATTTTTGGAATCTGATACATTTTTTAGACAAAAACATATTGCGTTATTTCTATAACTAAAATTTGCACTGTATTAGTCGAGGTATTAATATTGTATACAACATTGTATAAATTATATTTTTTTCTCCTAAAGAGCACCAAATTAAAAATTGTTAACACTTTTTTAAATTACTACAAGCAGCCACTAGTTGATGGTAATAGTGATTCATCATTATTACGTTCTCGTTCGAAATACTGTAATAACACAGCAACAAGGTATACCAATTGCCGTAATGACATTTCTTCTCTAAAAATAGTTTCATGGGCTATAGAATGTCATTATTTAATATAAAGTATGGTTTTTAGAGTACTAAACATGCAATAATATTTTTATAAATTTTATATTTTCATGAATAAGATGCGTATGAGCTAAATAATTGAGGTAATTTTAAAATTATCAAAATAGTCACCATTACATTTTTTAATTTTTTTTTAATAACGTTCATGAAAGGTCGTGAATATTCGTGGTATTTTTGGAATAGCTTAGTTAGGTCATTTTAATATTTGTAGTACTATAACGAAAGACTAACGTCAACGGGATTTGTATTAAAAATACTATACATATCTTGCATTATATGGACGTTTTTACCGGGACACACATATTTTTCAAGCTCTATCTATCCTGCCTAAACAAAGAAATTTCTAAGGGGGTTCAGGAGGACGAGCAACTCTGTTTCTCTGAGCTGCATATAAATATCGGCAAGAGAGCTTATAATAATAGAGGCTGGGCGTGCCTCAGTCGGATTGGTCGTAGTGACCGGATCCGGATCAATATCACCCGCGCCCGGACTTTTCCCGGATATCACCTTACCACAACAAAACAGAAAGCGCTGCCGTCGACATTCAGGAAGTGATGAAACTTTGCTTGAATCAGTCCCGACAAAACCCGATCGGTAGATGAAAGAAGGAATGAGCTGGATGGATTGATTGGAACAGACGAAAAGTACATACAGGGCCTTGCTGAAATTTATTACTCACATTAAAAAAAAAATAATAAAACCTACACAAATTTGCATTTTTATAAATGTATGAGGAGCGTTTATTCAAAATTGGATCTATCCATATGAAGTATTTTCGAGAAAAACACGAAAAACGTTTTGATAAATTACGGAGACGTTATAGAGGATAAGATGATATTAATATTACATTTATTAGGTATTATTAAAAAAAAATAATCTAAAATCTAAAAACATAAATGGACATGTCTGATTTTGTCTGAAACTAAGATGGATTTTTCTGGAGAAATATTTTTTTAGGGGGGCATAGAAAACAATACAAACACATTCACGAATACTTAAATCTGGCAAAATATTTGTGCAACATATAATTAAAGTGACAAATATTATTAAATATTTTGAAAATAAAAAATATTGGCTAATTTCACTGCAGGTTACTTACAATAATCAAGAATTCTTAGTCAATTCTTTACATAAATCTCCGAATAGCAGTTAATTTAATTTTTTTTGTGGCCCATATTATTTCTATCCACTCTATTAGATGTGTCAAATCGAATGTTTATTGCATTTATTTGCAGATGACGTACTCCTATTATACTCATCAAATAATATTAAACAAATGGTGACAATTATCAATAAAAGGTTAGAAAAATGAGTGCAATTTTAAAAAACCTAATTATATAAAACAAATGGTGACAATTATCAATAAAAGGTTAGAAAAATAAGTGCAAATTTTTAAAAACCTAATTATTTTAAACTAAATATATATCTATTGGAAATTATAGGGAATACGATCATAGGCGCCGAATCCCCAGAGCAATTTTAAACAGGGTGCGGAGCACCCATAGCACAATATGGACAAAAAGTGCCAATCAGTGAAATGAAGATGTCGTGACCCAAGTTGGTAGAGCGACAGAATGCATCGATGCGGCATCAGTTTCTCATTAGCTGTCACAGTTGTGAGCTGTGACGTTGCAGGTTGCGATAATTCTAATGCTAATGCAAAATATTAAAGCTTTCTTTTTAAGGCCCAACTCAACTTTTTTCTTAGATTAGAAAACGATTTTTCATTCGAAATAATACAAGACATACGATAAGTTTAAATATTTGGGTATAAATATTAAACACAACATATAATAACTTACCATTTATGCAGCCAATGACAACAGCAATCGAATCTGAAAAAAATTGCTTTATTCCAAACACATGGGAAATAAATATACGTACAAGGTATGACTTAGAAAAAGAGCTAATGTCAATTTTCTGACAAATATATCAATATTGAAAATGGTTTTTTTTTGACCCGACTTTATATTATTTTGGGGCTAGTGCTGATGGCTTTGTGAGTACTCAGTCGATGATCGCTGCAGAGACATTTAAATAATAATAATAATACTCTCCCTAATTCACCCCCTTACGAGTGAATTTCAACCCCTGAAGTCGACTGAACGACTTGTGTAGGGGAAGGGACGGCTATTATTATTATTTGCCGTGGCGCTCCAGGGCGACTTAAAGATGATTGATGGTGCCATTTGACTTAGAGGTGAGGAAAACCCGGAAAACCACACCTACCATCATAATGAAAGTAAATGAATGCCGTTCAATGCAGGAGCAGCGCAGGAAATAGCAGTAACCAGCTTAATAAATATTTCGGTCGCTGGGGTGCGCGACTAGTATTGCGACAGTGACATCGTGACCGAAGTTGTCGATGTAAAACTAGTTGCTGCTGTCGCTCGCGCTGCTCGTGCATTGAACGGCATCTCATTTACTTTCATTAAAACGGCAGTGTCTCTGTTTCTGTCTCGAGAGCTTTAAGGCCGGGCGTGCGCAATGTACTTAATATAGGCATGCACAATGTTATTTTAAACGAAACTACAAGAAAGGGGAAACCAAAAAAATTCGTGCCGATAATAGATAAAGTAATTTGGGGCAACTTGCACACCACGGGGTAATTTGCACACCACATGTATTTTTAATTTTTTTTAATTTTAGGTTAGATTTTTTTGTTCTATCGTTGGCTTTCTGTTGTTACAGGTAAATAGAGATTAAAAATGGTTCGCACTTACCGAAAAACGCCGGGAGCAAGAACTTACCGAAATTATCAAAGATGGCCATGCGCGAAGCGATAGACGCAGCAAATGCGGGCATGTTGAGAAAACAAGCTGCTCAAACTTTCAAAGTAGAACGGACTACGTTAGGTCGAAGACTTGTCGGTGCACATTCGAAACCAGTCGGTCGTCCAAAGGTCTCAAGTGATCAAGAAGAGGCTCTCATTTCAAGGAAATTGGATCTTGTGGCAAACTGGGAGTTTCCTCTCACAAATGTGGATATTCGTGACGTAATAAAAAAAAAATCTTGAACAAACAAGGAAAACATAACTTCCTTGGACCTCATTTCTTAGAATTATTTATAAAAAGGAACCGTTTAAGCGTCAGAATGGCTTCAAACATAAAGAGATCCGGAGCATCAGTGGTCTTCAACAATATTGATCTAGCAATTAGAGAAGTGAAAAGCGTAAATTTATATAACTATGACGAGGCGAACGTGACTGATCATCCTGGCTCCAGGAAGGTGGTGGTGCCGAGGAACATGAAGAGAGTGGAAATAGTTCAGGAGCATTCCCGCGCTACCATCAGTTTAATGGTTTGTGGAAATGCCAATGGAGACCTTTTACCACCGATGGTTGTAAACAAGGCTTTGAATCTTTACGACAACTGGACCCAAGGTGGAACACAATGAACCGAGGAACAAAATATGCGAGCAGCTCGAGCGGATGGTTCGACATGAACTTATTCGAAACGGGGTTTTTCTATCATTTTCTGCCTTACGTTGAATCCTCTAGAGAGATTAACGACAAAGTGATGCTCGTTGATGACAACCTGGCAAGCCACTTTTCACCAAGGGTGATAGAGGCATGTGGTACAAATAATATTTACATAACTCGCATCCCGGTCAATGCCACACATTTGATGCAGCCCCTTGATGTGGCTGTATTCTCCCCGATGAAGAAAAAATGGAGGGAGATTCTTGATTAGTGGAGAAAAGAGTCTCATTACCAAGGCTGTATCCCGGAAGAGCAACTTCCAAACCTACTGAGCAGAATGAGGAAAAGAATCAGTCAAAATGTGGCAGAGAATCTCAAATCAGGATTTAGAGCAACTGGTTTGCATCTTGTGAATCTTGACGAAGTTTTGAAGCGCATTCCTGGTGGAATAGAAGATGCTGACGTCGAAAGAGTCTTAGACAACAGCTTAATTGATTTGCTAAAAGAGCACTGTGGAACAGGGTTTAAGAAAAAACGTAAAAGAGGAAAAAGTCGAACCTGGAACTGATGCGTCTCACACTGTTGCAGATCCTGAAGTTTCTGAAAATTCTCAGAACGTTTCTGATGAACCTCCAACTACAGTTGACGAACCGGGACGATCTTCATCCAGTGTTTTGCCATACTCACAGCAACTTCCTACCAAGAAGAGCAAAAAGGAAAGAAACAGTCAGTCCCAATGTATGATCTGCAGGATTAATTGGAAAGACTACAGAGGCACAATAGATTGGATCCAATGCACGAAATGTCCTATATGGATTTGTGGGCCCTGTAATAAAAACAGCAACGACCCTTATTTTGAGTGTAAACGGTGTGAAGATTCGGAAGACGATAAATCTCCCTTTGATGACAGTGATGCCGACAATGACTTTCAACTGGATGAGTAGCCAGTGTTTCCTTTTGAAGTAAATTTTGTAAGGAATTGAAAGTAACAATTTTTGAGTAAATATTTGCTTGCATATAAAAGAACACTTCCTAAAACTGCATAACAGTAGCGACAGATTAATTAAAAGCTTCACCAATAGATGGCGCTACATTAGTTCAGAATGTAAATTCAAATAATCAGTACCGCATTAAGGAATGTATTAATAAACTTATAATTTCATTCAGTTACTTTTTATTCCCCTTTTTTTACATTTTTCATAAATTATACCTATTCAATATCTCGTAATCATAAGGGATATGTGACTCGATAAGTAACGTGGGAAAACCCTGGTATGGCCTAAAATTTCTACCAGATTTTGAGTTCAATGTTTTGGAGTCCGGAAAATGTCTATTTTTGTGTGTCTGTATCTATAAATATGTTGAAAATTTAAGTCAACTTTTGGTGGATATGGGACTGTAGGTGATAACGAAAATGTGATAGGTTGTTTTGTAAGGTTAAATATTTCGAATGTACATATATCCCATACCATCTTTATTATATTTAACTGAATTATCGCGTCTTTGAAATATAATGTAGCCCGGTCCTTATCTGGGAGTTCAGAAGAATTAGTTTTTACTCGATGATGTGAAAATGCAAAACTTATATTTGTTAGAAAGTCGCTTTACTAGAGGCAGCAGCGGCACGCGTCTGGAAGCGATAACGTTGCGTCGAGCAACGCGATTTATGTTTCAGATATCACATCGCTGGTCGCTCCCACTCTGAACGCATAACACTAGGTTGTTTTACCATCAACGCTTCACTCGACGCAACGCTATCGCATCGCGACGCGTGACGTTTCTACTTTGAATAAGGCTTATCTATCTGAATTAGAGCATTGTTCAAAGCTCACTCGTACTGAAGCTCTAGGCTTATTGTATCCCTCTAACAAGGCTTAACTTTTTGTTATCTATCTCTTTTTCAGAGTTCTCACTTCCTTTGCATAGTCTTAAAGAGTACTGAATAGATTAATATTGAGCAAATTTGAAATCAGAGTTAGGAGCGTACTGGATAATGCTCTTAGGTTTGTAAAAATATAATTTTTTATATCCTGTATCTCAAGGGCGGCTATAGGGGCCATGGCCCCCTCGAGATGAAAATTGTTACGATTTATGAACCTTTTATTCAAAAAAATATGCTAAAAAGGGTCTTGGAGCCACCCTTGATATCTATTATATTCGTTCCAATTTCCGTTTAGGCCTGATGTTGACCGCTTGTCACTTTTGAGTTTTATTTTTTAGTTTTAGTTTATATAAAGATTAACACATTATTTTACCAAAATAATAATGACTAATTTCTTTTAATGCTCAATACCAAAAATTTAATGTATTCGATAATTACTAGCTACTGGCCGATTAAGAGCGATTTCAGATCTAATTTATCCAACAAAAGAAACTCTATCTGACATATTATATCGTAATTTCTATTCATTCCTCAATTATAACTGCCGGCGTAGTAGGTAAAGACCCCCATTACTGAAATTAATTTTTTCATTATCTAATCGTTGTGTGGGTTCATTTAAATTTATCAATGGATCCGAAATAGGAACACGTCATTTGTGGTATGTTAACTGACAGTTAATTCAATTCTCGTTTCGCCCCCGCTTATTCCGATTCCGACCGAATGATTGGTTCATCCTGTACAATGTAATTATTGTATATATGTTTATACACGACTTTTGTGTTTTATAACAATACAATTATCGTACATAAAAGATATACAGTTACATTATGGTTCAGATATCTCAAATTGTATGTTTTATTTATAGAAATCGACCTATATCAATTATTCATTATTGAAAAAGCCTATAATTTTTATTTATATTACACGTACGTACAGAAATTTAATCAATTATTCTAAAAATTTATTTGAATAAAATTGTGATATTTCTAATTTTAATTGAAAAGTTAATTTTCGTATATCCGGTTAGGTATTAGAAAAAGCAGAGGCGTACTATTTTTTTATTAAAAAATATTCAGTTCAAATTCCGTACGGACATAACTAGTAAAAATTTAAAAAAATCTTTTACGTGAAAAAATGCTCCTTAAAGATTAAAAGGTGTGTAAAAAATTTCATAAAAATAAAAAAATAATAAAAAAGTTTTTTTTTCTTAAAAATTAAGAGGTTTACGACATATTAACTTTTCTTTTTTAAATCACCAAAGGATTCACTTCCTTAAGTATCGATATTCAATTAATAAACAACCTGTATATTTTTACAAATGAACAGGTTACAAATAAACAGGTTAGCCACGAAGTTTACTTGTGTGTGGCAGAAAATACAATAAATAAATAAATAAATAAATAAAATTCCCTATACTAAAAAACTAAAATTAAAATTAGAAAAGTATAAGGAAATGTTATTAAAATATAGATATATCGAACTTAAATATGTATAGTTTTTTTTATTATTCAATATACACTTTAACTTTTAATCTTTAAGTTATGTGTAAAAATTCTTGGCACACTGAAGACAAATTTTTTGACATTTCTTTTGTACAGAGATAGACTGATTTCTTCTCTAATATCACATGAAAGGGCATTATATAATTTAGGGCCTAAATAAGTATAGTTTTTTGGAACAATAGTTTTTTCATAAAGGCGTAACAAATATTGTTTTATTTCGTGTGTTGTGTTTGTGACATAAGATATTTAGGTCAGTCTTGTGAGTATTTTGGATGATACATAAATTTATAAAAAAGAGTTGCCTAGGATCAAATATTTCACTTTCACGGTATAAAGTAAGGAGAGTTGGGTAATGGTGCGCAGCGGGTAATCGTGCCCACCAAGATATTTCAAATTTCGCGGGTTATCCGGAGCGCTCGACCAGTGCTGCTCTCTCCTACGCGATAACTCAATTCCTGGCGCGATCATTGGTGACGTCAGTTTGTATACCACCGCCGTGAGATAGACTTATCGATTTTTCAACGGATCTTTATAACTTATCGACATCAGAAAATAAGGCGGTAAGTGCACAATTTTTTTTTTCAATCGTTTGAAATAAGATGTCTTCTTATAATCTAGTATTTTTTTGAATGCTTTGGCTCGTTTCAATGATAAGTAAATAAATAGTTTTTTGTCATATCATGGATTTATAAAACATAAACATAAGGGGGTAATCGTGCGCATAAATGCGCACGATTCCTCCTCATGTTATTAAATAGTAAGCAGTCATAGTAAGTTTATTTATTGTTTCCAGATGCCTAGAAGTTACACACGTAAGACTGCCATCCTGTCCTACTCGATCAAAAGCCTGCAAAATGCGCTGGATGCCATAAGAAACGATGAAAGAAAAATTAGGGAAGTGGGCAAATCTTTTAACATACCAGAATCTACCCTCAGAAAGAAGCTGCTAGAAAATGATCTGACACCACCTCGATTGGGCCGCAAGACTGTATTCTCAAAAGAAATAGAGCGTGAGTTAAAAGAATATGTTTTGTTACTTTCAAAACTATTTTTTGGACTGACACCTGATGGGCTAAGAAGGCTAGCATTTAGGTATGCAGAAAAACATAATATTGTCCATAACTTTAATCGAGAAAAGGGAGTAGCTGGAAAGGCATGGCTTTATGGGTTCTTAAAAAGATTTCCTGATGTAAAACTAAGACAGCCTGAGGGTATTACCTTAAATCGGATTACATCCTTTAATAAAGAATCTGTAAAATTATTTTATTCCAATCTTGAAATCCTCATGCAGAAGTTTAAATTTGAACCAAACAGAATATTCAACATGGACGAAACAGGTATTACAACTGTTCAAGCCAAATATCCAAAGTTATACGGTGCCAAGGGAGCAAAAAAGTGGGTTCCGCTACATTCGGTGAAAGGGGAAGGACCATAACTGGCATTTTCTGTATTGTATGAGTGCTTCAGGGAATTACATCCCGCCTTTGATTATTTATCCCCGCAAAAGAATGCAAACAACTCTTCAAAAAAACGGACCCTTAGGTCTATAAATGTTCTAAAAATGGTTGGATTAATTCTGAGTTGTTTTTTGAGTGGTTGTCTCATTTTGCAAAACATACAAAGCCCACTGCAACTGACCCCATCCTTTTGGTTCTAGATAACCATTCAAGTCATATTTCGATTTCGGCTTATAATTTCTGTAGGGAAAATAATATTCATATGGTATCCCTTCCACCTCACACCTCAGACCATCTTCAGCCATTAGCTTTTTAAGTCCACTAAAGAACGCTCTTTATAGAGAATACGATCTTTACTTATCCTCTTCTGGTCATCAAAAAATAACAGAATATGACGTCGCTGAATTATTTAACAGGGCATTTATGGAAGTCGCCACAACGGAGAAAGCCGTTTCAGGATTTCGCACTTCAGGAATTTATCCATTAAATCCGGATAAATTTAATGAGGATTTTGCACCTTCCAAGCATGTACCCAACTGCACTATAGAAGATTCTAACGAGGATGGTCCTACCTTATCCAGAGCAAAGGCTAAAGTTGCATTGCCTACTGAAACTGGATCAGAAGCTAATGTTTCATTGCCTGACACTGGATCAAATGCTTTAGTTAGTTACGAAAATCCTCAGCCAAGTACATCCAAAGAGAACTCTTTTCTAACCATGGCTCCTATACCAACCAAAAAGGTTACCAAACGAGGAATAATCGAAAGAAACTATGTTCGAAAATACTTACAAGTACACCTGTCCTGGAAGAATTAGAAATAGCCCAAAAAAAAAAAAAGATTAAGAGAAGAAAACCTAAAGAAGAAGGAGAAAGACAAAACACTCAAGAAGAAAACTGTAAGAAGATGTTTTGATGACAAAAATTCAAGGCCAACAAAAAATGAAGAGAGAGGCAACACCTGAGACATCTGATGACTCACTGGAGGAGGATTTGTTCGACATATGTTACGACGACGAGTTAGACTATATTGATTTAAGCTACATACCTAATAGCATCTTGTGTAGATTTGTTTTGCCTAAAATCGTACTGCAATGAAGATAGCAATTTGTGTTTTTCCAAAAAATTATTTAGTCTTGTATCACTTTTTCAAATATTTTTGCTAGACTACTAATTAGGGAGATTGATCTATAATTGTTTGCTTCTTCATTTTTTCCATTCTTGTAAATTGGGGTTACAATTGTGAATTTAAAAGCATATGGGAAGTGCCTCTTTTGTAATGATTTATTTTTTAAATATGATAGTGGTTTCGCAATGTCGTCTTTTCTGCTTTTATACCGTCATACCCTGGAGCTTTTTTATTTTTTAGATGCATTATAATTTCTTTTAGTTCAATTTCATCCGATGGATACATAAAAATTGTGTGGTTACAAGTTTTCTTTTTTTTAGTGTAATTTATATTTTTATTAATGTTGCTTGCCAAATTTTTACCGACAGATAAAATATTCGTTAAACGATTCTGCTTTTTCTACAGGTTCAGTAATTATTTCATTTCTACACTCATCGGCACGAACAACGGTGCAGTTGAATTTTTTTAAACAAACTTAAAATTTTAATGCTTTGTGATGTTTTATTATTATAATATCTTAAACATAAACAAAACAACGTGTTTTAAGCATTTTCTAACAACAATTGAACCTTTATTTGAAGAAAAAAAAGCGTTTTTAAATAAAAATCAAAAATTGAACGGACTCATCACTTCAAAGTGCATAGTTGGCTATGAAACCATGACCAACAATGCTGTTGTTTTCATTGTTTTGAGAAATTTGACAGATCGAAACACGTTTTAAAGTTGTGCTGCGTTTATTTCACCTACAAAATTATGGCTGTTAATCCCGAAATAGCGGCTGCTATTGTTGCGTTGCTTCAAGACGGAAGAAGTGAGCGATATGTTGCCCAACAGTATCACATATCCAATAGCACTGTGCACCGTATTTTTACACGTTTTTTGGAAACTGGAGCTTACACCAGACGACTGGTCCCAACGAAGAACTAGCGCTCATATTACAAAGTCTGCGAAATCGTCATGCTACGGCTGTTGAAATCAGAAATCGACTTCATCACGTCCGGCAAACCAACATAAGCGAACGGACAGTTAGACGAAGACTCGGAGAAGCCAATCTTATCAGTCGTAGACCTGCAACAGGCCCAGAGCTTCTTAGGCGTCATCGTATTACGCGATTTCAGTTTGCCAGAAATCATGAGCACTGGGGTGAAAATGAATGGGGGCGCGTTTTGTTTACGGATGAGTCCAGATGTAGCCTGCGGTCTACAGATGGTCGTAAGAGAGTATGGCAAAGATTACAAGAGCGTTTCGCAGAATGTACCTTCAGTCCTAGGGTAGGCTACCAAGGAGGCTCAGTTATGGTGTGGGCCGGAATTTCTATGGAGGCACACACATAATTGTACATCCTTACGAGAGACTCCTTAACTGCTGCCAGGTACATTGATGAAATTCTCCAAGATTTTGTTGTCCCTTATGTTGACTTTATTGGAAATGACTTTCTTCTAATGCATGTTAATTCCAGACCTCACACCACGAGAATCACTCAACAGTACTTAAACAATGTAAACATTCCTGTTATGGAGTGGCCAGCGTTAAGCCCGGATGCAAACCCAATTAAACATGTTTGGGACATGCTTGGGCGAAAGATGCGAAGTCGTGTTCCTGCTCCTTTAACTTTAAATCAGTTGCAACAAGCTCTTTTAGAGGAATGGGAACATATTCCTCAAGAGGACATTCGCCACTTAATTTTAGGCATGCCAAGGAGGATGCATGCTATTATTGGAGCACGTGGGGGCAACACACGTTATTAAAAATGCGGCTCCCCAGTTTTTGCTAGCAAGTCGTTTCAGTTTTGATTAATTTAAAGTCATTTAGCAACAACACCAATTTGTGCTTTTTCGTCTTCGTTTTTTAAATTGTTACAAAACCCTTTTTTTCTTCAAATAAAGGTTCAATTGTTGTTATAAAATACTTAAAACATGTTGTTTTGTTTATTTTTAAGATATTATAATAATAAAACATCACAAAGCATTAAAATTTTAAGTTTGTTTAAAAAAATTCAACTGCTCCGTTTTTCGTGCCGGTGAGTGTATTATTTTTTAACGAGTTTATTGTAGCAGTTTCAGGGTGTGTTAAAAATTCATTAATAGTTTTCCATCGATGTGTTGAGTTATTGTCTTACTCAATTTGATTTCGTAATATTGATTTTTTTCCCTTAATTAATTTATTTATTTTTATTTTACAGTAATGATAATTATGTTTAAGTATTTCATTTTGTGGAAATTGTGTGATTTGGTAATACATTTTATTTTTTTTTATTGATTGAGAGTTGATAAGTTACCCAAGGTTTCGCTTTTTAAATTAATTTTTATTTTTTTTGTATTTTGTAGACGTTGCAATACATTTTTGTATTATATTAATAAATTTATCTATTTCAGAATCTACGTCATCATTGGAGTCCCAAGAAAATCTCTGAATTTCATTTTAAAATTTTTTCTCATCTATTATTATTAGTAAATTATTGTTTGTAATATTTTGTTTTTTTTTCTGTGAAAGAGGTTATAATTTGGGCTAGTGTTGAATAGTGATCTGATATATTAGTTTCTAAAGTTAGTGGAATTATAGTGTCCTAATTAAGCTTTTTATTTTTAATAAATATATGATAATGCATGTTGCGGAGTTGTTTTTTACTCTAGTTGGAAAATTAATTTCTGAGATATATCCAAATTCACTTATTGTATCGAGATAGTTTCGTGAATCTTCGGTATTTGCTAGAATATCTATGTTTATGTTTCCTATAAATATTTTATAATCCCCCGATTTATTCTCTTGACTTAGGATAGTATGCAATTCATTAACAAAATTATTTATTCAAGCAGAAGGTGATCTATAAAGAGCATTTATGATAATAACATTATTCTGGAAATCAGTGGCGCGCGGCGACATTTTTATAAAAATACAGCAGGCCAGTAAACACAGCGTCGCAGGCGAACATTTTTTGCGGCGCATTCACCATTTTGTCAAAATCTTGCTTTTTTCGTCAGTACTACGGATATTCGAGATTGAGATTTTTGAAGTGTTACTATTACTTTATTACCTAGTTTAGTACTAGAAGCTATAAAAAAACATACCATTGAAAAGCTTCCTTGGTTTATTTAAACGTAAAAAAAAACATTTAACTGAAGTTTTTTTTATTTTTTCCAGTATTTTTTGCACATTGACACAGCAGTTGACATTTATTTATACTTAAGATTTATTCGCCTATCCTCAATGATTGAAAATTTGTCTATAACATCGTCGTAAAATTTTGGACTGTTTAACAAACTGTTTCTTAATGCATATTAGGGCTATTAGGGCTGTCTTCACTTGTTGAATTTCGTATAAAAATTTTATTGCGCTATAAAGCTAAAAAACCTCGCTCAACTGACGCACTTGTGGCTGGGATGGTTAGTACTAATTCACACAACTTGACGACTTTACAAAGGAACTTATTCAAACAAGTTGTTATAAGAAAATTTAACACATTGATGGGCGTCTTTTTATCACTAATTTCAGTTGTTTCATAAACAACACTTAACTGGGACTTTAATGCTGAAATATCGAAAAAATTTCCATAATTTAATTTTAGTGAATTAAAAGCTTCCGATGGATATTTTGATGAATCGTAATATTAAAATTGCACAATTCAACAAATTTTAATTCGTTAAAGTTTTGAAATCGAGAGTTCATTTGTTGTAAAATATTATCAAATATGTCGGCGTATAACCAACCATAGGAGGTCTCTCTGTCGCCGACATTATCAATTCTAATTATCTTTCTTTCAGGTTCTAAGCCAATGTTTTGAGTCTTATTTCAAAAGTGTTCAAACTGATCTCGTTTTTTATTCAATTTATTTTTAAAATAATCAATTTGTTGAATGCAAAAGGCGTAAATCTCTGCAAAAATGTTGAGCAAAAAATTGAAATTAAAGTTTTTTTTGAGCCAATGCAAATACCCTTTAGCGGCAGTAAAAGTTTCAGCCACCCATGTTTCTTTATTATTCCAAACGTTTTGAAAAAAGTGTATCAAAGAATCACGGTATTGAACCACTGTTTGCACTAAACGTCCATTGTAGTTCCATCGCGTTGGAGCAACTTTTGGAAACCTTTTTTGAACGTGAATGTCCAAAGCGCGAATTCTTTTCGATGACTTTGAAAAGAAGGAAGCCAAACCACTAAACATCGAAAAGAAAACTTTGCAATCTTTAATATTATCCATGCTTCGCGATAAAACCAAATTAAGTCTATGTGCTATACAGTGAACGAAAATTGCATGGTTAAACTTCCCTTTCACTTTAGCTAGAAGGCCTCCTAAATGGCCAGCCATTACGGCAGCACCATCGTAGCTCTGGGCAACAAGATTAGAACCACATTCTAAACTTGAAATAATGTCACAAACAATTTTAAACAATGCATCTGCAGTTCGTTCGCTAGTGACGTCCAAAAATCCTAAGAATCGCTCTTGAGGAATGCCATCCAATATATATCGCACAACAATGGATAATTGACTTAAGTTTGCTACATCTGTGGTTTCATCAAGCGCAATTGATACGAAAGGTGCTTTTTTTAATTTCACTTTTAATGTGATCCATCACAACGTCGGCAGTGCATTTAATTAAATCATTTTGTATTCTGTTTGAGGTACCCCGGAAAGTCGTCGAATGAATAAAATGATTACTCGTATTTTGCTAAAAAACTTAGAAGGTCCGTGTAATTTTCTCGATTGGCGGATCCACTTGCTTCATTGTGACGCCTAAAACTTAGTTCATGCTCTCCCAGGAAACAAGTTACATCTATTAATCGTTGAAAGACGTCCCTATTTTTTTACCCTTTCATTGTGAATTTTGTTGCTTATTTTTAAATGATTAACCAAAATGTTCAATGCGATAGGTTCTGAATATTTTTTATTTAATTGTAGCACTTATATGAGATTTGCTATTTACATGTCGTTTTACACTTTTGTGAAAATTATTCAAGTCTGTAATACCGATTGAGTTCCAATGTGTTTTTTCGGCTATATTAAAAAGTAGGCAAGGGCAGCAAAACAATTTCTTCAAAGTTTTGCAGCCGGTTAACCATTCATACTTTTCATAGAACCCTACGTGAAAATGCCTGGTAAATTTCTTTGCTGACTTTCCTACTTTCGTCTCTAAATTGATAGGATCCTTTAGTCTACTAGAATTAATAATGTCCGTTTTCTCTTCAAAATTTCTACTTGAAAATCCTTTTTTCCAAAACAAAGAGCACACAATACAGACACAATTTACCACATTATTATCGCTCACAGGCACAGTGCATAGTTCCTCCATTTTACAAAAAGAAAAACAACTACGAGAAACAAACTGAAATGTACGATTTATCACACGTCGATTCGCGGCAAAGCAGGGTCAATAACACGAAGCGAAACCTCTTGGAAGATAAACCAGCTCTTTTAAGACGCGCTTCCGCCGACGGACTATATGAAATTTATAGGAAATGTATAGGAAATGCATAGGAATTGTATAGAAAATATATAGGAAATTTATAGAAAATCTATTGGAAATTTATAAGCAAATTATAGGAAGTATATAAGAAATTTTAGTTTTTTAAAAAACAATTATTCGTGATAAAAAGTCTGCATCACTTAGAAATCAGTAATCGAATATTATTTCTTTTGTTCTGATTTTAATTTATTTAATATTTTCCAACAAAAACCGCGAAACATTTTTACAAAAATAATTGTTTTTTTTTTAGACAAAGCTTTTTGATGTTGTGTACGTTGTACGTTGTACGTTTACACAATTAATTTTCTCATGAGTGGTGCGTGCGTTCACACATTACACCAATGATTTGTTAGTACATTTACGAAGTTTACGTAATGTTTCAGATAAAATGTAGTACCTAATTTAATATTAATTTCTACGCATTGTAAACTGAAAAATATCTATTTTTAAATCTCAAAGTGTAGGGAAGCGGTGCTTTCCCCGCTTCCATGGACCGCACGCCCCTGCTGGAAATTTATTTTCAATTGTAAAAGAAAACTGTTATTTAATCTAATTGTGTCAGTTATAAATACTAGACCTTACAAATACAATAACTCCGTCATTTTGATTTAAATCTCGGTAGTTATACAGGGTGTTTATTAAGTACTTGTACAAACTTTAAATGGTGAATCTTTGACTGGCAAAACGTTTATATGAACACATGTCCTAAACCACTTAACTTTTAAGCTACAGGGTGGTAAAGTTTTCAGAATTTTTTTTATTTTCTAATAACTGTAATAATATTGCAGATATTTTTACGAAATTTGGTACACGTCTCCTACGCATTATGATGCATTTTTTAATGTACAAATAATTTTATTATTTCTACCAGTGGCGCCCGTACGGGTTTCGTATTAAATATTTTTGCCGAAACAAATAGTACGCCACTGCTTCATCTTAAAATAACAAATATTTTTGCAATCCTCATTTAGTTTTGAGCAAATTTGGTCTAATGAGTTTTTTCTCAGACGCATAGTTTTCGTCCGACGCATAGTATTCTGCATGGAACAAGTGAAAAATGTGTCTTTTATTGACCAATATTGTTATGTGATAAACTTAGATTATTTACAGACTAAGACTAAACTACTTTTACAAATAAGTTAATAACATTTACAACAATTGCTGAAAATGCCCGCCGCCTACTGCAACGCATGCGTCAATTCGCCTTAACAGATTGACGTTCTCTTTCGAATATACCTGGTGTCTGATTAATAATGGCACACGATTCAAATATCCTGTTTCTTAGATCTTGCTCATTTTGAATGGATGTTTTGTAAACTAGTGTCTTTAAGTGACCCCACAGAAAAAATCCAGAGGATTTAATTCTGGTGATCTGGGAGGCCAAGCTTGCGGTCCCGCTCTTCCTATCCAACGATTAGGATAATTTTCGTTCAGAAATTGACGTGCAGCCAAACAAAAGTGTGCCGGTGCGCCATCGTGCATGAACCACATCCTGTTTCTGGTAGCCAAATCAATTTCGTCTAAATGTTCAGGAAGCTCGTGCTCCAAAAATCTTCTGTACTCTTCGCCATTTAGCCTTTGTGGAAGAATGCAAGGTCCAATAAGGTGACCCCGATAATTCCGACCCAAATATTTAGAGAAAAACGATCTTGGAAATTATTTTCTATGATAGCATCGGGATTATCCTCAGACCAGATATGGTTGTTGTGGAAGTTCATGATGGCGTTTCGAGAAAAAGTAGCTTCGTCTGTAATAAGTACATGGCCTAAGAAATCCGGGGTTGTTAATAATTTATTTCGCAGCCAATCGCAGAAATGTACTCTGAGAGGTAAATCTCTAGGTAGTAATGCCTGTACACGTTGAATATGATAAGGATAAAGTTGTTGAGATTTTAAAATTTGCCACACAATTGTATGCGAAATATTTAATTCATGAGCAATTTTCCTTGTACTAGTTTGCGAGTCTTCTTCAATTCTATTTAACACAGCTTCTTCAATTTCAACTGTTCGAACTGTCGCAGGCCTTCCTGGGATATCAATTGTTCTTTTAAAGCTGCCAGTTTCACAAAGTCTTGCGTGAATATTAATGAAAGTTTGGACATGTGGAACCACCCGTCGAGGTAATCGGGCTTGATACATTCTTTTTGCAGCTTGTGCATTAACGTGAGCCATTCCGTAGACGAAATTAATGTCTGCCATCTCTGCGTTGGTATATTCGTACATTTTGAACACAATAATAGACAATAAATTATTACATACATACATTTTTAAATGACCAAAACCATGATCTTTTTTTTAAATAAACTGTCATTACTGATTCCGCTACCATGGAAACCTCTCGGTTGTTTGCAAGGCTTGCTATGAATGTATGTACAATTGTACATTTTAGCAATTTGACTCTGAAATAAAACGGATTTTATTTTTTAAAGCGTAAACTATGCATCGAACGAAAAAACTCAAGAGATTAAATTTGTTTAAAAATAAATGAGGATTTCAAAAAAAAAAATTGTTTTAAAATGAAGCAGTGGCATACTATTTTTTTCTGCAAACATATTCAATACAAACCCCGTAGGTATGGACGCCACTGGTAGAAAACATAAATTTGTACATCAAAAAATGCATCTTAATGCATAGTATACGTGTACCAAATTTCGTAAAGATGTCTACAATAGTCTCACAGTTATTGGAAAAAATAGATTTTTTTCTGAAAACTTTACCACTCTGTAGCACAAAAGTTAAGAGGTTTAGGACACGTGTTCATATGAACTTTTTGCCTTAATATTAGTCAAAGATTTACTATTTAAAGTTTGTACAAGTACTTAATAAACACCCTGTATATTGTTTTATATCCATTGAAACAACTGCTAAATAATGTATATATTTTATAAGAAAACAATTTTATTGTGTCCTTTGTATAAATATGTGACAGCACATTTAGTCCGAAATATATTATATTCTCCTATAATTAGCCCGAAAATGTTCGTGGTTCTTTCAAGCCAACCTCCTGAAAAATATCATCGCGTGTTAGAAAAATAATGAAAGTACTCTTAGTAGCGCAGCGAATGACAAAAATGATTGATTTGAAAAATACCGTCTTGAGAACGCCCTCGGAGAACTTTGGCATGTGGCTGCAATTCGCCACCTGTAAGTTGCATTAACGAAGAAGTGTATACTTAATCTACAATGACTTTATATTTTATTTAATTAATATTTAATAATTCGCACGTGCGATAGTCATCTGGTTTTTTAGGATTCTTCAGTTTCGACATCTGACGAATGGTGTGCAGATTGGTTCCGCTATATCTAAATGATCTTGATGGTGTTCGTGTTAAGGGTTGATATTAAAGAGTGGCAATAATTATAGATGTTTATAATTGATTTTTTTATCAGGTCCTAAAAGAAAATTAACTTAAGCGAACCGAGTTAAATTAAATAGGAACATGAACAGCTGCAAATATATTAATATACGAGTATGAAAATAATAAGTAAATATTAATGCAGATTTTTACCAAACTATGATAAACAAAACTGGTTTCCGCAGTTTTTCAAGACACGAGATTATACAGGGTGAGGCACCGAAAACGAAACAGACAACTCCCATAATTAAAAACTAAATTACTTCAAAATAAATGCTCAAAGTGTTGTCCATTAACTTCCATACACGAATATAAATTATTCTCAAATCTTTGTCTGACGTTTTGGAGCATTTCTGGAGTTATTTGACGACATTCGGTAATAATACGTTCACGTAACTCTTCTAAGGAACCTGGCTGAGTAGCGTATATTTTACTTTGCCGATATCCCCATAAAAAGTAATCTAAGGGGGACAGATCAGGAGATCGTGGGGGCCATTCAATAAATCCTCTTCGTCCAAATCCAATGTCTAGGAAAGTTTTCATTTAAGTACTGACGAACCGCTGCAGCAAAATGTGGAGGGGTCCCGTCCTGTTGAAATATTAGGTGATCTTCAAGGTATCGGTTATCAGTGGATCAACGGTGTTTTCGAGTAATTCCAAATACATGTCCCCAGTTAAAGTACCTGGTAAAAATAATGGACCAACAATACGATCGCCAAATATTCCAGCCCAAACGTTTAACTTTTCTGGGTGTTGAGTAAGCATTTCATGAAATATTCTTGGATTGGAATCTGACCAGTATCGACAATTATGTTGATTGACAGTCCCGTTAACATAAAAACTGCATTCATCTGAAAAACAAATGTTATAAAGAAAATGTGGATCTTGTGTAGCATCTCGCTCATGATTTCACAAAATTGCAAGCGGCGATCAAAATCGTCTTCGTTAAGTTTATGAACTAAATGAATTTTATAGGGATGGAATTTGTTGGCTTTCAAAATTCTCCTGACGATACGGTCACTTGCTCTAGATAATTCTGCAAGCTTTCTTGTACTAAGAGTTGGATCTGCAACAACTTGTCCTGTAACCTCTACGGCTTCGTTTCTTACTGGATTTTGAATCTGCCGTTTTCTATTTTGAACAGATCCTGTTTGTCAAAATTTTGAAATAAGTTCCAAAACGTACTTACGTTTAACCTGTTTGGTGGTGTCTGCTGGTGTCGCTCATTGAAAATTGTACAGGCAGTGTTATCACATTCGTTATTTTTTAAATAACATTCAACAATTTCTACTCCCTCCTGAATAGAATAAACCATTTTTATGTTTTACTCGCTAATAGACTTGAAGTATCAATGACGCTAAACTAAAAAACATACCTGGTAGTTATGGAAATAAAAACCTTTATTTATTTGAAATAAAATGAATTTAGCTCAAAGCCAGAATATCACATAAAATACAACGACCGTTTCCCCTTCAAAAAAAAAAAACAACCAACTACTTCTTTGGCTAATACTACAACAGGCATTGAATTACATCCGAAGGAAAAACAGCAGAGATAGAAATTAATTTTCAACACTCTCTACTTTGATTTTGCTCACCAAGGAGAACATCATTCTTGGACCGGTTTCGTCCTTATTAGGACTCCTCAGCAAGAAATAGATAGGTTCTCAATTCCAGTCTCTAATGGAATTAACAAATGCTACACATTTCACCAGTATACCATAAAGTTGGTTATGAAGAGAATAAAAATTCAAGTAGTGAAAATGGTGTCGCCATCTGTTCTTAGTAAGCAAAATCAAAATGCGCTGTGGTACCTAGTTAGAAAACTAGGTGGAACCAAAAAGTACCAAGCGGGCAATTTGTAAACGAAAATAAACCAAAACTCAAATGTGATAGATGTAAAATGAAATAAAATGAATTTAGCTCAAAGCCAGAATATCACATAAAATACAACGACCGTTTCCCCTTCAAAAAAAAAAAAAAACAACTCGTCTATTTATTTTACGAAAACATAGGCGTAGTAAGTTCAATTTTATTCCAAAGGTAATTATGCATTAAATTTTTAAATTTGGCTTTCACATGACAATACGCTTATTTGAACTGTCACATGTCACACAGTCAAATTCCTTATAAAATTACCTTTTCAATGATGTGTCACACTTAGTCCTTTCCCTGTTTCATTTTCATTGATAATAGTGACAGAGGGGTGGGGAGGGATGTAGGATAGTTGAGGATATGATCGAAAGATGTCTCCTTTAAAATAAAAATCGACCTCTTTTTGCATTTTCTCCAAAAAAAATGTGTTTTTAAAATATGCGATCTGTTTCGTTTTCGGTGCCTCACCCTATATAAAACTTTTTAAATATTTATATTTAATTCAAGATATTAAAACATGTGACCGCTGACTTTTTTTGACAAATTTTTTATCACATTTTTATTCAATTTTTTTTTTTTAAACCAATTAAAATCTTCAATGCGTCATTATGGTCTGCATTTTGACGTTCTTACGTTCCAAACTTACAGCTTTGTATGACACCGAAGATGTTGATTTGGATAAGGCATATTCTGAGGTAGTATAATGTATTGAGAGGGCGAATAATACTCATTTTCAATGTTAATATTTATTGCAAACGAAAAAATACACAATTACAACCTGCTACAAAACTGGAAGACGAAAAGCGTTACAAATCTGCGTCGTAGGGACTGCGCGCCAGCACCTGGAAACGTATTCTCCAACTATGGGAGTAGGAGAGTACTCTCTCACTATTTGGCCGAAATCCTGCGAATGGTGAGAGCAGTGTTGCCAGACGTCCGAGAATTATCATATGTGTACGATACACGCTAAAGTAGAAAATTGTCCAGTTTTTCGGAATTTTTATTTTCAAACTTACAAGCTAGATTGAATTTCTATTGCATACACACGTTTAATACATGTTTTAGTAATATATTATTAGGGTGATTCACAAATGTGTGACGGTAGTTTTTTTTGCAAAATGTCACTAATTCTACTGTGACGCTATATGGCTATTTTGCTATATTCAAAACCCTGTACTTGTTAATTGATTTTTGGGAAAGGCAATACCACTATAATATGTATACCTCTAGGCTTCAAAATATACAAACAAAGTGACTTATTTGTTAGAAGATATATATTTTATTTTAATAAAAGTACAAAAATACCAAAAAACACCTTGTATACTGAAATTTCTCAGTACATGATAATTTCACCACCGTTTAAAAATATATAATTTTAAATCCGATACTACGACCAGTTTGCGAGATACAGGGCGTTAAAGTGGAGAATTGCTGATTTTAGTTATTTTTTCTTCCAACTGATAAGTTAGATTGTCTTTATGTAAATTATAGAAGATAATATAAATAAGTTTTGGAGATGTCCATTTCGTTTAAAATATTTATTACAGGGTAATTCACGAATAAATCACAATATATTTTTCAAACACTGAATATATCTACACTTGCGCCACAGAAAAATTATTTAATTGAGTTAATATTTACCCGATTACAATTTTGAGGTTAAAAGATTTATCTTTGTTTACTTTTTATACAGGGTCAGTCATCCAGCCAACCACAAAAATAATTATATTTTGAAATTGCTAAAAAGAGACCTTACATTTCTTTAGTGAATTTTAAGTAAGTTAATAACGTTACATTAGATTTTAAAATATACAGGGTAATCTAACTGTTTTATAATTACCTACAAAATATATCTGTATATACATCATTTTCCGATATTAATGACGTTTTTATACACCAGACAATAAAGTTGCAAAAATAAAATGTGTTTTATTCGTTAATCACCCTGTAACAGTAAATATTTTGAACTGTCTCTTTGTATGGACATCTGACCAAAACTTATATTAAACTTATATATGATACATAAAGTCAATTTAGGTTTTAAGTTTGAAGAAAAAATAACTAAAATAAGCAATTCTCCACTTTAACGCCCTGTATCTCGAATTTAAAACTCACATCTCATATAAAGGTGGTATAAAAGCATCATATCCTAAAAAAATAATTTATAATTTAAGCTTAAAATTCATTAATTAATTTATTTTAATTGATATTTTCGATAAATAATTATGTTTATATTTTTTTTTTGTATTCACGGAAAAAAAATTGTAGAACAAATTTCTACAATTGTAGATTTTTTCTCTACAATTAATAGTACATATAGGGACAGGGACAATTTGTAGTAAAAATTTCCAAATATTTGTGGAGAATGTATTGTAGAGTTATTATCTACAATATTTAGTAAAAAGATCCAAATGCATCATAAGAATTGTTCTACAAATTGTTATAATTTTTGCTATTCATTGTATGAATTTATATTAAAAATGTATTGCGTTTTATGAAAATAAATACGAAAATTTCACACAATAAATAGTAAAAATTCATACAAATTGTAGTAATTTTTAATAAAATTTTTAGTAGTATTCCATAATTATTATAATTATAACCTAGAAAAAAATGTTCCTTAATAAAATATTCAATTTATTGTTTTAATATAAAGATACAAATTATTAATTACATTATGTAATAAATAACAGTAATAATAGCGCCCTCAGTCTCAGTTGGCTTCTCTGCACCTGAAAAATATGAAATAAAAATTAATACCAATTGAATTGTTCATACCCTTAAAACGGGGATATTTATCACCTTTACACTGATTTGGATATCAAATAACCAAGTCAGATAACTAACAAAAATGAGAAAGTAGGTATGTCACAATTAAGACAAAAAAACATCATTGAACTTGGCACGAAATTCGATCGTTGGGCACAACATTCGATCGTTGGCCACAACTATTTTTTTAAAATAATCTACTAAGGTTATTTAAATTAGTTATCTAAAGGTAAATTATTCAGAAACAATAATAAATGTACTTACCACCAATAGAATTTATTATTAAAATTTTCTCAAACGGATCGGTGCTTATAATATAATAATGAGTTATAGGTACTCGTATATGTACCATGCTTTGTTATGTGAACATGGCGAACGGCTACTGCTGTCTGGCCGTTTATGATCGACGTCAGAAAACGTTGGTCAATAGCAGAATTCTATTTTGTTCACATGACTTAGAATTTCTACAATATTATAGAATATTTTTGAAGAAGGGATGTAAAGTATTACTATTTTTTGTAGAGAAAATTACTATTTTTTGTAGAGATAATTAATAATATTTGTACAAATTTTTACAGAAGTTAGTAGTAGTAATTACGATAATTGTAATAAATTTCTACTTCTACAAACAATAGTAAAATATACTAAACATTGTGGACTTATTTCTTATTGTTGTAGCATTTTATTCGACAATTCAATTGCTACAATAATTAATAGTTTTAACTATAAATTGTAGTAAAATATTCTACAAATTGTTAAGTATTTTTCTACAAGTCTACTACTACAACATTGTAGTAAAATTTTCTAGTCACATTTTTTCCGTGTATGTTAAAAAAAAGTCATTTTAATGAAAAAGAGACCCGGTTACATTTTACCCTGGAAATTTTAGTGGTTTTTGTACTTCTCTTAAAATGGAATATCTTCGAACAAAAAAAGTGGTATTACCTTTCCCAAAAATCAATTAATATGCAGTGGTGGTTTGCCCGTAAGGGTACTTGGGCACGTGCCCTGGTATAATAAACAAAAAAAAATACCTCAATACCTATTATTATTTTATCTAATATTCAGCGCAAACTGCGTTGGCACGACACTGGACGACCGGGCGTTGAGCGACATTCCGAGAATTCCGAAATTAAGTGGAAGATAGGCTTAGTAAATGTGTGCCTCTGTTTTTTTCTCTCTTATTATGATGCGAAAAACAAGGACAACGACAATATCGCTTAGTAAGAGATGAACACATGCGATGGATTGTACGTCACAAGCAGGGCGCTGTCCCACATACTTTGATTTTCTCTTACGCGCTGTCCTCATTGTGACGTGCTGTACCCATGGCATAGATTACCTAGACCAGATACGAATGTACGCAGCGGTATCTTTACCGGCCATGCCGCTTTCGGCTAAAGGTACGCGTTTGTTGGACCATGATAATAATTTATTTATTGTTATTACGAAAAAATGTTAGTTGGACCATTGGAATAGTTAAGAAATAAAACTACAAAGAAAAATAACTTTTTTTTATAAAGCAGTCAAAAATGTGATGAAAAAGATCAATATTAAATATAATTGAGACAAAATTTTAATTTTTCTTTTGGTTTTGTCTGACTTTTTCGAGGATTTCAAATCTCTGTTTGCATATTTAAAAGTATAAAAAATTCCAAGTCTTATAAATAATTATATGGTGTACATTTTCGCAAATTGTTGGCAAGGATGACCAAATTCTATTTTGCTCATCTCAAAAAGGTATGCGTTGGAAATTCTAGGCTTAGTTGACAAACTATCAAATAGAGATATAAATATTTTTTCTAATTTGAAAATATAAAAGAGAAATTTTTCGCTGGGAGATTTTAAATTGCCAAACACCTTTTCTTCAAAGAAGTATGCTTTAAAATGCGTTAACAAGTTAGAATTGTTAAGTAAATTGCATTGTTCTGAGAAATTTACGTAAATTTCGCAAGAGTGGATATGTAATGATGTTTTGATTAAATAGCCACATACATAGTTAAATGCATTTTGAGTGGTCACATTTAGCTCCCTGTAGTCATATTCAGAAATCGTTATTGCCCCAACTGATTGTTTTGAAATATATTTAATTTTCTCTAAGCGGAGAACTTGTTTTCCTAAGGGACAAACGAATACCGGGATTCTTTTTCAGTGTGTGCCCCACTGCCGCTAGTGCCCACGAGCCGCCACTGTTAATATGTACCTACAAGGTTATGAATTAATCCTTGAATAAAATAATTTTATGGTGTGGTTCTCTCTATAAAACACCCTGTATAAGAAAAGTGTATTGTATAATCTTCTATTTTTTAAAAATATGCTTTCCTGATGACATAGTAAAATTATTCATACATTGTGAATCACCCTGTACCTGAAAATATAATTAATTGTACATAGGTACTGATGTAATAATAAAACATAGTAAACGTGTGTATGCAACAGAAATTCAATCTAGCTCGTAATTTTAAAAATAAAAATTTCGAAAATCTAAACAGTTTTCAACTTTAACACCCTCTATATCGAAAACCAGTCATAGGATTGAGTTGAGCATATTGACACTTTTGGTTACTAGGTACAATAACATACCAAAGTTTTAGAAAATTTAACCGGTCGTCACTTTACATAAGGAAAGTGCAGGAATGCTTTGGGTAATAGATGTGTAAGTTTCACACCTACAGTTGAAATGAAATTCACGACATCTTTAAAAATGTATAGACAAAAACAATTGGAAGATCAAAATCAGAAAGGATTACAAGAAGAAAAAATTATTTTTGAAACAAGAAAAGGTTGGGCGTTATTGTTTTTTATATGTTTATTCAATAAAATTATTATCAAATTAACCCAACCCTAACCCCATAAACTCTTAAACTAACCAACTTTCGATAACGTCACACTAGTAAGGTCAGTTTGTACGAGAAAATCATGAAAAAAACAATAATCTACACCAGTGCTCCGCAACCTTTCCTCATCTGAGGCACACCAAACTGCTCCCTAGAATTTCGTGGCACACCAAAATCTAAAATATATTTATAGCAGTGGCGTAGCTAGGTCGGGGTCAGTTCACTCCATGTATACTAATTATTTATGGATGTCCAAACTACCTTAGTTTTGTTTATTGTTTTAAAATGTGAAGAAGCCCCTTTCAGATTTGGGGCATCAAAATTTTCACTCAGGACATAATACATATTTTTTTTTTATTTTTTTTTATTATTCAGATAGAATGAAAAATACAAATAGGTACATACATGAGAACTATACTAAATACTAGGTAGGACAGGTAGGTATACTAAATTTACTTCTGTTGACACGTCAATAGTAATAAATATTTTGACATGATGATGACTGATTAATGTGATACCTGCGCTTGCTTCGTTGAACACAAAAGTTTTATATTCGGCTCAATTTTAGACAGCGCAACTCTCATTTCTTGGTCAAGATCTTTTAAGCATGACCGTTTATCATTTTTAATTAATACAAGCGTTGAAAAACTTTGCTCACATAAATATGTTGTGGAAAACGGAAGTAGTGTAAAGATGGCCTTGTCGGTGATGCGTGGATATTCTGTCTTGATGGAAATCCAGAAAACATCTAACGGAACTTCGTCGAATTTAAGTTTTAGGGTCATATCATTACTTAATTCTGTGAACTCCTCTCGAGTTTGCAATGGCAGTGCTTCCGTGGAACTTATTGCATTGGTTGCGAAAGGATTTCGAATCCAATTGTATTATTCCGTGTTGATAGAATGGAAATAGTATTCAAATTTTTGTTGAAGCATACTTAAATGTTGTTGGGCCAAATCCACAATCAACTGCTTGTTTTCGATCGTACTGTGGTTGGTCCTGTGATACATTTCTAGACATCCTTTTTGCAACTGTTCCTGCCAAAGTTCAAGTTTCTTTTTGAACCCTTGTAATTTATTGGAGCACGTCAATATATTTTCATTCCGTCCTTGCATTTTTTTATTAAGTTCATTCAGATGTTCGAATATATCCGCCATGTATGCAAGTTTGGCTATCCAGTATTCATCATGAAGGTACTGGCATAGATCGTACATATCTTGACTTGAAAGAAACTCACGCACTTCGTAGCGAAGTTCAAACAGTCGAGCTAAAACTTTTCCCCGGGATAACCAACGAACTTCTGTATAAAACAGTAAGGATTCATGTTCGCTTCCCATTTCTTCACAGAGTATTCCAAAGATTCGCGAATTTAAGGCTCTCGATTTAATTATGTTTATGATCTTAATACATTCATTCATTGTGATCGAAAGCTGTTCGGGCAAATTTTTGACCATCAATGCTTCTCGATGTATGCAGCAATGTGTAATTTGTATTGACGGATACAAAACCTTTCTTACTGCCCATCATTGCAGCAGCACCATCTGTACAAATAGCAACGCAATTGGTCCACTGAATATTATGTATTTTAAAAAAATTATCAGTTACTTGGAAAATTTGTTCACCGGTAGTTCTCTCTGGAACCTCCTTACAAAATAAATAATGTTCTTTAATAGAGTCCTCGTCAACGAAACGTACAATAGCCATCAGTTGTGCTTTATTTTTAATATCGGTTGATTCGTCGATTTGAAGCGCAAAAATTCCAGCCGAAATGATTTTTTTAATTAGTGTTCCCAAAATATCACTTGACATATCTTGGATACGTCTTTTAACAGTATCGGCCGACAAAGAAACTTTACTCACGTCCTTAACTTCGTTTGGCCCAAGCATAAGTCTAACAATTTCCATGCATGCTGGTTTAATAAGCGTTTCACCGATAGTGTGCGGTTTTTTTTGTTGTGCAATTAATTTTGCAACAAGGTAGCTTGATTCTAATGCCTTTTCAGAAACCGTAACCGCCGATTTCATAAACTGCTTTTGTTTCTTATTTTGATCCAAGCGCCGTTGGAAAAATTGAATGTCTTTTTTGACGCAACTGGGATGATTTGTGATCAAATGACGGTTTAGTTTGCTGGGTACCATTGCTTCATTTGACAACTGTTCACCGCAAATGACGCATTCAGGCTTTGGAGCCGCTTCGTCGCCACACCAAGTGAAACCATATCGAAGGTAGTCTTGATTGTACTTCCTTTTCAGCACCTTTTTTGCTCTTTTTGCAGCACTTATGCTGGAGCTTGTGCTAGGTTCTTCGTCATCTGCTCGTGATTTCAGCAAAAATTTATCCATATTTGAAGCACTATAGTTATTTATAAAAGTAGATACTGCAACAAAACTTAGTCCAGTTCACTTATTTATAAGGCACAAGAATTTATTTATATAGCAATTCACTATTTATTTCACTCTACGATTTATTTGTTTGCCCGCGTATTTATCTGATTCACTTGACTATTCGACTCTCTCTGAGTCTCTGAGCGATGACAGGCGCGCTTATATAGGCAGTGGCGATGTTCAGGAAAACATCGAGTCGCGCCTCGAACGGCACGGATCTTTCTAGTTTAGTCGCCTTCGAGAATCAAGCCGCCGCGCCGCGCCGATAGACGGATAGACGTTTACCATCGGCGCTGTTGTCAGATTGCTTTATTTTTCGCGGGTCTCGCTACAATACGAATCTGATTCGTATTGTCTGCAAGAGCGGCACACCTCAAGTCGGCTTACGGCACACCAGTGTGCCGCGGCACACCGGTTGCGGAGCACTGCTACACCATGGTACAATTTGAATTTGGTCATCTGGCAACACTGGTGATGGAGCAGTGAGTGTAGGAGCACTCTCCTAAGTTTGAGCATTAGGTACCAGGGGGGCTATTTTCAAAGCATGGGAGCACTCATTTCTCTCAAGATTCTCATCAGAAATGTCATATGTCAATGTGGAAACGCTGTTTTTACAGGCCTCGAGGATTAAAATTCTTAGGAGAATTTTAATTATCTCTAAATAAATCGAGAGAAACAGTCAGTGAGTTCACACTGGCCCTAAGAGCCCTAAAAATACTGTTTTACGTTGACGTATGAAATTTCTCTTGAGAGAATTGAATTCTCTTGAGTTTGAAAATGGCCCCCCTGGTGTTACAGGAGCGGAACAGTAACGTATATTCAATAATACCAACTTGTGAGACTGTTAAGCTTTGGTTATACTACACTTTTTTCTGCTTGTCAATTTGAAGCTGGAAGAAATGGGGTACCTAATATCTTCAAACTCCATATTATTTTTTGACCAAAACGTTTGAAATTCATCTAATTTAAAATTAAAGGTATTGTCCGAAACTAATTTAAAAGGTAATCCGATTCTAACAAAAATGTCTCCTATAACATTGATGGTAGTGACTACTCATAGTAGGGACTGACTTGGTGTTGACAATAAGTACGGCTTCCAACCTCTTACTATGATTATCTTATATTACTAAAATATAATATTTCTGAAATATTGGCCCTAAATAATCTATATCAGGTATAGGCAACCTTAGTCTATGGCGTAATTTTGGGACTTAATTATCTCACGGCCGTAGGCAAGAAATAAGTAGGTAGTAGTGAATAAAAAAGCGACAAAAATTCACACATTTTTTTATTTAATAATTATAATAGCATAATAATTATGTTCAATCAAACATATAAAAGGCAAGTTAATAAAAAAGATAGAAAAATCAAATGAAAATTAAGTAGAGACTTGAGTTTGAAGCTGAGAAACAAGATGATCAATATTGGGGTCAATATCACTAGTACATAGGCGCAAAGTGTTTTCTAAATTAGCATCTGTAAGCCGAGTACGATGCTTATTTTTATTAATTTAGACTTCAAATATCAGTCTTCTTAAAGCTCAATCAACTCCATTTGTAGGCGAAATGAAGCATCTTCCCTATTACACTCATAAGGATTTGCAAAAATATTGAAAATCGATCAGTAAATTGTTCGGACAGTAGTTTCAATTTTTCAGCATTACGACCGTATTCAATGTTTTCGTGACTGGATACCTAATGTTGAAAAATGAAAATAGTTTTACTTCTCATTTGTGTTTCCCACAAGCGAATTTTGTTTTGGCAAAAGCTATAAGATAAATGTACAGCTGATTTACCAATTGCCCTTGATTTTGAATTTCAAGTTCAGGACATTTAAGTGTCCTGTGATATCTACCAGGAATGCTAAGTCACAAAGCCAAGTTCCTCAATGTTCCCATATTGGAGCAGTCGTTGTTGGTTACGAGTGTCAAATGTTCTATTGTATTTTCAACAGTCTCCTCTTTAAGGTTCATATGAAGATCAGTATTGCCACAGTATTAGGGTGATGGAATTTACCAAAAACATGCAATAGTACAGCTCTCACTCCATAAAATGAATTGTCAACCATAAGTTTTTATTTTAAATTTAGATGTGTTAATATTGGGGCGGTAGGTACTTAAAATATGTTTTATTTTTATACAATCTTCATCTGACATTTGACTTTTTTTTTAGAAAATTATAAAGTGAGTCTAATACTGTTATAGACTTATAAAATTGATCTGACCTAAAAAGCATTTAACTTGTGTAAAATTATCTGGAATGGGTGCCTTGTTAGTGGCTCCAATTTTTTCTCTGCATATACGCAACATAGTGTTATCTATTTTATATCCTAAATAAGTAACTGACTTTTTTAAAAAATTCACATTTACTTCATTTAAATGTAAAACCATTTTTGTCCAAAATTTCATGAACCCTTTTTAAATGTGTTTTTCTATTTTTACCCGTAATTGGGATATCATCAATACCATCAATATTTGCTTCATTATACAGTGAGCACCATAAGTCTTACCCCCTATCTAACTCGTTACTGGAGTCTTGTTAGGAAAATCGCCGAGACACATCGATTTTTGATTTCTACAATGTACATTTTCGTATAAATAGTTTACCCTTAATTTCATCCCTTACTGGAGGGGAGCAACCCTTTCGAAAAATTTAAATGGCATGGTGAGTGATAGCTCATTTGAAAGAGGGTTTTATTTTCTATTCAACCGTGCAAAAAAATTTGAAATTTGCTTCATTAATTCTCGACTAATTGTTGTTTCAGAATAACGAAAATTAACGTAGCGCACTCATCCTTAGAATTAAAATTTGGCCCTGCATGATTTCGGTTTTGGTTCAGACCTGAAGTAAGACTTTTTGCCATTAGAAGGTCACTGTTAGTCCAGTTGCTTTCCTATTTTGTGAGGTTTTGTTATTTTTAAACATTAATAAATCAACACGTAATGAAGCAAATTTTAAAATTTTTTGCACGGTTGAATAGAGAATAAAACCCCCTTTCAAATGAGCTATCACTCACCACCCCATGCTATTTAAATTTTTCGAAAGTGTTGCTACCCTCCAGTAAGGGATGAAATTAAGGGTAAACTAATCATGCAAAAATGTACATTGTAGAAATCAAAAATCGACCTGTCTCTGCGATTTTCCTAACAAGACCCCAGTAGCGAGTTAGTTAGGGGGGGTAAGACTTATGATGCTCACTGTATGCTGAAAATGGTAGGAACACCTGTAATACCGAAAGTAGACTTATTGTAGACACATAAACCTTTATGTGTGTTTATTAGGGATTTAAAATTTTGTCTATTTCTTTTAATGTGTACATAAAACTTAAAAAAGAAGTAAAGGTTGTTATCGCTTTTTTAAATGAAAAACTGATAGTTTTTTAGGAACCACGTTCTTAGTAGGTATAAAACGTAGATTTAAGTCTTTTGTTTGTATAAACATTCTCCGAAAGACGGATCTGCAAAAGAATATTAATTAAAATTTCCTTTAATAAAATCAGTCTCGGTAATAAAGAGATCACAATCAAGAAGAAAACATTTTAAATGATTTTCTTCGAAGGCGGGCTGCGGCCGGCCACCGATATATCTACTCGTACATATATATGCAGCGGGCAAACTACCTACTTAATGTGTTTTTTGCAGCCGACTGCGACTTGGACTCTTCCGATACAATTAATATTACTCACAGGACAGGCTGCGTCCTAGTCGGTGCAGTCCAATGAGTTGCTTTTTTTTCAAAATTGGATAATTAATAAGATATACCTAGAGTAGGATATCTAATGTCTAATTAATAAAATAAGAATGTATTTTTGTTACTTATATTGTAAACTATTTTTTCTAGATTAATTAGTTCATGGTATAATATGACGTAGGATGCTTTTAGCAAAAGCAGGGACAAATATCGATGGGTTCAATTTTCGAGTAGTCGTGCCAAATAATGATGTTCGCATTCAGTTAAAATAACTTCAAAACAGTTTTAAGTTATGATAAACTTATAGTCTTGATAAAGTCGTTGATCAATTATATACGATAATAGCCAACGAATACCTTCTAATATCCCTTGGCACTAGTGTGTGTAAAAACTACAAAGAGCCAGCACTAGAGCAAGCAGGACAATAACAAAACCAGCGATGCTAGCTTATACGACCTGTTTGACGTTACAACGCGATAGTGTCGTATAAATGGCAATGCTGCCATCATCAGTTTCGCGGTAGGTCCAATGCCAACTCTCCGTAGCTTTTACATGCACCTGTGCATGGCGTATTGGAAGACTTTCGGTGGTCAATAATGTACAGAAAAAACAATTTAAAACTTCAGTGTTATGAAAATAGCCATTTTTGTAAAAAGAAGGGTCAATTTAAGCACCAATGTTGGCATTTTAAAAGGCAATAACAGAATCAAGCTGCAAATGATGATTTCAATAAAAATTTACGGCAGAGTTAAGAAGGTAGAAAATTATTCTGAAGAAGCCTGTGACGTAGATGAGCAAGAAGGCAATCGAAGACCACACTACGCTGCACAAAAAACGTCATGATATAAAGAATCTGGATCTACTTGTCATATGTCATATATTAAAGAGTTCTTTGAAGTAATAAATTATAACATAAACGAAGAAATATATTTAGTAACGCCCGTATGCACCGTACACGTTTAATCCAGATCAAGAGTTTAATCGCGTTTAGTACCATAGATAAATATGGTACTCAGACTCATATGGATAAAATTATAAATAAGTTTGGTTTGGAAGTTGCCAATGAGTCCAATATCCCAATAGACCCAGTATATTATAAATATACAGGATTCGACAAAACATTACAAAATAATAGCTTTATAGAAAGTCAATTAGCTCGTTGCTATATATCCATTAATAGAGTACGATTCAACTAAGAAAAAGCCACACACATCATACCTGACAAAGGCCGCAATAATTTGCCTCTCTCTCAGGTCCATCCCATTTAAGCGTCAGTGGCGTTTTGGCGATTTTTTTCGTTTTTCTAATATAGAGATACAATTGCTTAATAATTTGTCAACGCTTTACGACTGACGCATGGTCCAGAATATAATTCGAACAGAAGCTATCGCGTAAACATGGATCCCTTATTATTGTGAGCGAAACTTCGGCGTTGCCAAGCTTTTACTTACGAACAAAAATACGGGTTCATCGGAAGAAAGTGAAGACAGCGAGAGTACTATATAAAAAAATAATAGTTCATTAATGGACGAACTAAGATGTACTCCTCTAGTTTCACTTTTTGCACTAGTTGTATAAATAGATAACTATTATTTGAATTGTAATAAAAATCTTAAATTACAAAATTGTGTTGCTACTTTTATTTACTTCCCACTGAATGTCTAAAGTCGAAAAATATATGTAATGTTATTTTAGTTTAGTTATTTAGGTAATATACAAATGTTTAAATCATTAAAATTTAACCTTTTAATCCAATAAATGTTTTTTGTTGGGAAACTGCTATAATTATTATTTAAATAAGAGCCTACGCCACTGGCATATCGATCTGGAGCAACAGAGAAGGAATATTTTAAAGTGAGGCAGACGATGACTAGTTGATGACGCCCGTGGCTTTTTCTAAGTTGAATCGTACTCTACTCGACCTGATATTGTAGTCCGTAGATCTATTTCAAGTAAAAATATAGCAAAACCTACAGAAGGACTGGGACGAGGTAAAGAAGTACCTTATAAAAGAGACTGAAGGTCTGTCTAAAACTTCAACTATAAAATGAAGAAGGAAGAAACTTATATGTTATGTCAATGCTGATTGGGCAGGTGACAAAAAGTTACTTATTGATGTTAGTACCGCCCTTGAACGAATTCTAAGACAAAAATACATTTAAAATGATAGAACACGAAGGTGTAATACGATTAAAAGACATGAAGGTCAAATATCATTTGGACTAGAAATGAAGAGTAACGAAGTGGAGCTGTAGCGTTATTCGGTATGATTTCTTAAAAACTGTTCGAGAAAAATTTGAATTATTATTAATTAGGACTAACTTTTTTTAATATAAAATATCAGGTGTTTCATTTAAAAAATATTAATGACGTCATAAATCATGAACAAAAATGCATAACTACTAATTGTTTTAGTTTTCCACTATTATCAAAATCTTGTTGGTTTCCAAGGTATGTAACGGTTCTCATCTTTGATCAGGTCCGTTTTCAACTATCGCCCTAAAAAGAGCCTTAGCGATAAACTTTTCAAAATATATGTTTATTTTCGAAAGTAGGTAATCGTTATTAATATATTAAAACAGAGGCACAAATTTATCTTAAATTCGACAAATGATACCTATTAAAAATTATGAAAAATTGGCCAGCTTATTGTATCTACAAACAGTATAGCACCACTTACGTAATCAAGAATAGGTAAACTATACAAGTTTCCGACCATCGGACAAGTGTGAGAGAAGTTATAATTAGCCCAAAGACCTAGTAAATCTCGACCATATTTGGTGAGCATATTATTTCACACGATCTCATACTCGTTTATTGGTCCGGTTGTGAGTGAACGGGAAGGAAAAGCCATCGGCGTCCGGTCCAGTTAGTTGAGTGTCCTAATAGAGAGAGAGAACACTCATTATCGAACTTGACGGTTACAAATGTCCCTTGTGAAAACATTCAATAAAGGGTAAATAATAAGGCAGTCAGGGCCGGCACGAGAAAAAAGTGAACATTATAGGAACTGCAGTGAATTGGATTCTAGTTAATTCCAAATATAACACAAATAATGAAAATGTTTAAATTTTTAACCGTAAATTTGCCATATGTTAAAGATTTGATGCCAGTCAATGAATTATGATTCCACGATTTTATGCATTTTAACAAGGGCTTTAAATTAGACAGATAATCATAAATTTACAATACAATGTAATGATAAAATAATTGGGTGTTGATTGTTATATATTTTAAAAACCAGTTCCAAATTTTCTTCCTAATTTTTATATAGGGTCGTACGGGTTCCCTAAAACTAGCCAGATTTTTGTGCAGAGATACAAAGAATTTTCTAACAACTTTTGCCTTTAGGTATGACACAATAGTGCCTAAGTGGGCCCCCAACTGTCGTTTTAGCCAAATCTGCAATTTTACGTATTTTTTTCCTTAACAATATGTTTTGATTACCAAATTCACGAATGTTTACATTTGGCGCACATCCTCTGATCATTTTTGATCAAATTTATCAGAATTTTTACCAAAGCGGTTTCTAACAAACAACTGTCAAGTAACTAATAACTTATTATTGGCGATTCAAATTAATTTTCGCGCACCTGTCATTTGTCATCTATAAATAAGATGTTTGTTTATTTACATGTTTTTGTTTTGGGCGGATTTTGTATTTGTGATTTTTTTAACTGTTTTTAGATAATATTCTTATTGTAATAGTGTTTTTGAGTTTCATTTAGTGTTAATTTAAGTTTAAGTCTCGTGCTTTCGTCATAAATATAATATTTATCATGTGTATAACTTAATTTGTTGGAAATATTCACCTATTGGTTGCTACAAGAACATCTAGAAATATGTATTCACTAAACCCAGGACATGTTTTATTATGTGGTTTAAAGGACATTTCAGGTACCACACGTTTATTATGGATGAACTTATTTAAAAATCTTACTAGACTTATTCTTATATTATGAAGTGAATCATGTAGTACTTTGTATACATGTAAATGGTAATAAAACCGTCAAAAAATAAGATTACAGTTTGATTCTAAACAAAGTTTTGTAAAATTTAATATTGTGAATTTGTAGATATCCATTTATCGTAAAGAACAAAATATTACGACTTGTACTTGGAAAATAATGAATACTTCAGTTTTGATTTTAACATTAATTCCGATTTTAATATATATCAACCATTCTTTAATTTTATCAACAGTTCAAGAATTCGTTGGACTTTTGTTTAATACTTCAGAATGGTAAGGTGCATTATCTAAAATAATTACGCTGGGCTCACTTAAACCTGGGAGAAGTTTTTCATGCAACCATTTTACAAACATTTCCGTGTTCATATTATCGTGATAGTCACTGGATTTTGATTTAGATGAAAATATTAAATCAGCACCTTATATAAAACCCGATTTCCCTCCTGCATGTAAAATTATGTGTCGCTTCCCTTCTCCATCGGTATGTTTGATGGACTTTACGTTATCATCTTGCCATATTCTCTTGGTTGCACCCCTAAAAAATATTCATGTTTCGTCTAAATATATAAAATTCGCCCCTTCTTCTTTAAATTTAGAATATTTTCTTAGAAAGTTAATTCTCTTGTGCACGACAGAACTTCTTTCATAAAGGGCCTTTCTGATATCCTCCTTCTAAAATTTGAAACCCAAGTTAT
Source organism: Psylliodes chrysocephalus (assembly GCA_927349885.1). Taxonomy (NCBI): domain Eukaryota; kingdom Metazoa; phylum Arthropoda; class Insecta; order Coleoptera; family Chrysomelidae; genus Psylliodes; species Psylliodes chrysocephalus. The sequence goes on from OV651815.1 coordinate 77,465,937, forward strand.
GTATCACTTGCCATAGACGTATTTTGCCAATGTCGTCAAATTTTCTATTAATTCCGAGAGAATTATATTTAAGGTCACATGTTCCTTGTTGGCCCTCATTCGATAAATGGTATCACGATTTTCAAATTTCTTTCCATCTGGAATATCTTTCGTTTTCAATGATGGGCGAGTTTTGCGGTGATCTTCTTTCGGTAGTTCACTATTGTGATTTTGTAATACTCCTCTTAATTTGGTTTCACTAATTCCTAGAGCATCGCATACGCGTTGTTGTACAGACATTACCGATTTTAAAGGACCGCCATTTTCTTTTTCATTCGTAAAATACTTATGTACATTACAAATTAGACTATCTACATCTAACACAGGTCCAGGCATTTTTAAAATTTCCACTAAATTTACAATATACATACAATGTCAACACTTGCAAAAAATCAATTCAATTGCAATATTTGTAACAAATTTAGTACCTACCCTAATGTTATTTTAATTTAAATCTGACCATTAGGGCAATTTTACCTAATTTCTTGGGAAGAGGCTTATTGGAACTGATTGTCAATGACTAATTTGCATAATTTTGTTAATCCGAAACCCGCGTAAGTATAGCGAACAGACTGTATATTTATATTCTATTTAATATACCTATTACATTTTATATTATAAATAACAGTCATTGAATAATATATTTTAAAAGTTGACTGTAAATTTCTAATTGGAAAATATTATTTAAAATGGCAATCAAAACTATATCAGTAATATTTATTAAACGGTAATCTTAACTTTATCACCAATTTGGTGCTTTAATACGCTTGTAAGCTAACATTTGATGTCTTTTTTTGTATTTTTTTAATTGTCAAATATATATTTTAGAAATTCTATAACATCAGTCAACGGACCAATTTTTAACCTTGCTCCACTCCTGATAAGTAACTCGCGCTGCTACAGATGAGGTTGACTGGATATTTAGGGGATTTGTCACCCATTTATGGATCGGAATCGCCACTTTTATGACCTTTTCGCGGTGGCTATCAGGTTGTGTTGAGAGGGTTGTGTGCGAAATTCAATATGAAATAACCCATTTATAGGACGTAAACACGTAAAATAACTCTTGTCCCTTATATTTACTTGCTTCCATTTCAACAAACCTGATAATGGTATACAAGGGGATTTCTCAATGCATTAATATTTCAAAAGAGTTAAACGGCTAATTTAATTTTATTATAATTCATACAAAAACTATGACCTATGATCATTGTTTTTGAATATTTTTAAGTTCAGCGGTAAAAATTAACCGTTTTAGCTTAAAAGTCTTAATTTCAATATACCTTTCAGTAAGCCCAGCTAGCACATAACGATTCCAAGGGAACGTAATAACATTATTATGCAACGTAAAAGTAACGTTATTTACTAATTTAACCTACTGTTACATTAACAAAACGTAATGTTATTTGATACAAAATGTATCTACTATTAGTTCTGAAACCATCACATTGTTTTAATGTAATCTTTTAAGGTACCTATGTTCTTAAAATAATCAGAAAGAGTAACGGCAGATTTTTGATAGTCAGTGTTGTTTTAAGTGTTTAATTCTGATCGGGGATTTATATATGACCATCGAGATAGAATGAAGTAGAGACGACATTAGGTTTGATCCAACAAGAATCCAAATCCGTACATAAACGCGAGACTCATGCGCAGTGTTACTTTGAGCGTTCCAACAATCTTCAAACCAAATACCTGATTGTATAAGTTCCGCGTTCCAACAAATATTTTGACGAATTTCGGATTGGGAATAAAACTATCAGACTGGTTTGTACATTTTTCTCACATTATCAGATCGCAAATATAGACTGATTAATTTAAAATATATCATTTGTGTTGGATTTCTGACCTATTTATTTCGCTTTATTTCATAGAATAAAAAAAAGTATCATAGGTTTATATAAAATAATACAAGAATTTTTTTTCAGACGATACTTTCAAATCTATAAGTAAAGATGATTTACTTTATTATTTTTTATGTGAGATAAGTTTTTATGGAATATTTTTGAGTAAATATAAATAATACCATTTTGCAACATTTTATCAAATTTTGACAGGAATTAAATTTTGTTTTGCCCTAACAAGGGTTCCAGCTATAAAAACACCTTCACATAATTCGTTAGGTAGAACCACAATCTTCGTTTATATTTACTTTACAATATTTAATTACTTCACATCTAGCGGGAATTGACATATAATTAATTTGATGTGTTGTTTGAATAGGAATCACATGTCGGTTATTATGATATGAAAACGAGAATAAAAATTTTCAATGACTATTTTTGCAAAATAATCGTAAAAGAAATTTGAGCCTAAGATACCGTGCATTTGAAGGTCTGGTTCAAGGACGTCTAAAAGTTGAAATTCAAGACAAAGATTTACTTTATCCATTTGTAATGTACTATTCACTGTGCCAGATGATACTACTGACCCAGATATACCATTTATGCGTAATTTCTTTGAAACATCAACTAATTCACTATTAAATATTCTATTTTTAAAAACAACACTTACGCTAGCACCTGTATCTAATAGAAATATTAATTTATGATTTTTAAAGAAAAATTCTACAAAATGTAAGCCATTTAGGGAAAATATGTTATAGTTATTATATGCCATATTTTTAGGCACGAAAAAACGTGTCACTCGTTGAGGGGATTTCTGATCTATTTGATTCATCCGAATTTAAATTATGAAACGTAAATAGACGAGTAAAATGTACCTGCCTGTAAGGGCGGTTGGTTCAAACAGGGTACCAGACGTGAACTGATCCCTTTTTGTACCCCATTTGTTTTTTTTTCCGGAAAACGAAATTTCAAAGCAAAAACCATAAAGGAAAATAAATTCTTTGCAAATAAAACAAAACTATAAAATAATTTAGAAAAATGAATTTTTTAAAAGAAATAAATGAATACGAACTAATAAAATGTTAACAATGAATTAATTTGATGACTCTCGGTTTACCAATAATGAAAAATAAGAAAGTTAATTCGAATCTAAATCTGAACCATCTGTTGAGGAATCGAGGTTTGGATATATAACTACTGGAGCTATAGAAGGTAAAATATGATATTCTTTTTCCTGTTTAGGACGTGACTAATGCAAACTTTCCAAACGTCAGTCAAAGACGGATCTTTAAAAACGCCATTAATATTTTCCAAATCACATTTGTTAAGGTAGATGCAAAATTATTACGTCTCAGTTTTTGTTTAACTGAAGACCAAACTAATTCAATTGGATTAAGTACACAATATTATGGTGGTAACCTCAATACAGTATGACCATCATCTTTTACAAAATTATCAATATAATACTGTATTGGAATATTCTTACTTTAACAATTTGTAACAATTGTGGTTTTGTTTTTACGGAAGCAGGACTATCAATTTTATTATCTTTTGAATACTTTGATATATCTGATTTCTTAGAGTCACTACTTGGCTTCTTGTGAATTTGCCGGGAATGATATGGCGTATTGTCCATTACAATGACTGAATTAGTTGGAATATTCGGTAAAAGTTGTTCAGCAAACCAGTTCTTAAAAACTGCTGCATTCATATCTTCATGATAAACCAGCAGAGCTTTATTGACATATTTTGCTGAAAGTAGCGAAGCGTTTGCTACAAAGCCATTTTCATTTCCGACATGTAAAATTATGACTCTAGCATCTACATCTACCTCAAAAGGTCTATAGAAAGCATCTCGTATAACACAAATCAAAATTTAACAGAAACACCGAAAAATAATAACAAGGTATAACAAACGCTTCGGGAAAATTTTTCAAACCGTGCACGCTACTGATCAAAGATAAAACAATTAAAGCAGCCAGACTAGCTAGCAATTCTGGCCGCTCACTTGTGGACTTAACATCAACTGTAGGTGCGTAGATGTTTAAAACTTAAGTGTGCCACATCAGAGGCTACACCAAGACGGTTCACGATTATTTGCAATGTGAGGGTCAGTGGCGGCTTGTAATAATTTGAATTGGGTGTTCACTTTTTCCAATAATTTGATCATTTTTGTAAGTTCTGCCCAAAACTTTGTAAACGAGCCAATATCGCTGTTTTTATTATTATTTGAGTTTGTATTAAATGTAGTTATTATCAACATCATACTATTTTTAAGCACTATAACTATTAATAAATGAACATTTTAGTTAGTATGATATTTGTTTGTTTTTAATTCATTGAAAACCACCTATAAACATTATTAGTTAACTGACTTTTCTTCATAATTTGAGATTATTTTTAAATATATATATATATATAAGGTTGTGTAGAAAGCTTGACATTGATTTTTGTGTAAAAAATATTATATGAAACTTTACCTACCATTTTTCAGTTTTTATTGTAAATTTAATCATTTTCACATTTTGTCACACATGTCAAATAAAAAATATATTTTTTAAATACCTTTTAAAATAATAACTTTTAAACAAAATAAAAACTAAAATGTTTTAAATGTTTATTTTATGAGATCAGTCCCATCACAATACATACTATTACACAAATACAAACTAGAATAAAGATATATAATGCCAGGCATTCTAAATGATACTTTTCGCAGTTTAACAGACTCCCTTAACTACCCATTTTCTACCAGATTGTTTTCACAATCAATACCTCATCTCCTTATAGGGCTTGATTTTTACTAAAAATGTTGATATCGCTTTTCATTTTTGATTTTTTGTTTTTAATTTTAATTTCAACCCCCCTTAAATCCCCCATATTTAATTTGATTTTTTTAATTAAAGGTAGTGGTGGCTCGTTATAATTTAAAATATTAATTCCTCGATTAATTCAGTGTAAGAAAGAAACATAAAGTTTAAATTATAGAAATAATGCAAAATCATGCTTACCTAATATGAGATAATTCCCTAACACCCGTTTTTGTCCTTTCTGATTTAGTATTTTCATTGTTTGCAAAAACTAAACAAGGAAAACAAAACAAAGCATGTTGTTTATCACACCCGCATAACCACGAAGTTTTTTTATATTGTTCAATCTTAAAAGGATGTTTAAACTTTCTATTTCTTATGGCACATTCTTGAACAATGTTTATCTCCGATTGAGGTGGGCCATTCTTTTTTGTAAGCACTCGATTTTCGAAATTATGTCTATTTGTTTTTATAAATTTTACCAAATACGATTCCATCGTACATAAGCACCAGTAAATTCACACAGAACCTAAGACCAGTACAGCCAACCTCAAAACAACGAAAATTCGGTTCACGAAACACAAAAATCCATAAAAAGTATAATTTGTAAAGGGATCTGGTGTCTCACTGAGTGTATTCTCACTTTCTTCTTTTATATATCGGTAAACAAGGATACAAATATATTCAGGTTCATATTTATAAACAGAACTCAGCTGAGTCGGAGTTGGGTAAGTCGTCCTTGAACTAAAATCAAAGTTCGGTTACAACGTCTATAAAGTTCCAAGTGGTGCCGGTGTCACACTAGAATTTAGAGATGGATATTAGCAAATCTGTAAGTGTTAAGTAGGTACATTTACGGATTACTACTCATCTCTAAATTCGCACGATATAAACCACAAAGCACATAGAGGTTCCACGTGAATGACCAAGGTCAAAACCGACAACTGACATTTTTTATGCTATTTGCTCCAAACTCTAGATGGGGCTACTGGTAAAATTCTGATTTCTTACTCCATTTTTAAGCTTTATGGGAGAAAAACTTAACCAAAGACTCCAAAGATGTGACGTGTATTTATTTATGTTTTTGGTTAATCTCATTTTTCCGTCTGATTTTAGTGATTTTTTGTTGGCTTTGGCTTTTGGTTTCTGTTTATAGTTTCGTCTTAGATATTTGCAAAATTGTGATGTTTTGTTTTTCTATTTCCTACTGTGTCTTGCAATAATTTTGGTGCTACCTGTGGGTGCTACGTTGAAAACTTCGAGAAAAACTTCATTGATTCACCATGCACCTGCATCATAAAAAGACAAACGGGTATAACAACTAATTGATAATCAATTTATCACTGGACTAGATTTCGAAATCATTTTTCACATAAGAGAGTAATACACAAAGCAGTGGAGTAATACCACCATCTGTATTTGGAAGGAAAATACCTATTTATCATTGAATGAATAGTTAAAAGGATTCACCTTTTAATACAATACCTATATTACATTTGTCCTCGGTTTAAAAGACATTTATAAAATATATTATTTTAGTGTTAATAAAATGTAATATCCTAGTCTCTACTTCACATTTAAATTATTGATAGGTATTTTAAAGATTTGAGATTGTATACCTATTTGCTGCAAGTAAGTATTCGTTAAATATGTATTAATTATTTGTATTTATTTTTATCTAATATTATTTATTTAAGTTATTAATAAACATATTTTAAGAATGTTCTATTTTATTATTTATTGATATATCTTATATTTATTTAATAATAATATGCAGAACCAACTCTCCACATCAGACCCCTGCTTATAACAAATTAATTCCTCAAATTTGGTATAATCGACCTAAATTATTTTGTAAAATAAAAGTTTCGAACTTACTAGTTCCATTCTTTATTTTATAAAATAATTTATGTGGAAATTTTAAAATTTAATTTAAAACTACTACCTACTCCTAAAAATTACAATTTGAATTTACCGCCATCTGTCAATTGTCATTTTAGTTCCAGCTCCAAACACAAGGTGGGGCTAATTTGGTTTAAAAGTTTAACATTGGCGTGGGGTCTCTAGAAGATACGTGCTTTGTGATATAAACGATCCACAGGTAGACGGAATGACAGTTTGTTTGATTTGGTACAATGTTGCCAGAATATGTTTTTGTTATGTACCAGATTTTTCGAATTCTATTTGCAGTGACATCTAATTTATTGAAGAGGAAAAAAGAGGGTTTTTATAGATAACGAACCCAAACAAGGAACACAATATATTTATATATATATTTTACACGTGAACACTGCCTCAAGCAAAATGTACTACATCTAGTACAATTGTGAATTGTACTAGACTGGCAACACTGGTTTGGAAACCTAGTTTGTGAGCGGCGCGCCAATTAATGAGTTCTTTTGACGTTTGAAGGATATTTTGGCGTGTTGTTTTCTCTTTTTAACTTTATGCATTCATCAAATCGTCTCACTCATGTTAGGCTCACTCATCATAATGCGCCACAGACACAGTATACTTAGGTATTCTATGCCACAGAGACGCGATCAGCCAGAGGGCAATGATGTACCAAAAAATATAGATTAACACGTATGAAAATAAAAATATTAAAATTAAATTTATATTTTTATGTTATTTATGTAATTTTAAAATAATGTGTTTTTATGAAATTTAACTGGGTGTTCACTGCACAAATGAACCAATGGAGAAACCGCCCCTGGTGAGGGTATAGCATTTGTAGCATTCGCATGGCATGTAACGCAAATTTTTACGCAATCCCGGTACAAACGCCTGTATTGGATTGAGTCTGGAAACACTATACCATACTTTGAAATCTAGGTCCATTATTTCTGCCAAACTGGTATAAGCGAATATAAGCCTCACATTTTTAATTTTTCTTCGGTTGCAAACATCTTGTTCACAGATAGTGTTGTATACCCTTGTATACCCTGATAGATAAGTCAGTGTTTGTTTAAATTAAGTTTGACAGCAGTGTCACTTTCATGGCAACTCTGATTAAATTGACAATTTCGGTACTGTTTGTTTACGGTCATTACTATTAATTAACTTTTAAAATATCGAGTTCTAACATTAAAATACAATAATGTAAAATACCTATAATTAATAGAAATAGAAATATAAATCTGTAATTTATTCTTATGGTTACAGACTATAAAAAAATAGTAGATATATTTTGTATTAAAACACCTTCAGGACTGGCTCACATCCAGGGATTTTTACTTTTTTTTTTTTCACCAACCGCTGTTATGACGATTTGATCATGTGGGTTTCGGGTATTGTTGAAGAACCCAGTATAATGATTCGAAAATGTATCCACTGTAACAATATTTTCTACCTTATGTGCTTTTTTGTTTGTGTACTCTTCTTATTCCACAATGATTTTTAATACCTATAATGTCGGTTCTCTAAGAATGATCATTTACAATTTCCTGCTTAGTTTTTAACAACAGTAATTTTTACTTCTCTTTATTTTATTCAACCTGGTATGGTGGAGCTTAAATAAATTGTTTAAGATTATAAAGTTAAATATTAAATTATTAATATCCAATTTTTTTTAAGTTTTTCTAATATCATGTGGTGTCCTTTTCCCCAAAAACTGTTTCATAGAAGTGCTACCTGCTTAAGAAACACTAACCATTTGTTCAGTATATTTACAATAATAAGCTTATTCAGTAAATTTAATGAGGTTAGCCCTTAGTGCTCGAAGAATTTTTGAATAGCTCTACCTTATACAGAACCTCTATAATGTATTAATTTAAAAGAAAAAAAGTTTTATTTTTCTTTTTTTACAACTAGTGACATAATGAATTTTTTTTAACCAGTATTATAATATTCATCATTATATAACTAGCTACATACAGTAGATCCTTTTGACTCTTCCTGTGATTACAAAAAATATCACTTTATATGTCTCAATTAGAAAAAATCTATTATAATATTAAATATTATCAAATTTTTAAATTTAATATAAAATCTGTCCCATATAGACATATTTTATTCATAGCACCTGGCCTATTACCTCCAATAAAATGATATTTACCTTTTAATAAGCCTTTCTCGCCTCAACGGTGCAATCAGCTGAAAAAATAAACGCAGGCTGACCGTCATCGAACCGATACGAAGAGGTGAGTGTTGAAGAGCGCGGTCCAGGTTAACAGCATCCTCTATTTATCGATGGCACGAAAACTGGTTACGCCAAAATAGATCTGGTATTCGAGTGCTTTTTTTATTACATATTACATTATTATTATTACCGTTATAAATGTAATTCGAACCAGATGGAGCATAGAAGTGTTGGTGAAGAGACGGACGGTAGTTTAACCCACTTGACCCCTTTGGTTAACACCTTTTACTAAGAAAATATGCATACTGAGATATATTTTAACAATATTTTGTATGTACCAAATGTTGTCCACTCAACGGCATGCTCATAGATTTGTTTGAAACATTTTAATTGAACTGTTTAATATTTTGTATATATATAATTTTAATATTGATATTAGGAATTTTTTTAGAGTTGGTTTTTATGGGGTAGTTTTCACCTTTTTGCCTGCTCTTAGAGATTTAATATACTTACAGACAGCGAAATTATTTTTCGTACTACTATTAGCTTTGTGACGCCTGTCAATTTCAAGAAAGTTTCAATTTCGCTAGAAATACTTTTTTAGACCATGACACACAAGTAATTAGTTACAAAATAAAAAAAAAACATAACTAATATATTTTTTTTAGATAAAATAAAACAAAGATTCATAATTATTATTCTATTTAATTTTAATTGTAAATGTTATACAGTGTGTCCATTTAAAGAAAACATAGATAGAAAATGGCATGTATTGATTTATCCCAATTATTCTCGAAAAAACCAGAAAAGCTTAAAATGTGATAAATTGAATATCTTAATTTACAATGATTGGACGTATAGTCACAAAGAGTCTCACCAAATTTCTATATTGACCGAAACTATATACAGGGTTATATTGCGGACGTAAAATTAAATATTTTTTCCTACAACTAGACGAATATAATTTCGCCCTTTTATTAGTGAGGGCTTTGTCTATGGGTTTTAAAAATTCTTTATTTTTATTACTATGTATTAAAAAACCTTGTAACAGTATGTCTTTCATACCGCTAGTTTTCAAACATCTCTAGGTATTGCCTCATCTCTTTCCTTCGATGACAATGCTGTGTCTGTCAGTCGAGAGACATTTTGGGATTTGCATTTCTCACTAAACTTGGTGTCGTGAAGACGAATTTTGAATAATCGAGATGATCTTCTAATAAAGTGATTATTTTTCATTTGTTAAGGCCATTAGATTAATTATAGTAAGTAATAGATATATTTTTTAGTTTCATACAATAATAATCAAAGATTAACGGGTTTTATATTTTTAATTTTTGAGGTTATTTCTTTGTGAGTCGAATGTTTTGAATATGTTGGTTTCTGTAAAATGGATATATTTTATTTTTATTATTTAAAACGTTCGTCTTATCGTCCTACCTATCTGATTCCATTGAAAGGTCGAAATATTTTAGCTATGCAAGATATCATGGTTTTATTGGAAGATTAATTTTTTTTTTAAGAAAAAAGATTTGGATGATAGTTTTGTGTTGAAAGAGTGAAGAATGATTAAGAGTTGGTTACCTAACAGGGGGTCAATTTGAAAACTTTCAGTGCGAATATCTCGCAAAATAAAAAAGTTGGAAAAACGCCGTTTGGCAGAAATGTTATAGAGTTAGGGGGAACTAGAACCCCTATTTTTAAGTGAGCGTCTAAGGGGTGACACACCCCTTCACTGAAATATGGTGGTTCTAGTTCCCCTAACTCTATAATATTTGTGCCAAACGGCGTTTCTCCAACTTCTTTATTTTGCGAGATATTCGCATTGAAAGTTTTCAAATTGACACCCTGTATGAAGAACGATTTGCAGATTTGCATAGCTACAAGAATTTGTTGAATTGACAGTAGTTGACTTCTTGAGAATCTAAGAAGTAACATAGGTTGTTTGGAGACCTTCCTTCGTAGATCTGAAAATACGTAAAGATATGCAAATTTATATACGGTGGCGTCCATTTCCTAATTTCAGGGTGATTGAGTTTGGAAGAGACTTTTTGAATGAATGTGTAGGCCTAATAATCACTGTAAATTAAAGAGTAACATTTGTCCTTATTTAAGCTTCTCTGTTTTTTTGAGAATAAGGTATTATATTTGTAATGTATGGTAAATGAATAGTTACAATTGTTACACCGCGCCCATCTCTAGTGCATTGTTTTGATATCTTGTGTATGTACGAATGCGACGGCCGATGCGCGCAGGAATTTTAGGCAGTCGCATTTGGCAAATCGTAATGAGTGACACGTGAATAAAAGGGTTATTTGGTTACCGGTGTTTTAGTATCCCCGATTTTTCAGTGGCGACGACAGAAAATATTAATAATTGTATTTATATCGGTTCGCGGGCGATAATAATTAAATCATAAAAACATTCAGTACCCGGGTACCTATAATAAACTTTTTGATAAGTTTTTTTTTTAAGAGATTTCATAGACAAAATGCCGGACGTTCCGTCGAATATCGGTTTAAATTTATCATTCAATCCGAGGACGGGTGAGTGGACAGTGTTCATCAAAAGGCTCCAGCAATATTTTATAGCAACGCAAGTCACGGATAATAATGTTAAAAGGGCAGTATTGTTATACAGCCTAGAAGATGAGGCTTTCAAGCTCCTAAAAGACTTATGTGTTCCAAACGAACCCGAAGCGTGTTCATTTGCAGATCTAGTAAAGTGTCTAGATGAATATTACGACAAGACGTGTGTGGTTTGGGTAGAACGAGCAAAATTCTACTCTGCACAAAAGCTAGAGAACGAGTCAGTTCAGGAATGGAATGTCCGCTTGAAGAAGCTAGCCAACACATGTGAATTTAGTCAACAATTGGACTCGATACTCAGAGATATTTTTATCACTAAATATAACGAGGGTAAAGTACGAAACGCCTTGTTTGGATTGAAGAAAGACACAACTTTTAAGAAGGCGTTAGAGGTAGCTCAGATTGAGGAAGCAGCCAGAGCGGGCTTGAAAGAAGTGCCGGAAGTTTACATTAAAAAGGAACCAGGAATTTCGGAGTTGGATGTGCACCAGATTAGCAGGGGGAGGCAACAGCAGTTTGATAGTGCCGGTTCAGTTCGGCACCAATACCGCGCAAACTCGTCCTCTCAAGGATCTTCCAGACAACAAGTTCCCAGTTTCGGGGCTTTTTCGAGGCAATCAAGAGATGGAAAATGGATTGGAGGAAGAGAATCAGCACGTGCTAGTGAGAGTGTTAGTGCTAGTGCGCTTAAGTGTTTCCGTTGTGGGAAAAATCACGTGGCGGCAAGATGCCCATATAAGGAATATATTTGCAACCTTTGTGGAGGTAGGGGTCACCTGCAGGCGGTATGTAAACAATCAAATCATAAACAGCTTAATTTTTTAGTTGATGAAATTGAATCAGAGACCGAATCACCTGTTTTGTGTTTAAAGTCTAACAGTGACGTACCTATTTGCATAGATATTGATATTGAGGGTAAAATGTTTAAATTTGAGTTGGATTCAGGGTCAGCCGTTTCAGTCTTGCCATATAGTATTTATAATACACATTTTAAAAATTATTCTTTAGCAGGAACCAAAATTTCATTAGTGAACTTTTCAGGTGACAAGATTAAACCTCTAGGAAAAACTGAACTACCTGTAAAATTCCACGATAAAGTCAATAATTTAGAATTTTATATCATGTCTAGGGACTGCCCATCCTTGCTAGGAAGAAATTTTATTAGACATTATAATCTGGGGTTTAAAGAATTAAATTACATAAACCAAGACTGGGTTGGCAAAATAACCCAAAATTACTCAAATGTTTTTTCGGAAAAACTCGGAACTTTCAATCGTTTACAATTAAAGCTTTATGTACGCGCCGACGCAGTACCAAAATTTGTTAAACCTCGGCCTTTGCCTTTTAGCTTGCGGGATAAAGTAGAAGGGGAGCTCGAACGATTACAGAAAGAAAAAATAATTTCACCAGTAGATTTTTCCGAATGGGCCTCAGCAATAGTTCCTGTGCAAAAAAAAGATGGGACTGTGCGTATATGCGGCGATTATAAAATCACGATAAATCCTTATATTTTAGCCGATAAATACCCCTTACCTCGCATTGACGATTTATTTGCTAAATTACAAGGGGGTCAAGAATTTTCGAAAATAGACCTGAGTCAGGCATATCAACAGATCGTGTTAGAACCCTCCTCGCGGAAGTTTACCGTTATTAGCACTCATAAGGGCCTTTTTCAGTATAATCGTTTATGTTTCGGAATATCGTCGGCACCGTCTCAATTCCAACGTATAATGGAACAAATTTTCTCAGAAATGCCGGGTATTGCAATTTTTCTAGATGACATCCTGGTGACGGGAAAAACCAGGACCGAACACATCGCAAACTTGTGCAAGGTTTTAGAGACGCTTCAATCGGTAGGGCTCACGGTAAGAAAAGATAAGTGCGTTTTTTTTGTCGAATCAGTGGCCTATTTGGGTTTTGTGATTGATAGAGATGGGCTTCACCGGTGCCCAGAGAAAATCAAAGCTATTGAAAATATTCCAGAACCTACGAACGTGACTCAGTTAAAGTCATTCTTAGGCACAATAAATTACTACAATAGATTTATCCCAAATATCCCTGACGTACTCAACCCTTTGTATAAATTATTACAGAAGAGTACCACTTGGAAGTGGGACGATAGTTGTCGAGAAGCATTTAATAAAATAAAATTAATTTTGTCTTCTAAATCAATTTTAGTTCATTACGATCCAAATTTGAGGGTTACTTTGACATGTGATAGTTCTGATTACGGAATAGGAGCCGTTATTTCACATACTTTTGAAGATGGGACAGATAGGCCTATCTGTTTTGCTAGTCGAACACTAACGAAAGCTGAAAGGTCATATTCGGCATTGGATAAAGAAGCGACAGCTATCGTATGGGGAATTAAAAGATTTTATCAGTATTTATACGGGAACAAATTTACCTTAATCACAGATAACAAACCTTTAGTCTCCATTTTTGGACCAAAACGCGGGATTCCTATTCTCGCTGCAAACAGGCTGCAGCGTTATGCAGTTTTTCTAAGTGGTTTTGACTTCGACATTAAATATGTGCATACCACGCAAAATATTGCTGATTTTTTAAGCAGACTACCAGTAAATGATACCGAGAAAGATAACCAAATGTCTGATCTCGAAATTGACGAAATAGGCCTACACTATATAAGTGAAAATTCTGAAATTCCTATTGACGTTAAAAAGGTTCGGGACGAAACCCGATCAGATCCAATTTTGTCTAAAATTTGCCAGTATTTGAGAGAAGGCTGGCCTCATAATGTCAGTCCAGAAATTAAACCATATTTTTTAAAACGTTTCGAACTCACTATTGATGAGGATGTTATTATATGGGGTCAAAGGGTAGTCATTCCAAGTAAACTCCATTCTCTTATTTTGAGCGAATTGCATAGTGCACACTTCGGAATTGTCAAAATGAAACTTTTAGCACGATCTTATGTATGGTGGCCGTCCCTTAACCAGGACATTGAACATTTGAGCAAAACTTGCGAACAATGTCTAAAAGTTCAGTCAAACCCCCCTAAGGTCCCACTGCAAGGTTGGCCAGTACCCAAAGATGTGTGGTCTCGTATTCATATTGACTTTGCTGAACCAAAGAAAAATCAATTTTTTTTAATAATTCTTGATGCCTTTTCTAAATGGATTGAAGTATTTCATATGAACTCAATCACATCATCAGCTACTATAAGTAAATTAAGGGAAACCTTTGCTAGGTACGGGTTACCAGAAATTTTGGTTTCGGATAATGGAGCTCAACTCGAATCACAAGAATTTCAGCATTTTACCCAAGCTAATGGCATCAAACACATCACTTCGCCACCATATTCACCCCATTGTAACGGGGCCGCAGAAAACAGTGTAAAAACAATCAAACGTTTCTTATATAAAGAATTGGACCAGAAAAATGTAAATCTGTCTCTATCAAAATTTCTGCTAACCTACAGAAATACAATCCATTGTTCAGCTGGCGAAAGCCCAGCTAAAATATTTTTAAAACGCCCTTTAAGGACACGATTAGATTTAATTAAACCCTCGAACCTGCGAAGTCAAGGTCCAATACAAAATAGCATTGAAACAGTTCGTGGTAATTTACTAGAAGCCAATAAGCGCAATAAAAAATATTATAGAGGAAAAAGGAAAGCTGAATTTTTGATAGGTGACACAGTGTTAACAAAAGACTATAGAACTGCGAAAAGCACCTGGTGCAAAGCAAAAGTAGTTAAAATTTTGGGAAAAAATGTTTATATTGTCAAACCACTAGATGGTAACCGCACTTGGAAAAGACATAGCAACCAGCTTAAGTATAAACTTATGTCAGATTTATTTAATCATGAAGAGTTAGATGATAGCAGTTGCCAATTTTTTTCAAGTGATCCTAAAGATTTGTCAGGGGAGCATAGTAGAGAGGGTGAGAATGAGAATACTTTTTTTAATGCGGAGCAGATTTGTAAAGGTACAGATAATGTACTCAATAACTGGCAGACTCTAACACAATCGGAGATATTAGAAGAGCAATTTTCTCCTTCATCTATGCGCCCTATTAGAAATAGGAGAGAACCAGATCGATTAAGATTTTAATGTTTTTTTTTGTATATAAATCGGTCTTAGTTAAGTAGGATCTATTAAGGTGGAGGTGGTGTAATGTATGGTAAATGAATAGTTACAATTGTTACACCGCGCCCATCTCTAGTGCATTGTTTTGATATCTTGTGTATGTACGAATGCGACGGCCGATGCGCGCAGGAATTTTAGGCAGTCGCATTTGGCAAATCGTAATGAGTGACACGTGAATAAAAGGGTTATTTGGTTACCGGTGTTTTAGTATCCCCGATTTTTCAATATTGCTCTCAGAGGGAATTCGAAAAAACAAGATGAGAAAAATACAGGGTCTTCCATATAAAAAGATGTTGAGGGCACTTTCGGTTAATGGAGTTCTCGGATAATGAATAGGAACACCAAAACTTTTTTATTCCATTTCAAAAATTTAAAAAAAAGTACACAATTTGATGTTTTTTTGATTTTTGAAATTTCAATTTCTGTTTATTATATTAAATAAAATGTGTTTTTTTTTTAAATTTGATTTATTAATTATTAAAATAATAGATATTCTTTTTAGAATTAAAAAGTTTTACATTTTCAAAATCAATTCATTACCATGCAAGAAAGTATGTAAAATGTGTCTAAAAATTACAGAAATCTTTATGTGAAAGATGGTATAGATGAAAAAAAAAATTGTTAACAGGACTTCTGTAAATGGTAAAGGGGCTTATAATAAATAAAAAAAAATAAATACAACCTGAGGGGGGTTAAAGTAAAGTTATAGAGGGTTACAAAGGGGTAAAAAATGGTATTATCAGGAGTTCCGGTAGAAGTTGACATCAAAAACAAAAATAAACAATGCAAAAGTTGTAGAACAAGCAAAAATCTACAGCTTTTGTAAAGGTCACTTTTCACCATCACCTCAAAATTTTCGATTAAAATGCATAAGTTCGTCCGAATTTTTTTTTACATTTGTATTTTTCCTTTTTCAAAAAATAATTCAATTTTGATGAAATTTGGTGAAAAAATACCTTTGTTCAAAAAATTTGGTGTTATTTTTTTTTAAAGAAATTATACGGTTGAATTTTTTTTAAATTGAAACAAATTATATCAATAATTAAGGAATGATTCAATGTTGCTATTGTTATTTTTTTGTTTTTATCAATTTTTGAGCATGTTTTTTAATGGTGACTATGTTTCTTTTTATTTTATCAAAAACTACATTTAAATTTTTTTTAACTTATTATAAACACACAAAGGTATAATTTCATCAAATGTCATCAAAATTGAATTATAATTATTTTTGGAGAAAGGAAAAATAAAAATTTGAACGAATTTTCGCATTTTTATCGAAAATTTTAATTTTATGTTAAATAGTGACCTGGCGATAATACCATTTTTCTTCTTTTCAACCCCCTAAAACTTTACTTCAACACACTATGTTGCATTTATTTTTTTATACTTATTTTTTACACTTCAAAGTCCTGTTAACAATTTTTTCTTAAAATTTAATTTGATTGGACTAAATGGGACGGTACTTATTATATGCAGGTTCATTTCTACCCTTGTATTTGTAAAGTTTTCATAAATATAGATACTCTAGATCATGCTTGCTATAGAAATTGGAGTGGTTCTTCCACTTCAATGAAAGAAACTAGCATTCTTATTGAAGGGTTCAAGAAGAGTGCAGCGATGCATATAATAAAATATTTGAGATTAATTGGTGACGGAGACAGCAGCGTGTAAGGTTAATTGTGTTTAGAAAAATCTTATAGTGCTCGATTTCCAATTAAAAAAGTTGAATGTACAAACCACCTGATCCGGAACTATTGTACCCGTCTTAGAGAAGTTTCTAACAAGAGAATACGTTTTTAAAAAGTTGTTTTAGCTGTTCCCATAAGAAAAGCTTTACCAATCAAATATAATAAGATTACGAATCGGAATAAAAACTGAGGGCCATTATCACTGTAAAGACAAAAAAAACCTTAGTCAGCAAATAGATTTACTGGAGAGAGATATTTACAACTATCCAGGATGTTTTTGGTAATCATGAAAAATGCAGTTATTATTTTTGCAAAGGTCCTCAGGAAGGAAAAATAAATTTAATTCCGGACATGAAAAATTTGTTATTTTGGATGATTTGTAGAAAATGGTTGCAGCAAAATGTTCACGGCTTGTTGTTAAATATGAATAATAATGCAGCAAAATGATATAATTCCCTAATAACAAAATTTGTTGGGATAGACGCATAAAAAAAATTATGACTCGAGATGAAGGGCAGCTACCTTACAGTATACCCAAGAAAAGTGTAACAGTTTATTTCGTAAACATTTAGAAGGAAGGTGTTCTGGTAAATATACCAAGGCCTTCATGACTAAGAAATCGAAAAAGAGGTTACGTATTTTTAAAGGTAGAAAACTCTTTCCAAGGATAAATCCAAACTTTCTTCAGCGCCAGCTGATGCTGAGATTATGGTATTTAAAAATTGGAAACTGACAATAAAGAACTTACTGAAAGACACATAGAAGCCTTTTTACTTTTTATATTAAAACTGACGAAGAAATTGTGGGAATAGAAATTAATACCAGAGGAAAAACCTCAAATTCCACATGGAGAGAAGAAAAATTATGTCGGTTAACAGCGTCCTGATTTGGCCAAGTATATGCAACGGAAGACAAAAAACGATAAAAATTAGGTTATTAATATATTAAATAATCAATTTAAAGGAGGTACAGTAACAAAATTGGGTAATGAACCAGCCAAACGACAATTTGAAGATGATTTTAAACAGACAATAAATGAATGTGGGTCATATATTGTAAAGGAATATCCGTATTTAGGAGCTGGTCCAGATGAAATAATTGATAAGGACATATATCAAGTGCCCTTATTCTACAAAAAGATATACACAAGTTGACGAGATTCATGGTAAAAAATTTAATATTTAGAGATTAGAGAAAATGAAGATATCAGTTTAAAGCCAAAATGTAACTACCAAGTACAAGGACAACTGGCAATAACTAGGGCCAAGTAATGCTATTTTATAGTTTGGACGCAGTATGAAAGTGTATTATCAAAATAGAAAGAGATGAAAATATTTGCCAAAGTTAAAGACATTTTATGCGGAACACATACTTTACAAAATTGTAAAAAAATGTTTGAGAATAATTAGCAATTTGTTTTATTTAATTTGCATAAGTAGGTATACAGGCCTGACAAGCAACCTCTACGGGACTGAGTTACGTGTAACGAATATCGTTTGTATCCCCAACTTTTATATTCATAAAAACATTTAAAAGCAAGCACAAAAAATTTTAAACATCAATATGTTGACAATCATAAGCTTGATATAAGTGTAAGGGGAAGTTTTTTTGAATGTACTATACTTGTGTTAAAATTAATTATATTATTATAATAATTTATTCCATGTTAAAAAAAGATTTTAATTATTCAAATTCACGAAAATTGTATTTCAATTTATTCATTTTGCAAAATCTATTTTCATTTTCACGCTTTGAAAACAAGAGGTAGATACGTTAAGCGAATAGAAGCATTTTAGTTTTAAATTTTTAATAAATTATTGAACTAATAAATTGTTTACCGTTATTAAAATGAACTTAAGATTTTTCCTTTTTCCATCCTTATGAGAATACTTTTCAAGGAATTTAAAAACGTTTGGAGCATTTAATTTGTTTATTGTCACTACTTTCCCCTTTATTTGTATCTTCATCTAGGGGCAAAAGCAGGTTGTTAATCTCTGCATATCTTTCTTTTTTAGAAGCACGGATATTTCGTTTGTTTATGAAAAAAGTGGTTCTTTGTCAGAGTCTTATTTCGAAATCCGTTAACACCAAAAATCCGAGAACGCTCTTAAATTGGAGATGCAGCAACAACAACAAAATTCACATTAGTTGCATTATGCGTCGGTTTAGCAACCTGCAAAGTCTCATCAATATCGTCACTTCCGTTTTAAAGATATGTTTGATTCCATACATTATACCAGCTCTGTATACGTATATTAATATTCTAGTCCTATATTATATTTTGTTATAATCCACAGATGGTCATTTCCTCTTCATTAATTATTTATTCTATATAAAGTTACACAGGATGTTAAGTAATGTTGGTAACTATGTTTTTAGTGCTTTTACCTTAAATGCAATGGTGTCAGGTTTCTTGTTTGTATCTCTGGTATAACCAGAACAATTTTTCATATCCATTTCAATATTATTTCTTCTGCATTCGTTATATGTTCTTGTTAAATAAATTTTATGGTAGAACGGAAAGTAATATGTAAGATATGATAAAATCGTAATTTAAATATAATATACTTATTGTTAATTTGCGGTTTGAAAAGACCGGATATGACAGAAAGAAAAATTTGATTGGAGAAGGGCATTGCTTGTTTTTGTATTTACTACACTGTGAAATATGTCTGTAGAGTACGACTACATTAAGAAGAACACCGCTACGTCATACCCATTATTTTAAATTTAAAAAAAATATATTATCCATATTTTTTAAGTCATTAGCATCAACTGCTATGGTTATAAGCATCGTGTTCTGTGTAGGCCGTTTTACTATTTCCCGGCACTACTTTAGAAACAGTGTTGTTAATTAGAACACAACAGTGAATGGTAGAATGCGGAATCGTATGTATACATTAGAATTAATATTTAATTCGTTAATATTATCAATAAATAAAGAATAAATGAGTTATTTGGTTAAAAAAAATAATATTACGCTTAAACATAAGTAACATCAAAAACTCTTCAATATGTTACTGGCTCTATAACTCTTCATTATGTTACTGGCTCTATAATTAAAATGAAATGTTATCAGTTAATGAACCAAATCTTTAGATAGAAATCCTTAACAAAATGTCCAGTCTATATCAAATTTATTGCTATATTTAATAAACGAAATCTTTTTTATCTTAATTTGACCGTTAACGAATTATCTTTTGCTACCTCGAGGAAACAAAAAGAATCTGAACAACAAGCAAATTTGAAATAATAGCTACTCCATTCCCAAATAGTTTTCAAAAATGCTATAGAAAAAAAAAATATAAAAAAAAAACACAGTCTTATTTAAATTAAGTTATAAAAGTATATTTTCTATGGTCGCACCATCCAAAGTAGTCTTTTGCGCTTCGAAATCCACGTTTTCTTTGAACCGACATTAAGTGACAGCTTTGTCGCTCACCTGATTTTAATTAGAAATAATATAATATTTCGTCTTAATAAATGATTTCCACTTTGATATTTTTCTGTTGAATCAAATTTTGCTAGCTTATAGAAATTAAATAGTTTTGTCAATATCTATATTATTAATAGCAATTACTTACTGTATTTTCCTTATCAGCATGAGTGGAAATTATATCATTCTGTTTTGATAATATCCTGTATAGTTTTAATTGGATTACTATCTTGATTTGAATTGTTATGTAAAAATTGTGTTTTAATTATGTTTGCAGTATGATATTTGCGAGAGAAAGTGTTCTATGAATTTTTTTGGTTTTTCTCATTAAACAATATGGATTATCATATTATTTATTTTTACCTTATTTATTTTGATTGTATATCTACGGATATAGCTAAAATACAACAGAATAAAATAAAAATTTCGTTTAAAACTCAAAACACCAATAAATCAATTTTCAAAAAACAAAAGAAATTATTGACAAGTTGTCTAGGAGTGGTATTTATAAACTAAATTGTAACAATTGTGAAGCTATCTACATCGGTAGAACCATTAGACCCCTAAAGACTCGAATCAAGGAACATCTCTCTAGACCTGCAAAATCCAACTTTGGTCATAACATTAAATGTAATAACCATAGCTTCTCTCCTATATCAAATAGCAAAATTTTACACAGTGCTCCTGTCAACAACTTTGAGAAAATGGACCTACTGGAGGAACTGGAGATCCTTCATGAGATGAACCTAAATTGTGGTAATTGTCTTAAGTGTCTTAACACGCACATTTATTTAAACTGCTTACAACCATGTATTTAAAACTCTGTGGAAATCACAAGAGTTAAATTAAAAATAAACTACTAATTCCTTTTAATTCATTTAATCTTGATTTTATTTTTATCTTTAGTTCAGTAATAATCACATTCGGTACTTAATTAGATATTTTCACTTATAATAATTGTCTCCTAACATTTTGTAACTTTAATTTTTATTACTTTAGTTATATTTATATACTGTTCTCAAAGTGACCTTTAATCATTTTATTCCACTCTGGAATCCATTGTAACAAAATATTTAAATTTTTTATTTTACTCCACTTATTTGTTACTTTAGCTTCTCGGATGGTTGTGGAGCCTACCCTTCGTTGACCATACTTATCATCATATTCACAGTGGTTGTCCGGTCATAGAATAGGCAACTCAGCACACAGCTGTGGCGTAAAAGGCAAAATTAGTGTCTACTTCACTTTGTTGCTGCCTAGTATGGATCTAGGTTGTAATTTGTCTTTACTATACCTTTATCACTTTTCTATAACTCTCACTTTCTATATTTACCCTTTTTTCATCTAGTTACCATGCATGAATCATGGCCTACTCACGTCTTTTTACTTTAAATTCTCTGGCCTAGTATGGATCTGTAGTAAATGCCGTTTATTCTACTCTTCAAATTCCGATGTTCAAGAGTTTCTCAAAACCAAATATACTTAGGTTTCTGAGGACTTCTGTATGATTCATATCCTTAAAAGCCCCTTCTCCCTCCTCCTCCTCCGCCCCTCTATTTCATTAATTTTTTTTGTCGATCTGGTCCAACCCGGTTTGACTCCAGAACCACTCGATCGTTCCCTCTACTTGTCATATTGTTTTGTGTCAGTCTGTCTATGTCATTTGTCTGCTGTCAATTGTCAAATTTAGGTACGCTTTTCACCTATTGCGCGTTGTACCTAAAAATATTATTTTTTACAACTTGTATAATTTTTTATTTCCTTTACCGCCCCTAAATATTTATCTATAGTATTTGTTGATAACAATTCTAATTTTCTTCTAATTGATTCCATGTGGAAGGTATCATAGACGTAAGTCGTTTGTAATACTTTATAATTAATAAATTTAAATTTGTAATGCCTTTTAGGACGGCTCTGAAGATGGCTTTGTCAAGTTGAAAGCGCTTTGCCAAATTTTTTAATAAAAAATTTTAATTTTTTTACACACTTTTGTGCTTTCTCCACTTTCATTTTATAATATTTTCTAAATAAAAAAGTTTCAAATAAAAGTTATACTTGAAAAATTCATACTCTAAAAATAATTACAATAAAAGTTTATAACAAAAATAAAAATAATAAATAATATCTACCTATATGACAGAAAATAAACATTACATTTGAATCTCTCTGTATAGATATCTTCTTATTAAAGAAAAATGAGAATCTTATAATAGAAAAAAATTCCTAATTGAATTTCTTGAACGCAGTATGGAATAATCGCCTGGGAAGAGATTAAAAGCAAAACTGACTACGAAGAATGATTGAACAAAATGCTAATTAAAGACAATATGCATCTAGACATAAATATGTATGAAGCCGCCACGATACAGCTCTATCCATCATCGGGCGAAGTTAGCGTCAAAAGTCACGAAGGAGGCGGTGAAATGACTAGCGATCTGTCCATGAGATGTTTTCATTATGGGCTCCATGACTTGTCAAATAATACCTGGCCTTCATAAATCATTTGTTTCCGAGCGTTTCTTAATGCTGGGCCTGCTGGATTAACAAAACTTATTTAATATCATCTTGGGTAAGTTGACTTGGGCTACGGCTCGTGAGGATATCGATCGTTCTTATTTGTTTAATCTAGATAATAGGATCTCCAACAGGTACGGATGATGTGGCGTTTATCGAAAATAATTCAAGAATGATTGTGTCAGTGATATTTATAAATTTTAAGTAGACATTAAAATTTGTAATAACTGGAAAATGACATCGAGGAAAATTAAATAAACTTTTGTCTACTTATCATTTTTATACTAAAGTTACTTTCAAAATAAGCTGGAAAATCCGATTTGTGATTATTTTCAAACAATAAAGATAACGATTTTTTATATCAATAACAAATTCTAAACAGATCACGATGTTAACAATAGTATTAGAAAAAAATATAAACTATTTTTATGAAAATAAAACACTGACGTTATTTATAATTAATTATTTCAATTGTCAAAGGAATAACACGAAACAAACTAAGAGCAAATACAATTTAAACTTAACGTGCGGTTGGCAACACTTCACAAGGTTGCCGATATGACAATGAAAATACTTGATTCATCATTGTGGAAGTCTCCAGTGTGAGGTGAAAATTCAAAAACAGTTAAAATGCCTAAACCTTTAACCAGCAAATGTCAAGAAATGGTAACAGTTCTGTTGAACTACTTTCAACGAGAATGTGAAAATGGAGGACCACGCTTCCAATTGAATTTAAAGAAAAATTTAAAAATTAATATTAAGAATATGTACAGTCACCACAATATTTATCCACAAAGTTTATCCGTGGTAAGAACGATAATAACATAATGGAGGTTTGGAGTGGCGACAATAACGAGATAAAGCAAGTTACAAAGACTCGCCTATCTTGGAAAAACAGGGATTATGAGAACAACTCCCACAGCAGCAATGAAAAGCATTAATGGGCTTGCCAAACTTGTACAAGGTACTAAGGAGGCAGTCACTCTGACTTTTATTTGAATGTTTTCTCTGTGAATGCGTACTAATTCTTCTTTTATTTGTTGTTGTATAGGGTATTTGATATATGTGCTGAAGTTCTTTTAGAGTGTTAAGAGAATCTGTTACAATTAAAAGTTTTCTGCCATTAAATGTAGAGGTTCTTAAAAGCCCCTAGAACTGCTATGATTTCACCGGTGTATATGATGCACTGAGTTGGAATGTGTATTTGGAACAAACTGCTACTACCAAACCAATTTCTGTTTTTAAGACGCAAGTGAAGCTTGTGTTTAATTGGCTATAGTCGGATATTTCTTTATTTAATTCGTTTTAAAGGAGTGCTTGAGCTCTGCCATTTTTGTTTAGGTCGACAGGATGGTGTAGCGTTCCACTGGCGGGGATTTTAGTCGAAGTAACTGTTTGTCATCGTGTGACGTACTATTAAAAAAAGTAACCTTGGACTACTTGCTTTAAGAGTATTTCATACTGCCCAAAAATTCAGTCGACCTCATGCATCAGAAAGTTTTCTGCACGAAGTAGCATAGATATTCAAGTCATACTATAAAGAAACTTATAACAACGTTACCCTATACTCGAAGAAGCAAACGAAATAAATAGTGGAATAGAAATAGAATAAAATAATAAAAAAATAAAATAGAAAATTGTGGTCCTCATGGACTTTCTAAGTATAATAGATTTTGTTTATATTCGATGGTATTACTTTAAAAGATTCATATCTATCTGCAAAGCTCTTAATTTAAATTCTAAGTCATGTCGATAACGATCTTCCGATATAGGTACGTTTAAGGCTACATTTTACAACATAATGATCGATCGACGCTCGTTAATTGTTTACAATTCTTTTAACCACACCACAAATATCATAATCGAAGAAAATTTTCTGTAAATTCCTTAAAGTTAAATCCGTTATAAAACAATTTAAATCCTATCCAATAAAGTCACTTTCTTTATCTAAGCTAGTCATCAGGTCGATCATTGAAACTAGACGTGTGGGATTGGCTATCACATCAACCGAGTGAGCCATCAGCCAGCGAGCATAGCATTGCCATGCCCGGCGTGGATCTAAAATGTTGTAACATCGACGTAACATTTAGCTGGTCGTGTAGCTGTCCGATGACTAGCAAAAAGCGAACACAAATCGATTATAGGAGAGGTATCGAGATCGTGTATCGGCACTGTGAGATGGTTTACATTATAGGGTTGTCCAAACATCCAGAGACGGCTCTGTTTTTGGAAAATATGTCGAAAAAAAGTTAAATAATAAAACACTTTTGTATGTTTTTAAAAGTACCTACTTATTTAATTCACTAAAAATTAACCTGTACCACATAATATTTATTAACAAAATTAAAACAGAGACTGGTTTAGGGGCCATCATCAGTACTAAAAAGGCCGTAAACATAAATATTCTCATATATGGTATAAAATATCAAAATAATATCTTTAGTAAGTTACATTAGCAAGAAGTTAAGATTTCGAACGACTTCATGCATTTCTTAACGCGTTCCGATATCAATAATGGCATGTAGTACAGGAAACTGTAATTCGTTTCGAACACTAACCGAAACAGTTTTTTCACGACGTAGTTATGCCCTGGGCTGAAGTTTGAAAATGTGCTTAAACTTTAACAATTTAGTCTAGTCTAGTAGTCTAGTGGGCTTTGGGATCGTTGTTTGGGCTTTCGTCTATAATAGAGTTAGGATTTCACTACTTAGGTCCTTTTGCATCTCTTTCACAACGCTGTTTTTCCCGTTTAAATCAGTCCTTTTGGCTTTGTCATTGCGCATGATTTTTCTCTTCAACTTTAATGTACACTCGGTCACGTAAACGATAATCACCATCTTGGATACTCCTCTCACTGGGCCTCCTCCAGTTCTTCGTCTTCGAATCTCCAGAGGTTTCTTCAGCGTCTCCTCTTCGTCTTCGAGTCTCTAGAGGATTCTACAATGCCCTAAGGTCAGATGACTTTTCGTATATGATGCTTAGGTTAGATGGCTTAGCGATGAATAGGCGGATATGCCTTCGTTCACGTAAACGCATGTCTCGTGGGTTAGTCCGCGCATACCTGCGCCAAATCGAAACCTAGCTCATCTACTGCGATGCAATATCTTATAGTTTCTTAAAAAAATAAATATAAATGTGATTTATTTTACATAAGACAATAAGATTGTATGGGATTTGTCAAAATACAAGCAAATAAAATAAAAATATGACAAAAGCATAAAACTAGAAAATAGAATTAAGGTACGTTTACATCTGACACTTATTGCATGAGATTTATGTCTGACAGTTGTTTAGTCCAGTGTAAACACTCAAAAATATCCCTCCGAGAGAAATTTTGGTGTGTTTACACTGAACTAAACAACTGTCACACATAAATATCATGCAATAAATGTCAGATGTAAACGTACCTTTACAATATGGGTAGGACGAATTCGTAAAGTTCAAAGAGATCATAAAAACAGATATTGTAGTAAAAAACCTGTTTTATTTTAAAAATAAAAAATAAATTACTTTCATTTATTACAAGAGGGATTCTATTGAACAATTTGGGGCTTAAATAATTTAAGTCGTGCATAAGGTATGTGTAGTTCATCAGCCTGTCTGGTTTCATACCTGTGTAAATTTCTATTAGTTATAGTTATAAACATTTCTTTGTGTTTTTAAGTGTATAGGCACATTTCAAAAATAAAAATACAACAAAGGGGTAAAATGCCATATTCCTTGAAGTACGGTCGACAAGAGTCTCTTTGTGAGATCGTAGCAATGATCCTTTTTTGAGCAAAAAAAAAACATTTTTAGAGCATGTTGAATTTCCCCATATCTCAAACGTGAGTCTACTTGTGCAAAATATGCCATAACTAATTGACGAACTTCAAGTATAGACCGTAAATTCTTAAAAAGAAATTTTAGCGAGTTAATTTTTTTGACGAGTCCTCTATAATGGTCTTTCCATTTAAGGTGTTGATCTATTTGGAGTGTTAGAAAGCGAATGCTAAGATTCCCAATATTAAGAAATACATTTTTCAAAACTAATCTTTAGGGGCTCAACGTTATGTTACCTGTTATGAAATCTTAGCAAGCACAGAAACCATGTTGATTTCCTGTTATATGTTGTACCTATTAGCATTAACAAATAAATCAAGACTATTAAAGTAACTTGACGTTTTTTGAGCGATGTTGGAGCTCTCTCTTAAGGTACAATTACGTAAGGCACAATCACTTAAGGTACAATTACTTAAGGTATAATAACTTAAGGTACAATTACTTAAGGTACAATTATTTAAGGTGAAATAACTTAAGGTACAATTACTTGAAGTACAATTACAGTACAATTATTTAAGTTACAATAACTTAATGTACAATTACTTAAGGTACAATTACTTAAGGTACAATTACTTAATGTACAATTACTTAAGGAATAATTACTTAAGGTACAATTACCTAAGGTACAATCACTTAAGGTACAGTAACTTAGGGTACAATCACTTAAGGTACAATTACTGAAGGTACAATTATTTAAGGTACAATAACTTAAGGTACAATTATTTAAGGTACAATAACCTGAGGTGCAATCAGTCATACAATTACTTACAGTGCAATTATTTAAGGTACAATAAATAATGTACAATTACTCAAGGTACAATAACTAATGTACAATTACTCAAGGTACAAGTACTTAAGGTATAATTACTTAAGGTATAATTACTTAAGGTACAATTACTTAAGGTATAATTACTTAAGGTACAATTACTTAAGGTATAATTACTTTAGGAATAATTATTTAAGGTACAATTACTTAAGGTACAATCACTTAAGGTACAATTACTTGAGGTACAAAAGAGGGGTAGAGGTATGTGTCGCAATATTTCTAAAATATCGCTCATAAAGCATATTTAAAAGATGTAAGCTATATCGTTGTGATATAAATATATCCTATAGCTTGCGTGTAATGTACTCTGTTTATGATAATTGTAAGCAATATTTTTGTAATACTTGTATATTAAATAGGTATAATACATCTCATAGCATCGCTCTTAGTGAAATCTCAGCTTAAGGGCTCGCTTGTGATCACTATAGTTGAATAGTTATAGGTCTGATCGGAATTCCCCACTTACCTGTTTTCTCATATTTATCAATCCATCTGATGGAGTGAATTACTTTCTTTATATGTAATCTTGTTATAATCTATATATGGGTCCAGTCAGCGTCCGTTATTTGCTTACACCGCTTTCTATCCTTACATTTTGGTTCCCAATCTATTACTCCTGGATTTTCTATTTCAAAAGTTATTTTTATATCTCCTATATTTATTAAAGTAGCATTTTTTTCCACTTTATTTATTCTTTTTGAATTTGACATAACAAAAAAATCAATTTGGAAGCCGGACCTGTATAGAATGCTTTATTTTCAAAAATCAATTAGGCAATTACTCGACAAAATCCACCAATTGACTGCATGGGAATTAGCTCGAAATATATTCTATCGATTTCAACCTGCAGATATTGAAAACAGGAACATTTTCATATGAATAATATATCGAAATATTAATCTAGCCTAGTAAAGTAATGCTAACTTTTTTGGGCTTCATGTTAATAATTAATTTTGTATTAAAAAATATGGTTTGAGGCGAGAGTTATGACATTTAATTTTAGTTCTAAATGAATTTGAAAAACGACAAAAGTTAAAGAACTAAGATTTGGTAAGTATTTTTTAAATAAATCAGAGCAGTTCCAGCAACTGCTCTGATTTATTTAATATCAGTAATGCAACTTTAAAATCAATTATAAAAAATAAAATATGATTTTTTTAAGAAGACAAGCAAATAGTTTATTAGAAACGTTTGATCGAACAATAATATGTACGTGTTAACGACGGCCAACGAATGTTTAGGAACCAAGCACGAATGCCGTTCGTTGGCTTTCGTTGGCGTAATCTGTATGCAGCTCTACGAAAGAACAACCTTTAGTCAAGTAAATCTTCGGCGTAAAATATGTACGTGTAGCTTAAATCTGTAGTGTTCCTCTATAGTTGCTTCTCCAAAATGATTTAGTTAAAAAAATAGCAAAGTTTTTATTATTTTTACAATTTTCAAAGAAAAAGAAGAAGAAGAAGAAGAAGAAGAAGAAGAAGAAGAAGAAGAAGAAGAAGAAGAAGAAGAAGAAGAAGAAGAAGAAGAAGAAGAAGAAGAAGAAGAAGAAGAAGAAGAAGAAGAAGAAGAAGAAGAAGAAGAAGAAGAAGAAGAAGAAGAAGAAGAAGAAGAAGAAGAAGAAGAAGAAGAAGAAGAAGAAGAAGAAGAAGAAGAAGAAGAAGAAGAAGAAGAAGAAGAAGAAGAAGAAGAAGAAGAAGAAGAAGAAGAAGAAGAAGAAGAAGAATAAGAATAAGAATAAGAAGAAGAAGAAGAAGAAGAAGAAGAGGAAGAAGAAGAAGAAGAAGAAGAAGAAGAAGAAGAAGAAGAAGAAGAAGAAGAAGAAGAAGAAGAAGAAGAAGAAGAAGAAGAAGAAGAAGAAGAAGAAGAAGAAGAAATAAGTAAGTTTTTAGGTATAAAACAATATTTCCTATATTCCTATAATATTACCACTCCACTAAACCCCCAGTATGCGGCGATAACCAATTAATTTTTGTACCAAATGATGACGTAGTTGTGTTCTTCTAATTTTAATCGGATCCTAACTGTTTACACCTCTGATCAGGTCCGGTTTTAACTGTCGCCTTAAGTTGAAATATATCATAGCAATGTACTGAAAATAATTCCACATTAAATATTTTAAAGACTCTAAAAAGACAGCAACGTCCACTTTCAGACGTACATTTATAGTTGGTATCTTCCCAGGTGCTGTAGTCTCCCAAAACTCATTTTGAGAGTAGCTAATGGGTGTGAAATCCTGACTGGTGACATGTAAAATATTACTGTATTTCGGATAATCATAGAAGAAGCGCGACAATGCTCGTAAGATTGAATAGAAACAACATTATTACGTTTTTATTGCAATCGTCGTTAGCGAACTCATTGTGTTGGTGTTTCGTAGCGTTTTGGGATCATCAGTC
The DNA here is from genome assembly GCA_927349885.1 of Psylliodes chrysocephalus. Lineage (NCBI taxonomy): Eukaryota > Metazoa > Arthropoda > Insecta > Coleoptera > Chrysomelidae > Psylliodes > Psylliodes chrysocephalus. Next base: position 77,496,093 of record OV651815.1, read on the forward strand.
GGGAGTGGAACAGGTGGGATGTTCGTTTTTAATCTTCGATGATTAATAGTTTTCAGAGAACCTTTCATTTATTTATACTTTATAATTCTCGCAGAGGCATGCAATAAACAGCAAACAAATTGGAAAATGTGGGTTTTCGTCAACAATAATTTCTCGTTTTTATATGTGCAAATAAAGTTATATAAGGATATACAGTTTTAATTAAAAATGTTTTATTTTAACAATAAATTTATAACTTTCATAGACCAAAGGGTGGCGTTCGATACAGTTGAAGAAGAGGCAATCTAAAATATACCCGTATGATCCACGTTCCCATTACAGTTAAGCAGTAATCTCTCCGAACACGTCGTGGATTCGTGGATGAGTGAAGGCTGTAAAGTTCTACCATGGGACTTAGCCGACAAGCGTTTAACCGTCGACGACTTGGAAAAAATGACGGTAAATGAGTGAAATAATGGAAAAGTAGTAGGATCTTCTCGGTGATATAATATCCCACAAGCTGCAGTACTAAAAGTAGAGAAGCAACTAACAACTACCTAACTTAAAATATATAGGGTAAATATGCCCATGATGGACCTCCGCTTATGACGAACCACCAGCTGTATTTTCAAAGTTACCGCGCATAACAGACTACCGCCATCTTGGTTAGGATGACTGAAGTATAAAATCAGTTGTTTACAGGCGACTATGTGAATATATACCGTTTGTGTGAAAATAAAAAATAAAGACAAAACTGGTAAGTACTGATATAACACAGCGGCTTGGCATGTTAGGTAACTCTTTTTTTACGTTTAGTTAGAATCAGTTTTTTTACTGCACTTTGAAGGAACTGTTTTATGTTAATTTTAGGGCACAAATTGATATTATGGCAAAGACTAAAAGTGCTTCGCATTTTTTAATGACTTATGCAATATTGCCTATGATGGACCCCTCAACTGTGTCTTATGATGGGCCAGGGGTCCATCATTGGCAATGCGTTAATTATACATTTTTAGTTATTTTTCTCGTTCTTTTGTAGATATGGCGTCCAAGAAGAGACAACAGTGGAACGAGCATGACATGCGACAGGCTATTCTCAACGTTCAAAACGACAATATGGGGCTATAAGTTGGCTGCAAAGACCTTTAATGTTCCCAAAACAACTTTAAGAAGGCGTTTGGCTAAACAGGACAATTCTAAGGGTGATTTGGGAGGACGAAGAGCAACTTTCTCTAAAGCTGTCGAACAGGAGATTGTAACTTATACAATTTACATGGAAACACGTTTTTTTTGGACTAACTTCTAAAGATTTGCGGCTGATGGTATTTGAAGTAGCCGAAAAAAATAAAATAAAACATGGTTTTAACCGCGAAAACAAAATGGCAGGTTGGAAATGGATTAGGGGCTTCCTAAAGCGCAATTGGCGAATATCTTTGAGAAGCCCAGAAAGTACATCATTAACTAGAGCCCAGGCATTTAACAAGCCTAATATCGAAGCCTATTTTAACGCACTGTCTAATACTCTGGAGCAGTACAAGTTTATCCCCGAAAATATTTATAATTTATAATTTAGTAGTGCCGAGCGTGGGCAACACGTAACCGTAGTGTGTGCAATGAATGCCATAGGCACTTAAGTCCCTCCTGTTCTTATTTACCCTCGTCAAAGAAAAAACGATGGACTTTTGAACGATGCTCCCGTTGATATCATAGCATTCGCACAAGAAAAAGGTTGGATGACCAGTGAAATTTTTTGTAGATGGCTGAAGCATTTCTTAAGGTACGCTAAAGCATCTAATGAGAATAAGGTTCTTTTACTACTAGATGGCCACAATAGTCATAAGAGTCTTGAAGCTCTGCAGTTCGCAAAAGAAAATGGTGTAATTCTGTTTTGCTTTCCTACACACTGCTCTTATTACGTTCAGCCATTGGACGTCGGATTCTTTCGTCCTCTTTATACATATTTCGATCAAGAAATTCAATTATGACTGCGTCAAAACCCGGGAAAAACGGTGACTCAATTCAAAATAGCAGGTCTTCTCAATCAAGCCTATTTGAAAAGTGCTGCAGTGCCATCAAACGCAATAAACTCTTTCGAAAAGACCGGCAAATATCCTTTGAATTTTCACATTTTTGATGACTGGCAGCAGCTTTAGCAACTGATAAGCAGATTCCCGAGAATCAAGGCGATATCAACGAAAACTGAATGGAATTTCAAGACCAACTAAGTACATCTGGTCATAATATGTCTTCATCGTCAGTTCTCGACATCTCTGTGAAAGAAATTTTACCTCCTCCCCAAGCTGTAGCTATTGATACTGGTGGAAGAATAGCCAGAAAAACTGGTCATTTGAATTCAGCACCAGAAATAAATGAACTTAAAACAAAACGCCAACTTGTCATTCCAAATGACGACAGTTCTGATGAAGATGAATTTATCTTAGAAGAATTTTTAGGACAGGAAAAAGACGACTCTGATGCTAGTTGCATATACTGCAACGAGTTATACTCTCAATCACGAGCGAGAGAGAAGTAGATTCGTTGTCAGAAATGTCAATCTTGGTGTCACAATGAGTGTGCTGATATCAGCTACCGTTGCAAAACATTTATTTGTGAATTATGCCCTTAATTTTAGCTTGTTCTGGCAAATAAAATGTTTTGTTGTTCGTTCACGTAAATGTTAGTTTTTTTTATAGTTTTTTTATCTTCATTCCAAGTTTGTTGGTACACCGATAATTTTGTTTAATAAATCTTTCAAGACACTCTTATTTGTTTATTTTATAGGGGGGGCAACACGGGCAAATATGTGCCAATGATGGCACCCTTGCTTATAAAGAAAAAATTGCTTGTGTTATTAAAGAAGCAACTAACTGGTAACAAATTCATCTTATAGTATAATCACCCTCAAATTAAGTATAGATTTTCATAAAAATAAATTTAATAACTATAAAACTATAAAAGATATAAAGGAATTTTTCTTAAGGGGTCCATCAAAGGCACACTTCCCCTATTATGAAGAAGTATCTATATCAAAAAAGAGGTAGGTACAAATCATTGAAATAAGATAGAGAAAATTTAACATCGAAAAAAAGTTAAATATAGTAGAACGTTACTTCTAAAAGTAAGCACGAGACGGCGCCACCTGTCATTGTGGAAAGTTGGGTAAGTGGTTTGCGACTCGGCTAAGCGATTCAAGATGGCGACCATCGTTTACGCAAACGAGTAAAGGTAAACGTTAAAGAGAAAAATCACGCGCAGTGGCAAAGCCAAAAGGTCCTAAGTCTATATCTTCGTTGCTATTGGTCCGATTTACATAGAACAAACGGCTCTATAAAGAAGATGTGGTAAACTATTTTTACTATAAGAAACCAATGACGTCATTTCTAGTTATTTCTATTGTCAACGAAAAAGCACGAAAAAAACGAAGAGCAATTAATTATGATTTAAAGTTAACGTGCAGGAAAATTAATTTTTATAGGTTGACACCACTTCACGAGGTTGCCAATATGACATAGCGAAAATGTTTGATTCATTAATCACCATTCGTTTGCAGGTTAGGTCGTTTCGATTGATTGGTTATGTATCAGTTTTCTTTAGAATTTACAAGAACCAGTAATTTTAATTACTAAACAGTTCTTTTCATAACTAATTGATTGTGTAAGTCTTCAGTGTGTGGTGAAAATTCAAAAACATTTAAAATGTCTGAACCTTTAACGAGCAAACGTCAAGAAATGGTAACAACTCTATTTAACTATTTTCAATGAGAATTTGAAAATGGAGGGCCACTAATTCCACTTAAGAGACGTAATGATATTTAAATCCAATAAATAAAAAAATGTAGGGTTAGATTCATGAAACTGTATAAAGTATATAAGTATTATATGTTTTAAAGAATTTCAGATGCCCTACAACTAGGCCTTACAACGGTGAATCGTATTGTAGCCAAGCACAACAGAGGTGAAGTTCCTAAAAGTCCACAGAAAAGCGACAACGATTAAAACCTATTGTTGCAATTAAAGTCTTGAAGTGAATGCTTTCCGAATAGTTATTTATGAAATGTACAGAAAAAAAATGAGTGTGTATTAAACATACTATATTCACAACATTTTAAATATAGGTATTTTTTTACAAGAACACATAACCTTACAAACATTAAAAATAATTTCAGGAGCGTAAAATTTTCAGTGGTTCTTTATTGTCACTATGGGAAATTTTTAATTACAAGAAAGATAAAGCAAGTCGTGGTTTAATGGAGTTACCACATATTGCTTTTAAACGTATAAATTTTTTATACGAATATGTTAAAATTAAAATGGAAAGCTTATGTCAGTTTGTTTTTTGGATGAGACATGGATATTTAAAGATGGTACAATTGGACTTTCCTGGCAAGACTCCGATAAGAGGAGTGTGAGGAAAACCAAAGTTGGTGGTGCAAGGTACTTAAACATAATTATATTTAAATATAGTATTTACTTTATAGATAATACGATATTCCATTTTTTTATTAATTTAGGTATATTGTTAAATTTTTGGTATAACTATTTATTTTTTTTGTAAGTATATGGTACTGCATGCAGATGTACATCTTTTGGATTTGTTTCTGGAGCAGAGTTGGTATTTTCTTTTAAGACAGGGGATGGTGATTACCATGGCAAACTGAATAGAGAAAACTTTATGCATTGGTTTGAATATCAGCGTATAATGAACCTTCTACAATTATTATGGATAATGCCAGATATTACAGTACGGAGGTCAATATAGTGCCAACAACAGCCTCTTGAAACACCTTTGGTCAAAACACAGTTACTAAATGTCCTTCCAATTTTTATTATTTGGATAAGGATGATGATAGTGAAGATTTCCTAGAAGATTAGTATTTCATAAAAATCAAATTGAGAAAACAAGTAAAGTCCATAATTATGTCGTTTGTTACTACCTCCAGTTAGAAATTACCAAATATAACAGTAACAGATGCTGGCTTAAATGAAGGAGTCTGAAGAAAATATATAGTTCCTAATCATCACTTTATTATCAATTTTCTCACCATCGAATATATATATTTCTTCATCATTGCGCATGTCAGTGGCGGTTTGCCCGTAAAGGCACTTGGGCACGTGCCCTAGTATAATAAACAAAAAAAAAACCTCACATATTTCATATTTTCCTCAATGCCTATTATTATTTTATCTAATATTCAGCGTAAACCACGTTGGCACGACACTGGACGACCGGGCGTTGAGCGACGTTCCGAGAATTCCGAAATTAAGTGGAAGATGATGGGCACAGGGTACAGTAAATGTGTACCTCTGTTGTTTTCTCTCTCATTATGATGCGAAAAACAAGGACAACGACAATATCGCTTAGCAAGAGATGAACACATGCAATGGATTATACGTCACAAGCGGGGCGCTGTCCTTATCGTGACGTGCTGTACTCATGGCACAGATTACCTAGACCAGATACGAATGTACGCAGCGGCATCTTTACCGGCTCCCTCACAAAAGCGATTGCCGGTTTTGGCTTAAGGAGCGCTTTTGTTGGACCATGATAATAATTTATTTATTGTGATTACGAAAAAACGTTAGTTGGACCATTGGAATAGTTAAGAAATAAAACTACAAAGAAAAATAACTTTTTCTTTATAAAGCAGTCAAAAGTATGATGAAAAAAAATCAATAATATTTATAATAAGTGAAGGAAAAAATGTATCTACTTGACAACGCCACAGATATTTTATCTTGTGACGTCACTGCCTTCTTATCGTAAAAATACTTTAATACTGAAATCTTATTGAGAAATAATGTAAAATAATTCTCGTCTACATTATAATATAATATGAAATAACTTTAAAAATTGAATGTCCATAACTCACCAAGCAGAAGGTATCTGAACCCTTTTGAAATCTAGAAATAGTTATCATATTTTAAATAGGCATTACTTAAGTTTTGCTCTTTACTTTGATATACCACATGCCAAATCACTTAAGACATGAAGAATAAAAATATCAGATTAGTATTTACCAACTTCATTTTTCCCAAAAAAATTGTGTATCATAAATTCGACATAACAGACAAATAGCCATTATTTTATTCTTTTTTAATATTAAACGGAGACGAAATTTATGCATAATTATAAATTCCAGATTTAAAATTCAGATAAGATGTTGAAACAGTTCAGTGGATATTTATGTTGAATTTTCAGTACACCACTGGTATTCGGGGTTGCGGATCGCTTAATTCCGGCAGGCAGCTAGAACGCGGTGGGTGCTGTGTCAACTGCGCCGTGCCCGCTGATTACTTATGTAAACATGATATCGAGGGGTAATTGGGCGTGCAATCAATGGAGTTTGCAGCCCTTTCGCGCGTTTAGCATCGCAAATGAACTGCAATCACACCACCTAAACTCATCCGCTGCCTGTCTGCTACATTCTAAATTCATTAATTCACCCACCATTTGCTACTGTTTACCCGAACTGATTTTCACTCTCAAGAATTATAAAATATGGTAACCAACCGTGTTGGTTTTTGGCTTGCTGGCGAACGAAAACTTGATTATAATTTTCGCGTAGAATCGTCTTAGTCTATGTCCTGAGTTTTTAGTATTTCACTAAACTTATGTATAGTTGTCTCAGAATTCGATGGAAAAGCGTAAAGATTATTTTCATCTATCTAGTCACACTATAAATTTTATGCAAACAAAGAATACAAACTCGAAATCAATACCACATCAAATTTAACAATAAATATAAGTGCGACTAGTTTCGGACGTACAGTGCTATCTTCAGGTCTAAAATACAGAAAATTATACCTTAAGTTTTGATTCTTTGTTTTAGTAAACTGACCACGTTTTAAATATGGATAACTTTTTATAAATAGTATGCTTGATTATGCCGAAAAGAACCATTTAATTAGAAATAAATCAGGCCCGTACTGAAATACTACTGGAAAATTCCATTCTGGGATTAACGGATTCGGTGACGGTGACTTGCGCCAGCGAAAGTTGATTACAAGGAGTAACCAATTTTCCTTGAATGTTACAGATAAAACTTTATTTTTAATATAATAATTAAATGAATATGAATATATATAAAAAAAAAGACAATGTTCCTTAAAAGATTTATTTCTATAATTATATATAACAATATTTCATGTGTGTAAATAGAAATTTGTATGATACACATCTTAAAAAACATGTCATAATTATTTTTCCATTGTCTAATTTGCTTCTTAATATTGTTACGCAGGTTTTCGGTATCTCAATTTATGTCAACTCAACAATAAACTATATAACTGATAACATTAACGTATAACGTCTATCATAAAAGTGCTCCCCTGACGTGGGGATCACCGACTTATATAGCTTGCTTTAACCTTCCCGAACCTTCTCGAATTGCTTAGATTCTTCTTGACGTGCAATTACATTTATAGGCATTTCTAGACATTTCCAGACATTTCCAGACATTTCTCGAATATTTCCTCTTCTTCTTTTATTCGTTTCTTTACTTATGACGACCGCAGCACGCTGTAGGGTGACATACTTCTTCTTTTATTCGTACGTTTCCTATAACAGCCACAGGCTACTGCAGGGTGCTGTGTAACATTGCTCATTCCTCTCTAGTTATTCGACCCGAATAACTTGATTAATCTGGGACCTGGTTGGAGCTAACGGGGAGGATCTGGACCACGGCATGGCGCTAACTTTTCAATGTAAACTACCTTCTTCCCGCTAACAGCTGAATGCGGTAGATCAGATCGTTGATTTCTCTTAAGGACGGCGTAGGGTTCTTCCTAATTCCGTTGCGACTTCTGACAAAGTCCCACTCGGCACTTGGGATTATACAGCCAAATTGGACCTCCTCTCTCAAAATGTGTCCATGCTTTATCGCTGTTGGCTTTCGGACGTTTTCGAGAGAATTCGTTGATCTTTGTCCTGCCATTGCATACATCACATTTTTTTACACCAATCCTCTACATCCCGTCGGCAATGGTCCCAATTAAATCGTTCCCCAACTAGTGTCAGTGTCCTTTTAGTACCAAAATATCCTCCCGAACGGCTGCTATGAAGCTCCTTCAACACACCTCTGACATGTGATTTCAGCAGTACCAATTGGCGGACTATATGTACTCCATCGGGACTTTTCCACTTCCGATGCAATAGGCCATTGTAAAGATACAGGGAATCATATTAAGTCCAGTACCGTTTTATAGCTCCACTGTATTTGAAGGTATTTGGCTATCTTTTGCCAAGTATATGTGACTTTATTTTTGAGCCATTCTCGGACAACTTTTAAGTCATTGTCTTTCTTCTGTCCCTTTCTCAGGCTATCAAAGGTGATTTCTTCTTCACCACCTTCTGGCTTGATAGTGGTTGCCCGAAGAATAACTTTATCAATCGGTTCCTCTTGTTCTTCGAGCCTTTTACTGTACCGGCATTGTTTTTCTAAACAGAGTCGCCTGGAAAGTATGTCTGCGTTGTTATAGAGACCTCTTTAATGCCCTACTTCCTGGTAATTGCTAGAAAGCCGGCTCAGTGTGGGTGATTGGCTTCTTCGGAACGCATATCTGCAGTAATTATTTCTTGTTGGACTTCGTGACGGGTTTCGGAAGACTGATCTATGTGACTTTCCGTCCTTATGGACTCTCGATTTATTAAATGAGCCCTGCTTCTACAGGTTCTTTAAAGATGCTCCATTTTTCCGCAATTAAAGCATCTCCTGCCTTATGCTATTTCGTTGCATATTTTGTAGGATAATTAAAATCTGTGAGGGGGTAGGTTGGGGGAAAGCATTAGTATTGGCCCCCTTATAATCCTGGGATCTAATTTATTTCAATTTTGCACGAGAAGATCTAGATATATTTTTTTGCTGCTTCGTATTCCTGGGCTGCAATCAATGTCTCACTGAACGCCTTGTGGTATTGTAGCTACTGCTGCCTGCTGCATTTCCACATCCTGTAGTCCATCAATAAATGCCTGGATGCCGATTTGTTTTAAGAAAGCGTTGGGCGCCTGTGGATAGGCCAAATGTAGCAATATTTTTATATCGGCCTCGTATTTTTGTAGACTTTCATTATGTTTCTGATTACGAACTTTTAGCTGGCTTTGGAGTACCTGTTTCAAATGCTGCTGGTCATATATTCAAAGCTTGGACGAGACATGAATAGTTAGGTTCTTCTTGGATAAGTAACTGTAAAACGGATGCTGCCTGAGCCCGCAGAGACACTATCGATGCGAAGCCGCCATCTCTTTCTCGGCCCAGCCATTGGCTTTTGATGCAGCTTCAAATGTCGGCTGGCCGTTAAACGTGGGTGGTTTAAGGGTCTTACTAATATGGTTTTGTGTAATTGGGGTTTGAATGTTGATTAGTGCCGTTATGGATAAAGACGACGTAGTGTTTTCAGCTTCAATGTTGCTTACCGAAGCCTGACTACGAATTCTTCTTAATTAATCATTTTAGTTCTAATTTTTCATTTCTAACTCTAATCTAGCCTTTTGCTGTTGTTTTAAATTCTTTCATTGTTGTTCTAAATAGGTTTTTAAAATATGTTGCTACTGTTCTAAATTAGTTTTTAAATGCTCTTGTTGTTGCTCTAGAAGATCTACTCTAATGTTAAGCTGACCAACCTCTTGCTTGAAGGTTTCCTGGATTTGTAGTAAACCATTCATAAGTTCAACTGCTTCTTTTCTACGACTTTTGTTCTTCTTCTCCTCTTCATTCTTGCTATATTTTTTCTTTTCTTCCTCTTCTGCCTTCCTAAGCCTTTTCTGCACCTTTTCTTCTTCCTTCCTACGCCATTCCTTTTCCTCTTCCATCTTTAAAAACCATGCCCGATGGGCCTGAGGTAACCATATCTGTTTGCTTTAACTTTCTCAAACTTTTTAGAATTGTTCAGATTTTTATTGACGTGGAATGACATTTCTAGAGATTTATGGAATATTTCTCCTTCTTATTTTACTCCTGACGACCGCAGCACGCTGTAGGGTGATGGGTGACATACTTCTTTTAACAGCCGCAATCCAAATATTTCTTATAAATTTATTAAATATGGGTATATTTTTGGAAAAACCCAATACCGTGACTACTAGGGGTTATTTTATAAAGAAAAATTAGAAATAAATTTTCTTTTTCCACGGAAAAAATTGACAAAGTCTCCAATATTCAAAAATTCAATATTCCAAGGTGGTGGACGTCTCATTGCACGTCACTGCGATATTATATTATAGAGTATTGTTAAAAATAAAATGAAAACAAAAGAATGTTTAGAAATCGTAGCCGCTTGACTTTTTCATCCGGACCCGTAAAAGTATATTGCAGCAACTCATTTGAAGGACATAGAAAAGATAAAACGTCTGAAAAACAAAGTTTTTTGACATATTCAAATAAAAATAATTTATTACACTCTTAATAGTTAAATAGTTTCGGATCTTAGTTACGTATTTATCCTATCGAATATAAAATAAAGAATGTGTATTTCTATTTCAATGAACAAAATAAAACGTATATAAAATAAAATATTAAAAGTTATAATGCTTTTATCAATAAATAAAAGAGAGTGAGTTTAACCTTTTGCATTACCAATGAAGACATCATGAAGGTTGCCTGAAATGTGACAAGTGATGTGTTCTTCTAAGGTAGAAACGTATGCAGTACAATCTAGACACTACAAATAGATGAACTAAAATGTTACTTTAGGAAGTATAGATACGCCACTGACAAAATACAGACACAAGAAAAGCCTCGTTAATATTCATCAGATGTTCTTATGCAAAACGTCTGCTGAATCGTTTCCTACTCAAGTGAAGATTGCACGGGAACATCGTAAACTAAACAACGCAAATCGAATTCTTGTTTGGGATGTCGGTCGTCTTCCTTACATAAACCATCAAGACTATTTTCGAGATCTGCTATTTGAATGCCGTATCTGCTGATCAGCACAAAACGAATTACAACCCTGAATATCTGAGAGACTTTAATGTGATATACATTTTTGAATCTGTAATACGCTTTCGTACAAATAATGTAAATTATAACTTTTATTTCTTATTATGAAAACGTAACTATATGGTGAAAAGCCAGGCTTGAAAAGATTGACTACGGAAAATCTTTCGAAAATTTCATTGACAACTAAATGGATATAATTATTTCATATCCACACACGGTACGATATCAAAAGCACCATTCTTTTTAAAATATCACATTACTGAATGACTTTTTTTAATAACTAGGGAATAAGGTAATTAAATTGAGTGATTTCAGTAAAGCATCGATAAATGGCACTTCAATTAAATAATATACATCGAGGTGAAGAGACGACGTATATGTTTCAACATTGGAACTATTTATGTTCGTATATGGGGCCATAAGTTACGAACAAGGCGACCAATACAAAATGCAGCAATATCAAGTCTCCCAAACGAATTTCCCACTATTTCCCTTTAAAAACTATTCCAGTCTCATATTGGCGACAAAAAATAAGATTATTTATAAATTATTTATATGATCGAAGCTTAGGCCTTACGCAAAAGGCGATCGATTATTCTCGGCATCCTAAGATGTGACGTCACAAAGTAGGGCGAGACATAAGAACCTTTCCAAATTCTAAATACATTAAAAATCCCCATAGGACATTTTTGACTATGTGTTTACTTGGAAATTGTGTTCAAATAAGAACTAAATCGGAAGTATGTATAGCATTTATTATTATTTTAAGAATTTTAGTTTTACGACTGTAATTTATGTTTTATATTTTGTGTTCCAGTGTCTAAAACTTCGAGCATATATTACTAAAGCCATCGTCCAAATGGACTTTGTTTTGGTATAAGGGGGGAAATTAGTGTCCAGCATTCCCATTGGTCTGTTCCGTTTTGCTTGGCATGTCAAGTTGTTCGAAATTGTCAGAACTGTCATTTGATTTTTGATTTTCATTAATTTCTAGCTTATTTTTGTAGTTTATAAGTGATTTTTTGTGTTTTATTATTTTAGTGATACAAATTTTAACAATGGTGATAGTTTGTGCAAGTTTTAAATAGAAATATGAAAAGGCATCGTCAAGGTCATTTCACAAGTAACCATTAGCGTCTCTATCATTTTTCTAAAAGAAAAATAAGTACCTACATTTTATGCAAAAGGCCGTTAAACATGAATTTAAAATAAATGGTAAATGTAGTTAATTAAATTTAAAGAACTTGTATTATGTATGAGGAATACTGTTTTAGATTTTGGACTCTACTGTTAAGTAAAAAAAAAAATTAATCATAATTTTTCAATATAAACAAGCTTTTCGTTTTTAAGTCATTTTATTTTTTATTAAATGTACCTATGTTCTATAACTAAGTAGACTGCTAGTCGTTAAGAAATAAGCAAAGCCTAATGTGAGTTTTTTAATAAAAAATTCGTTTTAAGCTTCTTTTATTTGCATTCCTAGTCATTAAGAAATAATAGAAGCTTAAGACAGTTTTCCAATAAAAATTTGTTAACGACTGGCAGTGCACCTAAGTATTAGCTTAATTTCTATTTGTAGTATATCGTTTAGAAAGCTATTGAACATTGTTTACAAACAATATTTTTATATTTAATAAATTATTCAAAAAAATTCTTATATTGTAATTCTCGTACACCGTACACGTATGTTAATAGATATCATAAATATTTGTATATTGTACCATTTATTTATATTTTTGATTTTTAAATATAAGATTTTTATTTTTTTTCTTGCCTATTATTTCAACCTTTCTTTTTCCGTTATACACCTTCCTTTGTTTGAATTAAAAAAAATCTGATGTGTCCAACACAAATATTATTATTAATAATAATTTACTATTACTAGATACCCACTTAAATATTGCAAATTTATAAAATATGTGCATAATTTAAAGAATTTTGAAGGTATGTATCAAATTTATTATTTATATTAATTGCAAACCCCGTAAAAATGATGCGACACTGGTAATAGTGTCTACACATTTCCCCTCTTAACCCAAACAAACGCTGTTGAATGCGGACTTTATGAAATATATATGCTCGAATGTCTAAAACTACTTCAGAATTGTCATGTTTTTATACACAACTCTCAGTACTATGCAGTGAGCAAAAAATTTGTTAATGTTTTGTGTTCCCTATAAAACCCGTTAAAAGGAAAAATGGATTATTCTGATAACTACTTGGTGGCAGAAATAGTATAATTTGATTGATACTATTTATAATTTATAAACGTTGGTTATAGGAGGCAAGATAAAGAGACATCAGTTATTGTTCTGCAGTTGTCACTTTAAAAATGAGGATCGGAAAATGGATAAATCATAATATTTGAATTAAATATAATAAAAAAGAAGCAAAATATGTATCGCCATATATATAGGGAATTCAATGTATTAGAGAAAGAGAGATATGTGTATATATTCTTGCGTGGCGTAGGTGGGTGACGTAAATTACCATTGGAGAGAAAAATCATGCGCAGTGGCAATGTCAAAAAGGCCTAAGTCTATATTTCCGTTTCTAGTGGTCCGATTGACATGTAACAAACGGCGTTGTGAGGGAGTAGCGACGTAGATTAATGTTAAAGAGAAAAATCATATGCAGTGGCAATGTCAAAAGGGCCTAAGTCTATATCTCCGCTGCTATTGGTCGGATTTACAAGTAACTAACGGCGTTGTGAGGAAGAGGTGACGTAGATTAACGTTGAAGAGAAAAATCACGCGCAGTAGTGATGTGGCGTAGTGATATATGATGTAACTAACGCAATGTGATCGAGAGAGATAGATGTAGCATCACGAGGTCACTTAGAATAAGTTTACGTAATCATATTAACAAATATGTATGAGTTGAGATATATTAATATAGTATACTAGGGGTATATCAACAAGTAATAGTTATTTTAAATGGGTATGAATAAAAAATATTATATTTTGTTTTATTAATTAAATAAAGGTACCTATAACTTTTGCTAACATGGTTTTTAATTATTTGAATCAGCTAATGAGTTTGGCTGAGATTCACCTTTTAGCTGAGTTTGGTAAGTTCGCCCCCATAGTGAATAATGAGGTATTTGTGATACAAATTAAATACTTTTCTGCACCATCTACTCTAGAAAATCAGAATAACGAGCCAAATTTGTTTGTTAACTATGTATTCAGAGATACTAGCGACCAGGTCCTATTAATCCTATTAGAATACCATCCTGTTATTGGGTATATTTGTATATAGGTATTAGTGTTCTAACACGTTTAAGCTCTACGCGGTTTTAGTTTAAGTATGAAGTATGCTTTACAATTTTACTCCTTGCACAGAAAAAAAAAATATCATCTACATTCAAGAAAAGCTTTACACTTGGAAGATTACATTTGTTTGAAATAAAGCAGAGTTTGCTGCAAATAATATTTCTCGATACAATAAGAAATTAAATGTGAGTGAAGTGTAGGCATAATTTTGTATTTTAAGATTTATAATAATTAATCTAAGAATAAATTATTTCATTCGAGTATAGAATTGTGAATTAATCCAAGAAAGTTCGTACGTTTATTATAAGTATGATATGCTCTTAAAACCGACTATTGCGTACTTGATTCAATGTTATAAAATTCGCTTCAATGCATTTAAATTTCAGAACAAGAATTAAACAATTCGAATCAAAAATCTATGTACTTCACAAAAGATTAGCTAGTACAAATTCACTGTACGGTGTTGCCAGCTGTAACTTATTTTAAAATGCCAACCACTGCACTGATAGGTTAGGTTAGGTTAGTTATTATTCGGAAGTCAGAGACACAACGCATTTATAGAGAATCTGGCAAATTGGCATTCTCACGTGTTCATCCTTTGCATCGTATCGTTAGGGTTGCGTTCTACTTTTTGTTAGAAATTCTTTGTAATTCAATTAATAATTGTATGAATAAATTAAATTGAAATGAAAGATTTGTTAGATGGATAGGGCCTCGCCTCAGCGACGTGATATCAATATTTAAATGTAAGTATATTTAGTTCACTTCTTGTTAGGTATTATATTATATACAAGTAAATATATAATCATAAGAATACGAAACAAACTAGAATAGAAGTAAAAAAAAATGTATGATGTTGGATGACGACTTTTTGGAAAGCCGACTTCTGCCTTGTTAAGACAAGAGGTTGTATCTAGGAAAATTATGATTTCAAGATCCTTACAAATTTAATAAGCTTACATTTTATTTCATTATGACACAAAATAATAAACGCTTACTTGGATTAGAAACTATTTACTAATATTATAAGAAAAGGTTAGTAAAATATGCAAAACTTATTTGCGAAGTCTAAAAGGACGTAATTATCTACCTACTCACATTTACTAAAAATATTCATTTTGTAGATACGACCTCTTAGCAGGACAAACTTTTATGTTCCATTTAGGTTTTGTAGTTATAAAATTATTTTTTTTTTTTTTTATAGGTAGGACACCTCAGAGGACAGAGGAATTTGGTACATAACTAAAACCAATTTTGAAAAATGTTTTTCGGTGGATAGGTACCAGTGAGAACCCTAATGAAAAGCAAGAACCGTGTTCTTATTTCAAGATTATTAATTTCTTCAATGAAACTATCATATAATTCAACCAAAATCAATATATTTATGTCAAAGCCAATATTAACATTTCTAGGAACAGTTCATATTATTATTGTAACAAATTTAGTTGTATTGGATTTAAGAACAAGGTATTATTGAATATAAATGAAGTATATTTAAAAAAAGTGTAAGACTATTTCATTTAAGATGGTACATAATACTGCAATTGAGCAACAGATACTCTTCATTTAATTAGAGGTATTTTAGTTAGGGCAAGTTGATTTAATTCTTAAAGCAAGGCTTATTAGCTATTGTTGAACAAGTACTACTACAGTTTCAAATCGAGACGAGTTTTACTTGAGGATATACAAATACAACAAAGCATTGAAATAAGACCATTCATCTTGAATATAGTACACCTTTTTTTCTGTGTGGGAAAAAAATTCTTCCGTGAATCTTTTTTATCCATCTTTTAATAAATCGAAATATAAAATCAAAATTTAAAATTCAGAAGACTCCAACGTAACTTACACGGAGAGAAAATGGCGATGTAGTGTAAACAGTGGCAACAACTGGAAGGTTATTGTAGTGTTCCATCACGGAAAAAAAATTGTAGAACAAATTTCTACAATTGTAGATTTTTTCTCTACAATAAATAGTACACATAGGGACAGGGACAATTTGTAGTAAAAATTTCCAAATATTTGTGGAGAATGTATTGTAGAGTTATTATCTACAATATTTAGTAAAAAGATCCAAATGCATCATAAGAATTGCTCTACAAATTGTTATAATTTTTGCTATTCATTGTATGAATTTATATTAAAAATGTATTGCGTTTTATGAAAATAAATACGAAAATTTTACACAATAAATAGTAAAAATTCATACAAATTGTAGTAATTTTTAATAAAATTTGTAGTAGTATTCCATAATTATTATAATTATAACCTAGAAAAAAATGTTCCTTAATAAAATATTCAATTTATTGTTTTAATATAAAAAATATAAATTCTTAATTACATTATGTAATAAATAACAGTAATAATAGCGCCCTCAGTCTCAGTTGGCTTTTCTGCACCTGAAAAATATGAAATAAAAATTAATACCAATTGAATTGTTCATACCCTTAAAACGGGGATATTTATCACCTTTACACTGATTTGGATATTAAATGACTAAGTCAGATAACTAATAAAAATGAGAAAGTAGGTATGTTACAATTAAGACAAAAAACATCATTGAACTTGGCACAAAATTCGATCGTTGGGCACAACTTTTTTTTTAAAATAATCTACTAAGGTTATTTAAATTAGTTATCTAAAGGTAAATTATTCAGAAACAATAATAAATGTACTTACCACCAATAGAATTTATTATTAAAATTTTCTCAAACGCATCGATGCTTATAATATAATAATGTGTTATAGGTACTCGTATATGTACCATGCTTTGTTATGTGAACATGGTGAACGGCTACTGCTGTCTGGCCGTTTATGATCGACGTCAGAAAACGTTGGCCAATAGCAGAATTCTGTTTTGATCACATGACTTAGAATTTCTACAATATTGTAGAATATTTTTGAAGAAGGGATGTAAAGTATTACTATTTTTTGTAGAGAAAATTACTATTTTTTGTAGAGATAATTATTAATATTTGTACAAATTTTTACAGAAGTTAGTAGTAGTAATTACGATAATTGTAATAAATTTCTACTTCTACAAGCAATAGTAAAATATACTAAACATTGTGGACTTCTTTTCTATTGTTGTAGCATTTTTTCGACAATTCAATTGCTACAATAATTAATAGTTTTTAACTATAAATTGTAGTAAAATTTTCTAGTCACATTTTTTTCCGTGATGCTACCAACTTAACTTAATTACACCAAACTATAAAATCAGTAGTTTAATTTTAATGATTTATTAATATTTTTATGTTACTTAAAGTTCTTTTTTTATTTTTAATGCCTTTTATGTTTAATCTTATAAATAAATAAATAAATAAAGGAACCTTCCTTAGTTAAGGGAGTTTAAGGAAGGTTTAGGAATACATGCATATATTTTAAATAAAGGATGGTACCTTCCTTATATCCTTCTTTATAAAGGAATCTTTAAGGACAAGTGTAAGAATTGTTTAAGAATTTCGTTATTAAAAATTATGTACTTAGTTAAGATTACATGTCCCACATTTTACGGTACTTTATTCTAAAACACCGCATATTATAATACGTTTATAGTTCGGTCATTTAACGGTGATTCAACGGCCTATCAACCTTATTTATACGTATGGTATACGGACCTATACCTTGAAAAAAACGTCATTTATACCAAAGAGTGTTGCCTAGAAATATTTATGTCGAGAAATGAGATATTCAAATCAATCTTTTCTTATTCGAGATAATAATTATTTCCCCATACAGACTGAATGATCACAATTAAAATTCGATACAGCCAGTGAAGATATCACCTGTCCATTTCTGAATACCACAATATCTATCATATTCGTCACATCGGTCCGTATAATTGTTTCTGTCAAAATGCGGTAATCGCGAAGGGGCGAGCAGTGACAGACCCAGTACCCCCCGTCGCATCCTCATCGCTCATTAGGACAACTCTATTACACGCTCTGACCCCGGGCTTTGTCATCCTCAGCGGGACTTCCATGGTCTTACGAACGGTGCTTATTCCTTGGCGAGGAGTTTTTCTTTCTGTCGAGATTGATTGTATGTGGATTAGGGGGTCACGCGAGGCACAGATATGTTAATTTGAAGTATCGCTGGACGGGTCGATTACGATTTTTGATAATTATCTTCGAATTTGGATTAGATGGATTATTTTGGTTTACGAAACGTTGAAGTTTTTTATTTTTTAGATGACAGTAAAAACGTTTAAAACTAGATACACTGTGAGAAAATTAAGTTAGGAAATATATATTTTATGAAGCTTGGCGGATTATGGTATATAAATTTGAAATCCACAGTCGCCATTTAGAGTTGATATCACTTTCACACTTTATCTTTATCGGTGGAGAAAAAAAATTCTACCTGACAACGCCACAGGTTTTTTATCATGTGACGTCACTGCCTTCTTATCGTAAAAATACTTTATAGTGAGGTAATCTATACCAAAAGCCTGTAATTTACTCTACTAATTAATTGACAAAGTGTCATTCTCACTTCGTTTGAGTTTTCACCGTGGGACATTTCGTCGCCATTGCAGCATAAGGGCGTATCTTAAAAATGATCAAAATCGAGTTAGGTCTGCAAAATAAATTGTAATGAAAGCCCCATAATTCCGCAAAGTGGCGAACCTCCACATCCCCAACTAGTCATTGATAAAAGTGCATTTGTTGTGAATCCAAAACCTAAATCATTCCATCTCTTAATCGGAGTGAGAGAACCGATTATGTTGACGTAATTTAATGGACCGTAGGAAGTTTGATCCTAATTATGCGAGCATCCTTGTTAGTGGAAATAAAGTCCCACCTCCACCATATTTATATTATTTTTAACCCCAAACTCCTAGGCTCCACAACAAGAATGAGTAATGTAGACATGCAGCGATAGAGAGTGACGTAAAACTTTAAATCTAAACATGTGGGTCAGCGGCGTAACATAGGTATACTACATGGTTATCTGCAGTGGTGAGACCTATTCTAAAAAAAGGAGATTCATTCCTTATGGAAAACTATAGACCTATAAGTTTGTTAAACAGCTTTTCAAAAATTTTTGAAATTGCAATGAATAAACGCCTTAGATTAGATTAGGAGTTAGACGTTATTTATCCTTGTCCACCGCGACCTTTTCAGATCTATTGTGAATAAAGAATAAACAATAAAACGCCTTACTAAGTTTCTTGCTACGAATGGAATTATTACATCTACTCAACATGGATTCCAAAGAGGAAAATCTACAACTACAGCAATTTTTTCTTTTGTAGAACGCATTCTACATCACCTAGATAATGGCTGTATTGTGCATGGTGTATTTCTAGACTTGTCAAAAGCCTTTGATTGTGTAAACCACCAATTACTATAAAAAAAATTATACGTTATCGACGTACGTGGAATTGCATATGATTGGTTTAAATCATATCTGAATGCAAGGTCTCAAAAAGTCTGTCTGAAAATAAATAGTGGACTCTTTTTCTCACAACAAGAATCGATACATATGGGTGTACCACAAGGAAGTATCTAAGGTCCTTTGCTATTCCTCCTCTACATTAATGACCTATCAAATGTGATAGACTTGTCTTCTGTAACACTAACAAATTATACAGATGATACTAACATTTTAATAGCCAGTACCGATTATGAAAGTCTGAAACAAGATACCATGCACATATCATTAATAACGGTAGAGTGGTTTCTAAAAATTTTTTTATTAATAAATATGTCCAAAACAAATTGTATCCTGTTTAAACACAGCAGAAATAAGTACGATTATGAAAATGCTATAAATCTAAACAACACAGAAATTAATTATGTGAGCTCCTCAAAATTTCTTGGTGTGATAGTAGATGAGAATTTGGGATGGTCTTGTCATGTGGACAATCTCTGTGGTAGGCTAGTAAGAGTTGCTTTGCTCTGAAAGAATTAGCTAAAGTTGTAAACCAAAACACTTTGAGATCTTCCTATTTCGGACACTTGTATTCCATTATGTGTTACGGAATTATCTTCTGGGGTGGTTCTCATATTAACTGGGTTGAACTTTAGAGATTCCTGTCGAGGGTTTTTTCGACAATCAAATCTGATGACGGTGGTTGGGGCATATGTATATTTATATGTAAATTTTGTAATTGAAAATCAGGTTTACTTCAGAGAACATATTTTTGTAGTACCAACGCATAAAACCACACTATTTGAAAAAGGATGCTATTTTAAATGCATACAATTTTATGTTTCCACGCTATATAAAAAATATTAAAAATGTAGGCAGATTTAAGTCAACCATTATAAATATCTTAATTGATATGGACCCCTACTCACTAGATGATGTTACAATCTTAAATATTTCAAATTCATGTAATAAGTTAGGATTAGAAATAAGATAGGATCCTTTTTAGCTGTTTAGTAGTTTAGTTTTTTTCTTCTTTTTCTACCTATCAGTATTAATTTTCTGTGGTGGTAAACAGTATGATTGATGTAATTACCAATTGCAAATTATGGCACTATGGGTTTTGCTAGGTTTTCCTCTAGTCTTGGTAAATATTTATAATTAATTATTAATAACAATACTACATCTTGCAGTTGGTATTTTTGCATCATCTATTTTAATTTTAAGCTTTATCTTTATGTAATATTTAGTTATGGATATTGACGTGTACAACACAATACACTTTCTATATTATCCCTAGTACAAATAAAAAGAATTTAATTTAATTTAATATTTCCACTAACAAGGATGCTCGCATAATTAGGATCGAACTTCCTTGAGGTAAGTCGTTTGATCCATTAATTAAGATTGTTTAATATATTATTCTTTCGTAAAAATAATACCTATAGATGATGTTATATTTTAATTCACTATTTATTATTGAATATACAAAAATATGTTATTTAAATACCTACTAATTTTTTTATTCGCCGCTTGGCATTGAAGAGAAGCTTCTTGCGTATTATAAAAATCTAATATTCCAATAATAATTGAAAAACTTATTAGGTTCCAACGACCTGTCAAAATTTTTAAATAATTTTTTTTTAAACATTTGGCAACTCGTCTGAAATTTTTACCACGTCGACGGGCTTTTTCTAACTGTTAGACAGGTGGGTGTCAAACGTACGTGACACATTAAAAATGTCTTCTATTTTATTTAAAAAAAAAACAAACTTTATTTTCTAATCATCTAAACTTAAATAAGTAGATACTTGGGTAATATAGAAAAAGCAAATAAGTAGCTTACATTTAAAATATAAAAATAAACCTATATACTGGTTAATAACTTTTATATTTCCCGTAGGTACTCACTTTCTAGTCGTTCGATGTGCCAGGTTGTGGGGTGTCATAAAATATCAGCATCTTATAGCAGAAGTAAAAGATGAAAAGGCTTTTGCCAGTTTCCCACTTTATACACATAAATTGACAGGTTTGCGGCGGATCCCACCGAAGTGGACGCGATACATTGGCGTACAAAATTATTTTATAGATGTTAATATTGTTAATAACAATTTCGAGTAAATAGTTTAATAAATTGTGAATAGCTGTTGAAATTTTGTAAAATTATGATTTGAATATTATAATACAAGTTTAATAATTATTTATAGTCCATAAATATATGCGATTGTCCGGTTCCGCCGATAACAATTTAAAATTACTTATTCTATGAAACGACACTGGTAGGTAAACATTACTGCGAAATTCTCGAAGCCGTCCGACGTGGTTTGACGTTTACCCCCTCTCTACCTACAAAAAGCCTTTCCAACTTTTACTTCCGCTATACCACTAGAACTGCCAGCTATCTGCCGCGTAAAAGTTAGTATACAGAATCGGCTATCTAACGCTTTCTAATGCAGTTTGCACGAGTGCGTTTGAAAACTATAGACAGTTAGCAATATAGCGAGCAGGAATCGAATAATATCAGCAATGCCAGTTTATACCGCCCGGCCAAATTTACACCGCGGTCGGGCCGTATAAACTAGCAACGCTGATATTATTCATTTCCTGCTCGCTCTTATGCTAACTCTATGTTGCTTTCACATGTACTTGTGCAAAACGTATTGAAAAACGTTTAGTGGCTGACACTGTATACAGTATGACACCCGAGCTACTGGCAAGTCAAGATCAAAAGTGCTTTGTGACGCGACTAGTATCGCATATAATATACCGGGTGTTCAAATTAAAGTGTTACAGTTAAATACCGCCGAAAATATGCATTTTAGAAAAAAAAGTTTTAGACAAAAGTTTTATAGTCGGGGGAAACATTTTGGTTAAATTCATTTTTTTTTTTAGCTGACTATGATATGGCCATATCGAGATGGACTTTTTTTTTTAATTGGAACCCCATTTTTTTTACATATTCTTAAAGTACATAAAAAAATAAGAAACTTTTGAAGGAAATATTTTTTTATTGGACTTTTACTTTTTGAGTAACAGCTATTGAAAATTTCGCTACGCGAAAAAAAGTTAGCCATATTATGGTTGGCTATAAAAAACGATTTTAGCCAAATTTTTTCCCCACAAAACTATAAAACTTTCGTCTGAAACGTTTTTTTTTTATGTAAAAGTCGGTATTTAGCTATAACACTTTAATTTGAACACCTGGTATATGTGACAGTCGTCCTACTATTTTGATTTTATCACATATAAGAAACAACCGTTCTGAAAGGAATAAATATTAAATCAGTTATTCCTTATGCCTTCAAATATTTCTCTTGCAAATAAATACAAAATATTATTAGGTTTTAATTTTCTAAATTCACCTTTTGTTCCCAATATAGTCATTGTAAGTTTTTAAATTGCCAACTCCTATGTGTATACGTTTTATTTATTTTTGTGCCTATTCTAGTAAATGTTATAATTAAATAAACAACAATACCAACATTGTAAAATTTTGTAGAAAAACTTTTATGACTTCTTTAAAAGAAACTTTAACGTGAACTTTAAATAAAAGTTTGCTTTAGTAAAATCCGTCTTATGGTTTAATTATAAAATAATATAATTAAAACAAAATATTAAACAAATATAATTTGTTTCTTGTCAAATCAAATGTCAAAATTCGCAGTAACGAACGAACGGCCAACGAGTTTATAAAGTGGGTTCAACACGAACTCATTGGTGGCATTTTAATTAAGTTTAACCAAAATAACTGTTCGTAAAGAAAAATGAAGTCGATATATTACTAGATAAAAGAACAAAGATATATCTATTTTCAATAATATTTGAAAAACTCCTTGAAAAGACTATCTGATTACTACGTCAGTTTATTTAAAATGTATTAGAGTTAGGGCTATTTTTTTTACCTCTGAGTAAAGTTGAAAGTAACTACTTGCTGATTAAACTATAGGGCTATATCTGTCAAGTAAACCTAGACGTAATTTTACTCAGAGGTAAAAAGATCGGCCCTTAATCAAACATTTTTAAAGTAAATCGTTAAAAAATGTAAATTTACATTTATTGTGGCTAAATACGCTTTTGGTATTTAAATGTATTTCCGTACGCCTATGGAATGAACCTCTGATAAACAAATTTGCGATTTAAATTTGTAAAATGATGAATGAAAAAACCAATTTACAACTTTTACAAATATATACATAAATCGGTAGAATTTTCATATCGGGAGGGAGGGGGGGAAGCGGGAGGGGGAGGCAGGAGGGGGCCCATGCCCCTCCCTGTCGGTTGTTAGATTTCACATCTCTTATGAGAAGTGAGAATGATTGCATTACCAATGTTCAATCGGATGCTTGTGTTTCTGCCGAAAACGCTTAGTGTTGGCTTCAGAAATTTTGTAAACAATCCTATCTGTCTTGGTTATATATCTTTGCGTACCTCTATGACCTTACTACGAAAAAAGGCATAAACACATTCCCTATTTTAGACAGTGTGATCAAAAACAGTAACAGTTTAATAAAAGTTGCTTTTCTGAAAAGGTACAATTAAAGAGATACACCCTTATGCGGTAAAACCGATGATATAATTTTTATAATGAATTTCATCGTAAAAAGGTATCTGGTAAATTTTAAATTTAAATTATCACGTTGGGGATGGGCCGAAAGGAGTTCATGATAAACACGTCAAAATAACACAAAAAGGTGGTTACCCCGGAGATTTTGGAAATAATTGCCTATTCTTTTAAATGGGATAGATACTTTGTATATAGCGGGCATTAAATATAGAATTATGAAGGAAGCCGAAAAATTTAAATATTCGAAATGACTGATTTATTTAAAGTTATCAGAAAAGAAAAATTAACACAACAAAACTGTAGACAACATTTTTAAATTTAATTTACCTACCTACTAATTGTATTGCAAACTGATTATTTTAAAATTCGTTTTTATATACTTTTGGGCCAGTCATTCTACAATTTTTTAATATTAATCACCTTAAATTTTATCTACCTGAAATTTAAAATAATAAATATTTTCCCACTCTTCATTTTCATTTCATTCAAATTATAGTTTCGCTTCAATTCCCATCTCCAACGGATGTCACTCAATAAGCTGGTGTCAATTAAATGACACTGGTGTTAATCAAGCATTTAATATTGTGTGGTTAAGCATGAAAATTAATATACCTCGTATATGGGTAGAATATCTATTCCATGATATTCTCCGAGTTCCTAGCAACTGATTACAGGAAACAGCTTCTCGATATTGCTTCGCTTCAGATTGATTTTAGTAAGGGAGCCTCGGGATATTAACAGGCTAACACGTTGCTTCTGCTTACTTCAAATTACTTTAAATGGTATTTGTTGAAAAAGGTGTTAATAAAAAACTCCTCAAACAAGAATTTTATTATAATTTTAATAAAATGAAATAATAATATTATAAAATCATGACTTTCAAATCTAATAAGGAATACCGTGTCTTACTACACATGTAATCCACAAAAGAATATATTAAATATAACAAAATGTTGATTATAAAGGGTGGGCCACCGGTAACTTCTCGGTCTGTAGAGTCAAAACTAATTATTTTTTTAAAAATATGCTTTTACAGTAAAATGTATATCCGAAAAAGCAACAATTTAAAAATAATTTCAATTATACAGGGTTCTCCAAGAAAGTGATACATATCAAAGTTAGTTTTTTTTTTAAATGGGACACCCTGTATTTTATTTTATATTCTAATTGTCCTCGCTTTTCTCATTATAAAAATACCAAATAGTATGGGATTACACAGGGTATTTCATGCGCAATATCAAGTTTTAGATGAAAATCGTATTGATTTTAATGAGCTGCAAATGAAACAATTGAAAACAGTTTTTTTGCAATTTTTTAATATTAGTTAACATTTATGCAAACATACTACTTTTTTTAGTTCGTATCAAATCTGTTCAGGTATTTTCCTTGATAAAAAACTATTATGGACCAAACATATACAGTACTTAAGATCAAAGTGTGAGAAAGGCATAAACCTTCTAAAAGTTGTATGCAAGCAAACATATGGAGCTGATCCTAACTTATCCAACATGTTTTATAGGTCCTACATTTGTTCTCTTATTGATTATGGGTGCACATTATACGGATCCGCATCCAATACCAACTCGTTAGTATTGGATCGCATACAATACAGGTCCTTAAAAATATGCTTAGGTGCAATGAAGTCATCACCGAATTATGCCATTCTAGCTGAGACACAAGAGTAGGGAAGGGTAAAACAGTGACTTTTTAATAACAGGTACAGTCTGCTTCAGTTCCATAAAATACCTGTTTCAAAAAACCTGTTCCAGTTCCAAGTTGTTCCAACAATTTAAACCGTTGTTTGTTCTTTCGCGTCTGTTGCGACTTGCGAGCGCGGAGTTCCACATACAGAAACACCGAAACCACGATACCGAAACTAAAACAAGACAGTTTTACGTCGCCGGAACACTTTGATTTTTTAAGGTTTCAACTATCTCAAGGATACCTGTCACAGTGTAGCAGTAGCAAAAACGCAAATTTCAGCTTATTAGTTATTATTAATTATTATTACACCTATTATGAATGTTTTTTTTTGTTGAAAAAAAAAATCTAAACTAAAAACATTGAATAAACAAATAAGTATGTTTCATACAATCTTATTTTATTTTTGTTTAATTTAAGAAAAATAACACCGATCACAGATTCTATATAATATTCATTATTTAGTAATAAATATTAAGCTGTTTCAATATTACTGCTGGCTAGTCTGTAAGTACTGCAACAGGCAACTGTCACAGTAACAGTAATTAATAATAATAAAGCCAATGCCTAATAAAGTTGTTCCAGTCCCGCGCAATTTGCGCTCTGCGACTGTGACAGAAAGTAGCAATTTAAAATAAACAATCTAAGTCCACCGAAACAACTGTTCCGTCGAACTGTTTCATGATTCGATGCATACTTGTTCCAGTCCCACGCAATTTGCGCTCTGCGACTGTGACAGCAAGTAGCAATTTTAAAATAAACTGAATCTTCGTCCACCGAAACAACTGTTTCGTGGAACAGTTTCGTGATTCGACGTGTACCTGTTCCAATCTGTTCCAACTGAAAACCTGTTTCAAAAATAACAGATTCTGCTTCAGGGACACAACCCTACACAAGAGCCTCCGTTAACATTTCGCATACAATACTTGGCGAATAAAGCAGTAGTAAAATATAGATCATATAATACGTTCATAACAAATCAAATCTCAGCTATTACTATAGAAAACCTTATAAATAGATATTCGAAGAAAAAACGGGCCACCTCTAGCTGAAGCCTTTGTTGATACCAGTGATCTCGAAAATCATGTAACTAAACACGAACAATACCCGATATTTCTTAATACATTTGAAACAATAATTGTTAAACCCGACATCATATTTCCTACATACTCCGAAATACCCTCTTTAAATAATACCATCTTGAAAGGAATACTAAATAGATTCATAAATTATGATGTAAATATATACTCAGATGGATCCAAATGTAAAATCAAAACTGGTTTCGGAATTTTTGTTTCAACCACAAATTATTTTCCTCAATATTTACGGCCGAAGCTTTAGCAATACAAAAAGCACTAGAATGGTTTGAAAACAATTCAATTCAGAAAGCTATAATATTATCTGACTCTAAATCGGTATTACAAGCTCTAGAAGGATGCCCATTAAAACATAACAAATAAAAACATACAGTTCATTTGGGTTAAAGGCCACTCAGGTATTGTAGGAAATGAAATAGTAGATAATGTTGCCAAACAAGCATATAGTAATGAAAATATTATAAAAGCTCCTACTACTAATAATAATAATATTTAAAGAAGGATATCAGGGACAAATGATCGACTTTATATAATGACTTTTTTGGTAGATCAAAAAACCATTACTTTTTAATACATCCCACCCTCCCAAAAGATATTCCAAATCTATATTTCTCTACTTCTAGAACATATTTTATCATTATAACGCGACTTAAACTAAATCACGGACGCTTTTCTCATTATCTAAACAAAATAGGCATTTTAGAGAATCCCTACTGTCCTTGCGACAATTCAAGTATTGCAGACTTGAACGACCTATTCTTCCACTGTTCAAATAATAATGCTATAATACAATTAATATCTGAGCTAAAAAACTGTAATATATTCCCCCACTCAGAGTTGGGTAGTATTCGGATACTTCTGTATCCGGATACGGTATTCGGATACTTCTGTATCCGGATACAGTATCCGGATACTTTATGTATATCCGAAAGCTGCATGCAGATACTTTTCAAATTTTGTATACGGTATCCGAATCCGTGACCAAATTTGTAAGTATCCGGATACCGGATACTTTTTTCGACATTCGGATACTTTTAAATTATTTACCACAATCGTAACTGATCCAATCCATATTATCTCTATTAAAATATATGATCGAAATACTTTGAGCTACCCTATATAATTAGAAATAAAATACGTACTTTTCAATATTAAAATATTTAAGACACAATATTGCAATTATCTTAGAATTTCGAATAAAATGTGTAAACAAAATACATTTATATCGCTTGAGAAATAAAAATCAAGTAAAGAATAGGTGAATAGATTCCTCTTAATAGAAAAAGAGTAGAAATTTGGAATTTAAAGATAGTTAATGTAATTTCAGTATCTATTTTGTTTAAATGTGTAATGTGATACTTGTTATTTTACCTATTTTTTATAGTTTTTTAGGTTCAAATAATTTTGGGAGTGGGTTAGGTTATTAAATAACTCGTATTACTTTGAACAAGAGGTTGGGTACCACTATATTTAAAACTTACTATACTAGACTATCGGTTAATGATAAAAATATAGAAAATCACTAATCATTAAGATATTATATTTAAACCAAGTTTTAGATAAGGCAGTAACAAATTTTAATTCACAGAGATTTACTAATTCAAATTTAGATGGTTTATTGAATAAAAATAGATTTATCTGTTATAACAGGAGGTAGTATAAAGGAGAGATTTGCATAGGCCTTCTTCAAAGGGACTCGAACGATACTCTTCGGGTAGCCCCAAACTCTTAGGTATAAATCTTCATAAACCCAAATCTCATAAACTTCTTTAGATGTAACTCGAACTAAACCTCTTGATATAACTTGAAATAATCTTCTTGATAGAAATCCCATAAACAGTTTTAGATATATCTTGAATTAAACTTCTTAGAGATGACTCGAAATGAACTTCTTTAGATATAACTCGAACAGAACTGCTTTAGATATAACTCCTACAGAACCGTCTAGGTATAGCCAGGCTAAAAGGAAACGGTAAAAATATTAAGAAAGGAACTAGCAAATTTGCAAAGGAACCAGATAAAATGCCTTTAACTAATAATTGAACAATTTAAACTATTAAGTGAATAGTTTCACAGAGACTAAAATTAATATGAAAAGGAAAAATCTTATTTAACATATTTAAAAATAGTAAAGCATAATATCCATTCCAAACAAAATAATATTAAAATTATACAAAACGTGTTATCCATGTGTTATTCGTGTGTTAAAGTTATGTACAATATTTGACATTTTAACTAAGAAATCCTTGTAGAAAATATATTTTCAACAAAATATCGATATAGAAGCTTACCTTATAAAATCAAACGGAATACACGATAGATAAAATTTATTTAGTACATCGGATGACCCAGATAATTTAAAATTTAGATCAACTTATTCGTTGACAGATACAAATCAAAATAAAATGGGAACTTTTGACGCAAGGCATAAACGACAAATGACATTTGTGTAGAGATGTTGGTGTCAAAATAACGAAAACGGTTCCAACCGTTACAAATGATATAATTAAAAAAATATCTCGGAAAATCAGATTATATAAAAAAAAATGTAAAAATAAAAGAGAATATAGAATTTCGTGTAAAATGTCTCGCCAAAATTTCATTTAAATCGCTTGACAAATAAATATAAATAAAATCAGCGGGGTTTTACTTCCATTTAATAAAAATATTAAAAGTAAAATGATATAATAATAGCTGAATGATTTTATGTGTTACAATGTACTCATACATGTATGACGTCGTTGCTCATAATGTTAGTGTGTTATTTATGTCGTTATCAACATCAATAAAGTATACAGATCAGAGTTGGGTAGTATTCGAATACCCGGTATTCTGAATCTTATTCAGAATACATTTGGCTGGTATTCGAATACAATTCGAATACATTTGTGTTTTCTGTATTCGGTATTCGACTGAATACTTTTTTAGTCAGTACTCGGTATTTTGGATTTAGAATACCATTTTTGAATCCTAGTATTCGAATACCACACTTTGTATTCGAATCCCGGTATTCGAATCCCGGTATTCGAATCCCGGTATTCGAATCCTGTTTTCGAATACTGTTTGATTATTTCTATGAATATTACGATCTTTTTGAAATGTTGGTTTTGTTGAAGGCAAACGGGATAGGAAATGCTTTTTGATTGATGTCTTCTTTCTGATATCCAAGTACTAGTGCGACGTTATGAATGTTATATTATATTTTATTTAAAACAAAAATAATTTATTTTAAGTTATTTATTATTTAAGATTATTTTTCAAGGATAGCTTCTTTTGCTAAGCAATTCTATTGTGTTACCTTATTGTGTTCGAATTTCCAATGAATGTACCAAAGAAACTATTTTAAGTTTTATTTATTATACAGAGTGTCCCACGAGATACGCCTCGGACCATAACTCCATAACGGTGCAATTTTCAAAAATTTTGTAAGTGTCCTTTTTTATGTATATTTAAAAAAGCCATCTTTTAAAATTACTTTTTGAAAATTGCACCGTTATGGAGTTATGGTCCGAGGCGTATCTCGTGGGACACTCTGTATAAGTAAGTAGGTTGTAGGGTATAGGTTATAGGTAATGGGAATTGTTTATTTTTTATTAAACAATAAGTTTGTGTTTTTATCTGACGGTGTACCAAAGAATTTTATTTTAAATTTTTCATTATTTTATCGTTATTTATAATTTTTTAATAAAACTTTAAGAAATAAAAATTAGCAAATGTTTTATATTAAACAGTTGTTTTATTTAACCTCACTGTGACACTGTGTATCAAAAAATGATATTTCAAATTTTGTTTAACATAGATTTTTAATTCTTTTTATATTTTTATAAATTAACTACATAAATAATAATCAAGCTTTATGTGCGCAAATGTTATTTGTAGTTGGAATATTCATAAAGTATTCATATGTAAATGAATCCAGGTATTCGAATACAGCGGTATTCAAATACTTTTTTTTTCTTTGTATTCGAATATTGATTATTCGAATACAATTTAGAATACAGTATTCAGGATTCGTATTCGAATACCGGATTTCAGTATTCGACCCAACTCTGATACAGATCTGACAAGATCAAATATACGAGCCTGCTTTGCCTATCTCAGAACGAAACATTCAGCAATCTCTCACTCCTTCTCCTTTCGACGCTCTCGACTCTACCAAGTACCGCTCGTCGGAGGATCCACAAAAAATGAATTGTCGAATACATCTGACACTGACGACAATATCGAAAGGTTGTATAAACATGGCAAGTCGCGCCAAAAACAAGCTTATTTCGTTAGATTTATATGGACACGATACTGGCTGGTTTTTGGAGCAGTTCAGGCGCAGCTCGTTTTATTTACACGCACTTTTATGTTTTTTTTTTTAATTTGGTCCATAGGCATCGACTACTAAGGCCATTAGCCTCGTGTTCTGTGTAGGCTTTGTTACTGTTTCCCAGCGCCACTTTAGGAACACCACTTTTAATAAGAACCCAACAGTTAATGGTCGAGTGGGGAATCCTACCAAGGCATCAGAATTAATTTTAAATATTTAAATAAAAAAATCCCGGCCAACGGTTATGTTTTATTGTTCATTTTGTTTTAATATTTTATATTCACAGAATAAAAATAATAAACAATATATTGAGTAGTTTTTTCCTGTTTCTATTATATCGCTGTCCATTTTCGATAATTTATTTTTGCCTAGTATTGTTCACTCTTACTCGTAATCAATCTTATTGCATAATTATAACTATTGGTATGAAAACATTATTTTAACTCACTCCGTAAAAGTATCCTTTAAAGAGTTTAAAGTATCCGAAAAAAGTATCCGGATACTTGTATCCGATTACTTTTTAGGTGAAAGTATCCTAAAAAGTATCGGGATACATTGTAAGTATCCGTATCCGGTACTCGGATACCTTTTTCCTGTATCCGACCCAACTCTGTCCCCACTTAATATTACCACTCTTATAAATACCGTTGACAAGAACATATGTGACCTATTAGTACAATTTATATATAAAACAAAAATAGTTATATAATATATTGTAATAATACCATAAACAATCTGTGGCAAATGGACTTCAAATCCGATGCCATCCACATCCAACACACACAGGGTGAGTCAAAACTCAAATGCATCATTTACTCGTTTTTTAATGAACCGCTCTGTATCACCATTCGAAAGTATTCTTATTATACTTTCATTTGAGTCTAACTAACTTTAATTTTTTTCGGACGATAGGTATATTCAATTAAATCTTTTTTTTTAAGTTTATAACATAGGAAATTTAAAGAAAATTTTTAAAAAAATGTTCAAAATACACATTGTGATTCTCCGTTGAAACGAATGTTTCACTCTTTTTAACATATCCGGGGTAATTGTTGCAAATGCATTCTTAATTTTTTCCTTCATATCTTCTGGCGTGGTTGGGGGTATTGTATACAAGATTTTTTATGTAACCCCATAAAAAAATTCTGGTGGGGTTAAACTGCGTAATCTAGGTGGTTCCACTAGGTGGTTCCTCTTCCTATCCTTTTATTAGGAAATTTTCGATCCAAATTATTTCTCTTTACGCTCAAAATGAGCAGGAGCACCATCTAATTAATCAAAGACATCAATTTCAACAATAGGTTTTGAACGTTGTCGCTTCTTCGGTGATCTTTTAGGAACTTCACCTCTGTTGTGCTTGGCTGCAATACTCACTGTTGTAAGACTAAATTCTAAGGCATCTGAAATATATATTATTTACATACTTTATATAGTATAGGTACTCCGAGTTTCATGAATCTGACCCTACATTCAGCATGTTATTATATTATATAGAAGTAAGAGAAAGCAATAGCCCCTCCATTTTCATATTCTCGTTGAAAATAATTTAACAGAGCTGTTACCATTTCTTGACATTTGCTGGTTAAAGATTTAGTCATGTTACGGGTTTTATTCTCCCTAAATCTATTCTAGTCTAAAATTACCCTAGTTTACACTACTCTAAACTATTCTAACCTATCCTATTTCCTAGCCTACCCTATTGTAAATTATTCTAAACTTACACTACGCTAAACTAGGTTTTTCTATTCTAACCTAATCTAAATTATTCTAACTTATTCTAATGTCTATCCTACCCTATCCTAAATTAGTCTAAGCTATCATACCTATTCCTATTCTACACTTAACTATTTACACTATTCTACTTCTAATCTATCCTACGCTTAACTATGTACACTATTCTACTTCTATTTAATTCTAACTTAAGCTACTCTAATTACTAAACTAATCTATTACTTATCTATTCTACTATAACCTATGCTAATCTCTTTAGTTACCTTTCGATTTAAGAGTGTGCGGTATATAAATGTATACAAATCAATAAAATGGGTCCATTGAATAAATTCATAAAATATCCATTTTTATCAAACATATTTTGTAGTAAAATATAAAATAATGTTTTGTAAAAGAGTATAATCTCACCTGGAGTGTATTCAATAATAATTAATACCTTAATAAATAATTTATAATGTAAGTAAATATATTTCGCTACTTTGAACAATAACTCTAGCTCATTTAATTACTAAAAAGCTTTATTTTTATTGTTATTGTTTACATGTCAATTTTAACTCCTTCAGATGTCAGATTCTTCTAAATTTATAAATAATGACCACAGTCTTACCAGAAATTATCCTATTACCCTTTTGTAGTCAGGGCCTTCTTGCTAAGACATTGACTTTTGTTGGCCATTTTGTGGAACTTCCTTCCTGGCCCAGTTTTTGCTTGGATTCTGATTGTGGCATGTGCCAAGATTTCAACTAGGATTTTCTAGGATTCATTTTTGTGCAAAAACCAGAGATTCCTTTAGTCCGATATATTGTTAATGATCTTTGTGATTCATACACCTAGTGGTGGATATAGTATCGGGCTAAAAGTGTGAATTTATTTATTAATAATCTAAAAGGTCACATACCATCAAGGGTGAGTTTTTCAAAATGAATTATTATTTCACTTACTTATATTCCCAACAGCCTTCTGTATACATAATAGTTACAATCGTCCATGTTTTTCAGACCTCCTTGGTTCGCTCCTTTCATTAGTGCGTTCCTTCCTTCGCTCGCTCCGATTTACAATTCTGAGTAACGCTTTTATTAGAGGAATACTTCTAAGGACTGTGTACAAGTTCTCTCCACCTCTCCATACAGAATAGGGCTTCTTCACTGCACCGTTTGCGTGCTAGCAACAGAGTTCGGACCATTAGATAGCCCCACCGAATACGAAGTAATTTTCATAGCGGTCTACCTACCGACATCAAGAGGAAGCTACCTAACTGGACATCGTCCTTCATTGAGTTCACTTAATCACAAGTAAGACGGTTCCTTTTTCTAACCCTATATTTCGGAGGGCCCCATCTACTAACGAGATTAGGTTGTTTGAGACTCAGCCTACAACAAACAGAGTTAAATACCTGATTAAATACTCAATTTCTTTTGTATATGTATATATTTAAATTGTAATAGCCACCTACCGGTTTAGTTGTCTTTTGTAATACGAAGAGTACTCTACGTAACCGCACTTTTACCACCCACTTGGAGGGTTATATATTATAAGTGTATGTAAGTTAAAGGTAAGAATAGTTGTGGGAACGCCTTGTACATAATAATTTTCTTTTGTTCCTAATAATAGTCCACATTTCGGATATATGTAATTTGTTGGTTAACATTTCAATTTTGACAACACGAGGTTAGAAGATAATAAAGGCCCGTTCACATTCTCTCAGTCATTTTCTTCTCTCTATTCACAGGAACCCGACCCTGAGAGATTACTAATCAACCTGATTAGGGGAGTTCGATAATTTGAACCCCTTTAATCAGGCTACCTGTAATAGGCATTTTAAATGTTTTTGAATTTTCACCTCACACTGAAGAATGACACAATCAATTAGTTATGAAAATATCTGTTTAGTAATGAAAATTACTAGTACTTGTAAATTTAAAAGAAAACTGAATACATAACAAATCAAATGAAACAACCTAACCTGCAAACGAATGTTTATTGATGAATCAAGTATTTCCATATTGGCATCCTCTTAAAGTGTAGCCAACCTTTAAAAGCTTAAAAGTTTAAATCATATTTGCCCTTAATTTTTTCCTGTTATCCCGTTGATAATACAAATAATTAGAAATAACGTCACTTTCTTTTTATAACAAAAATAGTTTAACAACTCCCTGCAACAGTGATATTATTGCATACTATTTTTTGTCTTAATAGGTACTAGTAATAATGTATTTAATATGTTTTTCCAAATTAACGTATATCACTTAAATGGTATTTTCCTGTTTCGCCACGTGCTGTTTCGCCACGAAAAGGAAATTTACCTGCTTTAGTAGCGTTTTGCCACGACAATCAGATAACGTAGCACGTCAGTGCAGATTCGCCACACTTCCTTTCTTCTATTACTGCAGTAAGGCTACCTGTGTCAATCTCCAATGTGTACGCAAATTTCGGTCATAATTACCTTCGATTTCATAGGAAAGATACTCAACATAATAAGTTCATAGAATAAAACGCAGTTTTCGTACTTAACAAAATTATACATAAGTATACATAAATACACAAATTATAATTTTAATTAATTACAAATAGGGTTGTTTATTAATAAGTGATCGGAGATCAGGTATTACAACTTTATGTCGAGTTTATCGATGCAAATATCTATTTTAAAGTGCATTGGGTATTAAAAGATTATAATGTGTCGAGGTTGATGCCGTCTTAAATTCTGGGAATTGTGTATTAACAAGTATACAATAATACCTATTAAGAAAATTAGGACCTATTTAAGTACTAATTTACTAATATTATTATTAAATTATATATTTATTATAGTAATCATTGATTACCGAGCTCTTGTCTATACAATGGGTTCAATTTAAATATTTGAAATTTCAGTATCATTCTGTACCCCGATATTAAACTGTGAACATCGAACAAAAACTGCGCGAGAGTGACAAGTAATTATGGAGTTACTTGAAACTAAAAGAGGTCGTCCAAAACTCACCTACTTAGGTTATAATTATAACCATTTACGACGTAATACGGATGGGTCTATAACCTGGAGATGTACATGCCGAAAGTGTTGTGGTTATTTAACTTCTTGCTAATCAACAGTTATACGGCAAACAGAGCACAATTGCATTCCAAATCAGGCTAATGTGGAAGTAGAGAACCCAATTCCTCAAATCTTTAATCAATCTTTGGCTACTGTTAAGGACGCTGGCTTAAATTTTGTGACTGAAGTTCCGTCATTTCTATCCAAGAAAGTGCTCTCTACAAAGAACGACGAAAGTCAATTGGAGCTGTGAGTTTAAAAAAATCTTCAGATATAATTC
This sequence comes from Psylliodes chrysocephalus, assembly GCA_927349885.1. NCBI lineage: Eukaryota > Metazoa > Arthropoda > Insecta > Coleoptera > Chrysomelidae > Psylliodes > Psylliodes chrysocephalus. The sequence goes on from OV651815.1 coordinate 77,532,381, forward strand.
TACCTCATAATCTTGCGGATAGTTTCGTAGTAGTTGATGATTTAACGGTTAATGGCAGGATTCTTGGTTTTGCCAGCAAAAAAGGAATAAGCAGTATTGTTCAAAGCACCACGTTTTTCGGAGATGGAAAAGTTGTTGTAAACAATTTTCCTAAGTTTATACAATTCATGCTGACATAGGCAGTACACACGAAGCTACATCCATAGTGCCTGTTTCCTATTCTTTACTGCCGAATAAAAACGAGTCCACATACAAACGACTATTTAGATTAATAAAAAGAGAAATTCCTGAATTCAATCCGATATACTTCAAAATTGATTTTGAAATTCCAGTATTAAATGCTTTTCGCTAAGTGTTTGCTGATGCCAGATTGAAAGGTTGTAACTTTCAATTTAATCAATGTCTTTGGAGGAAAGTTCAATCACTGGGATTGTCAAAGGAGTATGTAGAAAACGTTGACGTAAAGGAACATATAAGGAAATGTGCAGCATTGGCCCATCTGCCTCCCACTGCAGTCAATAATGGATGGCTATATATTATGGAGGAATACCCGCAGTTAAGTACCATTGAAGAATTTAACAATTATTTTGTCAAGCAATGGTTAGCAAATGATATAATAAGTGATATGTGGTCGTGTTTTAATGAAATACATCGTACTACCAATGCTTTGGAAGGTTGGCATAATCGTCTTAATCGTGCAGTTGGGAAATACAGTCCGAACATCTGTGAACTATTGTACCATTTAAAAAATGATAGTCAGTATTATGGTTTTATTATTGATCAGGTAAATTTTAATATAACCCCAAAAAAGAGATCCAAACATAATATTATTATTGGCTGCGTTCATCCGCGCCACATGCTACCTGATCGATCTGGTAGCGCTCTCGAGTGGCATGTATGAACGGTGTATTTTGACATTTCGCTCAAGGAGCGGCCGCCATTAAAAGTAGCGCATTTTATTTACGTCTGATCGGTGATCACTGATATGTCTTACGCACTTACGTCCACGGTTTGCTTGGTGACTAGTAGGGTTATATTAGCAATTGAAAAATAAACAAACCACAAATAAACAAACAAATCTTCAACCAGAGACATTCAACTCAAAAGTAAAATGAATAAACCACAATCAAATGTCATTTTTAAACAGGTTCATCCGTACATAAAGATCGATCAGGTAGCGTAAGTGATCGCTACTTTTGTAGCGCTCCTTGAAATGGCGCGGATGAACGCAGCCATTGATGTTATAATTAAAAGCACTGTTGATAAACTTTTAAATAATGAAATTAATATTTCTGAGTGCATAAATAAACTTAAATATGTTGTTACATTAAATTAGATTTATTATTTGTATTAATGTCAAATGTAAATAAAGGTAAATTTGAAACAATTTTCTTTCTTTTTTTTTCTTCTGATATTGTCGAAGGTAAAAGTTTATTTTTCAATCTAGACAGGTAAACAAAATAACATGCATGGCGAAAGAGCACTTTTTTATTGCCGTGGCAAAACGACACGTGGCGAATGTGGAACAATCCACTTAAATTGCCTTTCCTCATTTTTTGTTACCAGATTAGTTGTTACAGTTATTCTTTTGAAATTGTTTCAAATTTGTTATAGACACTAATTACTTGTACTTTAGTACAATAGTTTTTTTTTCTAAGACTGATGATCGTCAACACTAACCAAAACTAGTTGCAATTTAAAAAATTATTTAAGTTTCTTTTTGTCCTGTGAAATGGATAATAACCTTCTTTCTTTCACTAATGCAGAACGTCAATAAATATGAAAACCCCCTTGTAGGTAATAAGTTTTGTTTACAATGTAACAATAGAAATATCCAGAAAAATATCAATCCGCAATCCGTTGAGTGCAGAAACAAGCTCGAAACGGGGTGAGTTTGGAACAAAGCCAAGGGAAAAATCCAACATCGAACCCAAATCCCTAGATAACTGTTCCAGAGCGTTGGGAGCGGCACCAGGTGTACAGAAACGGAGTTAATGCAAAACCACAACACCATATACACGAAGTTTACTTTTATAATCTGATTTGGAAGGATTATTTGAATATTTATATACATAAAATGTGAATAGAGTGCCGCCTGATGCATTAACAACTTTTCAAACTGACTGTCTAATGGAAGCATTCAGACGACTCACAACTCAAAACTCTTATGATTCAACTTCAGAAATATCTAAGGAGTGTTTCTCAGATATTATCATTTAGCTAGAGTGGAGTATAACTATTTAAAGATAATTATATAGTTTGGTTGTAAGTAAACAAATTTTCAAAATTAAGTAATTTTATAAAATTTTGCTAGCCTAAAAAATTATAACAATATAAAATCTGGCAAGATAATCTTCTGGTAGCTTGTCGGTTAGATAATTGAAAATTATTATAAATTCCTTGAAAATCTCCAAACAAATCCCAAAATACACCTACGAAATAATGAAAATGATTTTTGATCAGCAGAATCCAAATTTAGTGAAACATTAAATTTTTTTAACGAAAATAGAGATAGAGATAAAGATAAAAACGACTTTCTTGAATAGACATCTCATTATTTGTTGTTTCGGCCTTTACTTGATGAAAATCCATATTAGCTTAAATAAGTAAAACCAAATTTGGTAGATTTTCAAAAAACTTTTATTAAAAAAAAAAAATTAAAAACACTACACATGACATGTTTCGAAGTACAACTTCTTTTTCAAATGTGACTAATTTACAATTCGGTGTCCAATATATATGCGAAGTAATTTAACCAAACAAAGTAATTAAAAAAATACATCAATATCATAACAAAATAAACTGACTATTTAAAGTAAATAAGGGTACTTAAGTAATTATGATATCAATCAGATAACAATAAGATAGTAACATTACCGGGATTATCTCACAGAAAACTAGGAAAGAGATTTAATAAAGTTGAGTTATTAATATCAAATTGATCATTTAGTAGATTATCTGAATTTTTAAATCTATTTATTTTAAGTGTTTCTAAATGGTTCAGTTTAATGCCCTTATTTTCTATATGTAAAATTTCAAAGTTGTCTGTAAAAGAATGATTTTCAGCTAAAATATGATTTGAGTAAGTAGAATTATTTTTGTTTTTGTATAGCTATTATAATGTTCGGAATAGCGCTTTTTGAAAGTACGGCCTGTTTGTCCAAAACTGAGCTTTTGAGCTCTAGCTAGGTTCATAATTTGAGCTCACCTAGTAGATATATCAGGATGTCTTTTTAAAAATTCAACTGGCCAGCAATAACCTACTAACTTGCTCTGATGAGAAGAAACATTGGATAATCCTTTGTAATTAAAAACACATCTTTGAATCCTCCGTTTTGTAAGAGGATAGGCTATGTCAGCCAACTTTTTAATTCTTGCTGTCAGTTCAGATTCTTCTTCTGATCCTAGAACAGTTCTTCTTCCAAGTTTTAGTTTTTTGTTTGTACCTTTTCCTAGATAACGATTTGAAGTTCTTCTTGATATTTTAAATCTCTTTATAGCAGCATTTTTTTAAATCGCCATTAGCAATTACCCTAAGGGTCCGTTGAAGATTTTCTTCCGACTATTGGGACCTTAGCCTTTTGATTTATAACTTGGCGTTTGCAAAAAAGAATTGGTAAACTACAAAAGTAAAGGTAATATGTACAGCGGGCATATTAGATGACATTACATATGGGCATAAATGTTTAGTTTTTTTTTTAGATAAAGTACATAATATTATTCTACAAACTACACATTAAAATAAAGACAAAAGTATAAATTCTTAAACAAGGTACTTTCAATTATAAAAAAACATACTTGCTACGCAATTAAAAACTGCACTTTTTTGTCTCAAATACGCAGTAAGTCGCGTAGATGCTCTTTTAGGATCGATATGCAACTGAACAGCTTGAATTCAGCCTTGAACAGTGTTGTCAACTATTTTTTTTAGAGATCGTACAAGTAGAGTAGAAAAATGGTATATTATCCAATTTTTCGAAAAAAAAAAAAAAAATCGTACAATTTGTACATGTATAGCATAACATAACTTAAATGGAATAAAAAAATTTAAAAAACTTTGGCATGATAATTTATTTATCTATTGATAAAATTTTAGTAGTTATGTAAAATATTCTCTTGTTTATTTATTAAATTTTAATTTGTAATACATATCAGCTTGGTAAACAAGTTTGATGAGAGTAAGATACTCACCATACTAAAATCAAGTAGTATTCTTTGAATTTAAAAAATATTTTGATGTCTTGATACCAACACTACCCCACTCTTCCAACAAGATCAATTGTGACTCCAACCATGTAGCTTCTCGAATAAACTTCACACCTAACCCGCCCGCGAATCGCGGATTCGCTAAATCTGATTTTATATACAAAAGCTGCTACTGTTGATAAAGCCTTTATTGATCTGTAGATGTTGAATTCTCAAGTAGCTAACTTGCCACTTACAGTATTCCATTTTAAACAGTATCTCTTGAAGAGAAAATATATCAAATAAATATTTAATTATGATAAAAATAAAAACATCAGTTTTTTGTGTCTATCGTTAATAATTAACAAATGGAAATAAATTATTGGTACATTAATTAACAAGATGAAACATGTTGTTTTCGTAGATATAGGTATATAATAATTAAGAAATATTAATTTTTAATAAAAATATGATTTATTAATAGTTAAAAAATATTTATTTGAGAACAAGCAACAAATGGTTTGTTAACAATAAAAATATATAACTTATGCCGTATCCAACACACTTATTTGTTAACTGTTAATATACTTGGGTGCATAGAAATCAGCCCACTGTAAACTTTTGACTTTTTTTTAAATTATTAAACAAAATTACTGTTAGTAATTAAATATTAGACAACGTTAAAGCATATTAAATTGTCTTTCAAACAGCATATATTTTTTTTGATTTGATGAATAATTAAAAAAAAAAAATAAAGTCAAAAGTTTACAGTGGGCCGATTTCTATGCACGCAAGTGTATATTTTTTTTTATGCTAACAAATTGTTCAGTGTAGGGATAATTTGTCGCTTTTTTTGTGAAAAAAAAAATGTGTCGGTTATTTTCATTGGCTGATTGTTTCCATGGTTCAACCACCATTTATCATTTTAATGTTCCTTAGTTCCTTAGTGTCACTTAGTGATGAAGACGAGTATGACAAAAGAAGACTGTAATAATTGCTCCAGGGATATATAGTTTGAGAAGAAATCGAGAATTGGCCTGGACAATTTTCAAAAAAACGTAGAGTTGACATGTATTTGAGTAAAAACAAAATAGCAGTAAGTGAAGCTATGCGATTCGTAAAACATAAAAATATTCCCATTAAAAAAAAATTGACAAATTATCCTTATAAATAAAATATCACTTATGCTTATTTTGTTGATTTTTTGGGCTAATTTTTCATCAAAATTGGCATTAACCAGGATTTATTTCAAAAAGGGGAAGAGCGACAAATTTGTTTTTCTACGATCACTATCCAAAGCTTTTGCGCTTCAAAATACATATATTATATTATCTTTCGTTTGTAAGATATAGCCCATTGTAAGTTATTAAGATATCACACTGTATAGTTAAAGGTCTAACCGACTTATTTTTCTCCAAAATATCAGGTATAATTAATGATTTATAACTTTCTGTTACACTCTGTATATCTAAAAATATAACGCAACACTTTTATTTACTCATCAAATAATCTCTATAAAATGCTTTGTTTTTATTAGTTAATTCCCATTGTATTCAATCCCAAATAGCTAACGTATTAGATTATTTTAGGTACCCTTATATCAATTAAAGTAATAGCTTTGTTTTGATTCGAGCGCTTAAATTTCATTGGTTATAATAATTCACCCGCAGCCCGTTACGAAAACAAACAAAGCTAGACAGTAGGCCGTGCTCGCATTTTGTTCAATCACGATGCTCATTTGTTCCAATCATAACTGGAGCCGGAAATTGTCTTTCCGATATTTTGATGTCTGTCATATACGTTTATTGCCAGTTGGGGTTTTTCATTGTTTTTTGGGAACGAGCCTGCTATTATTACGTTTTCGGATGCGTTTGCTGCATAGCTTGCTGTGAAATGCAATCGGATAATGTAGATAAATACTATTTAAAAATCAAAATGTATATAATGCACAGATCTAGAGTGTTAGATAGGCTATGCAATATACTTTAAAAATTTATAATAGTGAACCGCCATCTTTTTATTTTTTGGATTAGCGAGCATGCGCGGAAAGGAGTAAACAAAATAAAACTATTTTGTTTATATTATGATACGTGTGGTTTTTTAAGTCCTTTCTTTAACTAATATATATTAACCAATTTATACTGAGAATAAAAATAAACAGCAAAACTGTAAACGTGTTTATATTAAGTAAAAGTGAAAAAAAATATTTATTTCACTACATCGTATAAAATTTTTATAGTGAGAAGGAACATAAATAACAATGAAAACTAGTAAGAGTGTTTAATTTATTAAATGTGAAAAATATTTATTTCACCACATTACATACTCGTATACCTAAAATGTTTGTATCAAGTCAAAATTAACCATCAAAAGATACGGCTGAAATAAAAAATCTCCTAAAATTATTGTAACTTCTTACAAACAGAGCTGGGGAGGATTCGAATCACATAGGATTCGAATCCTGATATTCGAATTCTTTTTGAGGATCCGAGAGCGGTATTCGAATACTTATGAAAAAAAGGATCCGTGATCCGGATTCGCCGAGGAAATCCTAAAGGATTCGTATTCGAATCACCAATATTAAGGCTTAGTAGATGTTCGGTGAGTTTAAGCGATGGTCCTTTTAAGACCTCCTTGGCCTGTCTCTGTCCTGGAGAGTTTTTGCACTACTCCTGAGATTTAAAATCCACTGCTTGAGTTCTAAGAGTTATTTTGTTACACCACAGAAGGGTTCTGGGCCAATAAGAGCATATGAGGCTCCTTCTCGGGCTAGTAAATCAGCCTTTTCATCGCCCTTATGTCCTCTGTAGCCTGGTACCCAGGCTGTTAGTCTGTTTTAGCTACCCAGCTCTGTTAGGGCTTCCAAACAGTCCCACACAAGCTTTGAGTGTAGCTGCATGGAACTGAGGGTCTTTAACGTCGCTTGATTGTCTGAGTATATTACAATGGTTTTTCCAGTTACCTTCTGTCTTAATACGCAGTGATGTATTGCTGCTATTTCGGCCTGAAATATTGTCGCATGTTTACCTAAGCTCAGTGAGATTCTTATCCTTGGCTTGGTACTATATATACGAGTATATACCTACTCTGAACTTTCATGGGTTTTGGAGCCATCTGTATATTAGGTGAGTTCTACATGAATAGGAGGTCCTCCCATTCACGTTTCCCTCTCTGGTATACTTACTTTATATTGCTTTTGAAAGCTATGCTTTGGAAGCATTTCATCTGAAGGCATTCCCATTATTTGGTAGTTGTCCAACTCTTTATAGAACTCGCTGTAACCGCGTCTATGCAAACTGCTTATGTGTGATAAACCTTTGTGCAATCTGTATGTGACAGACTTAACTTCGCCTTGAGTGAATTAATGTAGTGGTGTTAGGTTTAGCATGACTTCTATAGCTGCTGTTGGAGTCGTTCTCATAGCTCCCGTGGTACTCAGGCATGCTTGCCTTTGAATACCATTGAGATGTAGAATGGCTCCAGCTTCCGTAGGTTATCATCGGCTTTATGACTCTGGTATATAACCATAGGGACATTTTTGGTTGTAGTCCCCAATTTCTTCCACACAACCTTCGACATAAGCTGAAGGATGTTGTGCTCTTTTGGGGGACTTTTTAAAAGTGTTGATTCCATGTGAGGGTGTACTGTTAGTTCCTTCTCTCTGCACCACTCGTCAACAATGTTCAGAGCGGTTTGTGTGCGCTCCGACATTGTATCTGCGCCAGGTCATCGGCATAACCTAGACAGTAGAAATCTGCGGATATTAGCCTTTTTACGAGTTCGTCCACTAGTACTGACCAGAGGAGGGGTGATAGTACTCCTTCCTGGGGACAGATCCCTTCCTGCTTTAGCTGTCAGTGTAGCTTCGCCCAGAGATAATGTTATTACTCTTTCCTTTAGGCTAGCTTTTATCCACTGACATAGGACTACTGGTACCCCTTTCCTTGTTAGGGCGTTAATTATAGATCTTCTTTGGGCATTACCAAAAGCTCACTCAATATCTACGAAAGTTGCTACTGCCATTTTTTTATCCTCCAGGGATTTTGACAATAGCATGTTGATATTATTCAGGGCCAAATCGGTTGACTTGCCTGCCTGAGTAATACAATTTATTAATAAAAACTGATCGATAAACCAGAAAAACGATAAATAATCATGATAGCTAACGCAACGGACACATGAAATTGACATTTTTTACTGCGAAAATTCCTCAATCCCAAGTTTGACAAACATAGCGGCGCTCTATAATAAACTTGAAATATATTGGAAATGATCATCGCCTATCTCCTAACACTCTAGATCTGTGATGTAATGAAACGTTTTTAATCATTACTGTTAAACTAACACGTAACATCCGTAATTAATAATTGTGTTCTATATCTGCAAGATAGGGAGGGTATGTTGCTCCACAGCAATTAGGCCTCATAAGGCCTATTGTGTATTATCCGTGTCTAGAGACAGCCATCTTCCCAACTCATCATCTCATCAAAGTCCTGCAGGTTATCAACAAACATACATTTGGAAAAGTTTCACGTCGTTTCAAAGGTAAGTAAACTATAAATATAGGCGATACAAATATACAGGGTGTCCTAAAAAAGTAGGTTAATCCGTTAACCATAGATTCCTTAGGTCAGTGTAAGAAACTTATATTATTATTGTGTTCATTATACAGGGTGACAAAGTTAATTAAAAAAAAAGAAAACGTTTTTTATTAGTTTCGTAGTTTTATTAAGTAAATGGCTTAAAATTAGTACACTGCGGTTTTTGGGGGCGCTAGTTGCAAGTCGTATATTGAACATCATAGCCCCAATCGAAAATAATAATAATAATAAAGGTTTCTTGCACTGACCTAAGGAATCTATGATTATAATGGATTGGCCTACTTTTTTGGGACACCCTGTATATTTGCAGAATTTATTTTTTGTCAAATAAAATTTTTTGTTTGAATTGGATTTTCTTTAAATTTGTCTTTGACAAAATATTTACAAATAATCCTTTGGATTCTGATGAAAAAACTATTTGATACTCCCATGGAAAATATAACTGTCAAACGTTCGTATATACTGGTTTCCAACAAGGCTTATGTTAAGCGGTACCCGTTATTTATCTATATATAATTTTGTTTATCTGAGGATTTAAGCGAAGTTAAAACACCTATAATATGTCATTCATCGTGGTACGAATCATTAAAAAATCGTAAAAAGCTTTAATTATGGCTGTAATGAAACGGTGTCATCTATTCATAAACACACATTTGCGGACTTAACGCAATGTCATGTCATTAAACTGCCAATTATTGTCACTCTTATTGAATTTATTTTTGGTAATGCAACTTCAAAATTATAAGTGATTTCCACAAAATAATGGCCGACGCAACATCTGAATTTAAATGTAAGTACTAATTATTTTAATAAATAACATTTCCCTCTATTTTTGAAAACATTTAGCGAGAGAATAATAGCTTTTGCCAGTCCAATTCATATTTAGGATTTTGATTTGATGGATAGGTATAAAATTAGAGAAACAAATAATTTATTTAATTGACAAAGATTAAAGATACAAGTTATGGGAGCAGTTTTAAAAAACCGACTTCAACATCATGCAGATGCCATCACTAGATCTTGAGTAAATAAGGGTAAATAATTGCGAAGACGCCCTTTTCTGAAAAATACAATTTTTTTACAAAACTTACATTTTAGGCTTTAGGAGGGAGAGTATTTTTCAAATATACCACCGCAAACCCCATAAATTAACGTTTTTTTTTAGTTTTACATATTAAAGGCTTATGAGGATCATTAAGTGATCATTTATGTAAACTTATTCATTAGAATTTCGAATTATATCTACCATGCTCTGTCAATACAAATTAACGCGGTGTTGCCAAGTGTCCAATTAAAATCAACGAAAAAGAAATATAAAAAAATACTCTTTAAAAAACAGTTCTATTAATTTATTTCCGGTCACACCCGATGATTTATTTATCCATTTTGGTTGAATTAGTGTAGTACATAATTTTAAAATAATAATATTACGTCATCTATAAAGAAATAAACAATGTACTTTTCGGAAACTTTGAAACATAATTACTTTGTGTTATCCAAGAGGTTTTAAAACTTTTTGAACCAAGTCTTAGATAAAAGAAATAACAGATGATGCATTTCATTTATAAAGTATGTTTTGTTTGGTCCCAATCATCGGAAAAGAGAAAGAAGATATTTTATGCGGATCGAAAGAAGACAGACTCTAATCGAAAATCTCGTCTGGCAACGCTGCTGTTGTACGTAACTAAAAGTCTGTTAATACCAGTGGTGTATCTTATTAAAGATAAAATCATATTTAATTATAAAAAATAATGAAATACTAACCGATATGGTGTGCAATAAACTTTATAATGGTTTAAACTTTAAAACCGATTGGATTTGGTATAAGGGTATGAAGTTCAGTGGAATGTAGGTAAAAAGCTTAAAAACACTATTTTTTTCCAAAAATAATACATTAATTACATATAAAGATGTTAAATAAAATAAAATAAATAAAATGAAAACAACATAAATAAATCAAGATTTATTTTAAACAAATTTACGAATTCAATTTTGGGGTTAATATTTAAACAGTTTTACAAATTGGTAAATGAGAGATTTTTAAATAAAATTTAGATTTTTAACACTACTAAATTTATAAAATTTATTAAATTAATTCTACCATACTTATATACAAGGTGGGGATTTTAAATGGAACGCTTCTTATAGCGGATCTGGCAATAAGAATTTTGTAAAATGAACCTATCCATTGATAGTGTTTAAGGAGGTCCTTTCGCCACACCTCTCGCCTCAAATGTTAAAAAAAAAGTTATTAGATTATGACTAAAATTAATTTTTTTCTAATAGTTGAAGTCCTTATTTATCTAATACTGAACTTTTAACTATACCTTGCAAATTTTTGAAATTTATTTTTTAAAAAATGTGAGTATTTGTACAGTGCCTCACGAAAAAGTAAGTCCCCAACAACAATTCTCGAATTATACTATTATTTATTGATTAGATGGAGTAGAGAAAAACTAAAAATAAGGTTTTTGAAATATTTAGATTTTGTTTTATACAATAAAATATATATAGTAAACCCTGGAACTTATTGAGAAATCAATATTAAAAAATCACAAAAAATTTTCAAGTAACCTAGTTGAAATGGAGCATTTCTAGCATTTACTCGAGTAACTGGTAGGGTTTTACAGAAAATAAAAATCGTTAAAAGATCATGACTAGGAAGACAGTAGCGATTTAAAACGTGGGGGTTATAATCTATGTAAAAATATCTTTTAAATACCAGTGGTGGCTGCACCGAGCATATAGGGTTGCCAGATATCCCGTTTTAGGTGGGAACCTCCAGCCTATCCAGCAGTTGCCAGTTAACAGTACCTTTTTTTTTTCAAGAAAATTTTCATAAAATCAACTTTAAAATAGCTTTTTAAAAAACCGGTGGTACCTTCAAGTGAGGTGTGGAGGGTGGGGGGGGATAGCCCCCATTTTCCGCATAGAAGCCGGGCACCCAAAGCGATTTTTGAATTCCGGCGCCTATGAATATCATTAGGATCAAAATGCTCCGAGCATAACACTCTTTTTTAGATACCTTTATTTTCTTCAAGTCCTACAAGTCCTACAAGTCCTACAAGTCCTACAAGTCCTACAAGTCCTACAAGTCCTACAAGTCCTACAAGTGATAGCTAAATATTTCTTGTACGCCTTTCGGTTGAGAATCTAAAAATCAAGCATAAGCATATTTATTTTACCACTATAGTCCAGACGAAAGTGTTTCTACTAATTACAATTTTTTGCGAATTTAATAATGTTTAAAGGTCAAAGAAAATAATAGTAATACAAAAGTAGATAATACATGTGATATTACGGCAAAAATCTTTAAATCTACACCACTGAACTATGCAATACATCATCACCTAACCTTACTTACTTATGAGAAGATACTTCAGCACCCACATTTTCCAGTTTTTTGCTCAAAATGCACTCGCGAACCATGTTGTTAGCTATACACAAGCCGAAATTTTTCCAAAAAAATCTAAAGATTAACAAAAACAATTTACTGGATCGCAACGTCGCAAACTATCGATGGATAAAATACTATACATGACGTCCGTGACGTATAGTATGAATGAAATGAAGTTATTTTAAATTGCGGTGGTGTCACGTTTAACGCTTTTAAAATCCTTGCATTTATTTGCAGGAATAATAATGGTGTTTGCCACAGTTTATCTTAGTATTTGCAAAGTTGTTACTTAGCAAGCGTATGTATGTAAAAACGATAGGTACAAAAATGCCCTACCTAATGGTGTAAAAATAGGTTCTGCTAAAATACCAAGTCTACTGAAAGCAGTTAAAATAGATTAATCTACTTTGTACATATTTTATACGTTTTTTGTTTTGTTACAAGTCATTTTATTTAGATATTTACTATTAGAAATGTTTCGGGAAATATTGCAACATCTCTGCCCACAATGCGAGTTGGAAACACTGCACTAGGTACGAAAATAAATTTGTGAGGACGCTTGATGTGTCGCAATATATCTCAAAACTATTCTAATTAATAGAACTTGTTGCTATTAGTGAGTTATAGGTAAAAACTATTTTTAAATATGAAAGGGATAAACTACACAGCCTGACAACAGCGCACCAGGAAACGCATGTCGGTTCATTTACGAAATAGCTACGCGCTACGTTTCTTTGCAATGTATGACCGGGTTTTAAATGTAAATAGAGGAGCTTTGAACCAAGTGAATTTATTTGTTTTACAAATGACGCCAGCCAGCGAAATTTAAAAAGTACTATCAACAAACAACAAAAGGATAGCTGAATTAGTTCGATTTGTGCTGGGTTAACTGTGACGTCACTCGGTGGATACTTTTAAGGCATTTCTTTATAAGCTTACTACAACATACTTGGTTACTGTATTTTGGTTGCTGTGGTGATATCATACATACCGTGGTATTCTATTAGGTAATGCAATATTTAATTTTAGTTTGGGGATTTCGAAACGGAATTTGAATTTTAAGAAATTTCAGCATGTTTTGATTTTGTTTTCTACTATAGTATGTTCTAGTAAGCTTATACAGAAATGCCTCGTTAGATGTAACATATGACGTCATCAGCGTAACCAAACCTTATAAAGAAATGCTCTGGCAATATAAGTATGATCTAGTAAGCTTATAAAGAAATCCCTTATAAGTTAACTCATTTAAAACGTACATTGATACACACATTTTTTAAATTACGACGTTTAATTTTTTTTATTTTTAAGTAAATAGGTAAGTAGTAGGTAATAAATTTAAATACAATGGCCTTCTTATCTAATTTTTTTTTAAATATTAAGAAATTTGAAATGTTAGGGTATTAGTCGAAATTTATATAGAGAGTGTACAAAAAATAACAACATACTAATATTTAGATTCCTGATAGGTTTAAAAGACAGTTTTGAATAAAATTTTTTTGAATTAAATCAAGTTAATAAGATATATACTAGGTTGACCATTACTCCAAAATTACGCAAAAATATATTTTTTAAATAATTTTTCGTACTCTACTAAATTTAAAATAAAACTGTTAAAATTGCAATGTGCTAACTTTATTAGCTCAAATACATCCTTGCGTTATTTTGGAATAATAGTGCGCCTGTTATATTTCTAACTGACATAATTTAATAATTTAATTTATTTTATAAACTTTTTATCCAAAACGCTTTTTGTGAACCTATCAGAATTTAAAACAATAAAAAGTTCCATGATAGACCTACACCATAAAAGCGCGCTCGTCCTCCCACGTCCTAACTACTTTAAAAGCGAGCGCTTTTGGTTTGATGTTTCGAAATTCGCCTGTGCCCTTTTTTACCTATCAGAAATCTAAATATTAGTATGTTACATTACTTTTTGTACACTCTGTATATAAATTTCGACTTATACTTAATATTTCAAATTTGTCAATTAAAAAAAAAATATATTTAGATAACATGGCCATAGTATTTAAATTTATTACCTACCTCTTGCCTATTTATTTACTACTATAATTCTTAAATGCGTTTCATTATCTCTCTGGGTCAAAATCATCTTTTGAATTTAAAAATGTTTGAACGTCGTAATTTTAAAAAAAGGGTGTATCGATGAACGTTTTAAATTGGATGACTTTTAAAGTATCCACCAAGTGACGTCACAGTTAACCCAACACAAATTGAACTAATTTAGCAGTCTTTTTGTTGATAGTACCTATGTTTTTAAATTTGGCTAACTGGCCTCATTAGACTACCAAATAAATTCACTTGTTTTAAACTTTTGGAAAATACAAAGATAATAAAATTATGTTCAAAAGTTTTCGAAAATTACTTTGTTTATTACTTTAAACAGTCAATTTCAAATATTTTTAGTATCCCAAGATAAGAAACGTGGTTTCTTCATGCGAGAAAGCACAGTCCTCTCCTCAATCACCAGAGACAGAGAAGCTACATCTAAAATTGAATCGAACCATCCAGCGGTAGAAAAATGGTTTCAAAGTATGGACACCAAACAAGAAGGAAAAATTTCATCAAAAGAACTCCAACAAGCCTTCGAAACCTTCCAAGGCAAACACTTTTCAGATTCAGCTTGCAAGTTTGTAGTAAGAATTTTCGATCTAGACAGAAACGGTGGCATAGATATTAAAGAATTCGAAACGTTGTATTATTACATCAAAATTTGGCTGAAAGCATTCAATAATTTCGACAAAGAAGGTAAAGGATTCTTGAACGAATCTGAGTTGGATTATTGTTTGAGGCAGTTAGATATACATTTTTCGCCCGAATTTATTAGGTTTTTGATCACCAGGAACAATCCTGTAGCTAAAATGATGTCACTTGATCAGTTTATCATTACTTGTATTCAAATTCAAAGGTTTACTGACGAGTTCAAGAGTAGAGATCCTGAGTACACTGGGAACATAAATATTAAGTATGAGGACTTTTTGGAGTTGATTTTAAGGTGTTTTTAATGACCCTTTATGTTGGAATAAAAATGAGGTAGATATTGTATGGTGGGTCAAGGCTTTAAACTTTAATTTTTTAATATAGTCCACGGGAATTAAAAAAAAACATTGATACGAAAGTTTTTAGTACAGCCTAGAGACTCAGATAACAATGAAGATTTTGACTTCCTCTGAGAAAATTTTACCATGCGCAGAGATTATACCATTTTGCAATTTTTTGCAATTTACATAAAAATAACACAAATTTTCATGGAACCTATCAAACAGATTTTTCGAAAACTCATCGTTTTGGCCGCTACAGAGCATTCGTAGAAAGTATTCAATAAATGTTCATTCAAATTTGTTAAGAGAAAGATTATAAGTGTGATGCCTTACCCTAATATTTGATTGAAAAAACGACTCTGCTTCTGCGCATGCGTAGTAGAGGCGGAAAACTGTTTATAGGTTCGACAAAAATTTTTCCGCTATACAACTTTGCTTTGAAAAAATTAGATTAAATTGCATGATTTTTATGTAAAATGCGAAAAACCGCAAAATATATAAATTTATTTTTTTGGACCGCTCTAGTGGCAAAAATATGAAGTTTAGCAAAAATGTATAAAAACATAATCGATAGACCACTGTTTGTTTTTAATAAAATGCATCGTTTTTGAGTAAAATGCAAAAAACTGAGAAAACTGCCGAAAAAATTATGTATCTACATATAATACCTTCTTCCGATTATTCTCATCTCTGCGCGTAGTGAAATTTTTATCTAGGTAACTAATATAAAAAAGAATGACTAGGGACTGCCACATAACAAAGTAATACGTTCGTGGTATTAGTATCTTCAATTGTAACTTGTATATTATGTTGGAATATAATTTTGTATTAAGTAGATATATACATTTTACAAATCTCGGCTGTTTTAGAGAGTTTTAAAACAATGCTTTTCCCATCTTCGATAGCCTCTAATTCCCAACTTCAAATCACTTTATTTCTTTAGGTACAATAATTACAAATTGAATTTTATTTACTATTAGTAATATTAACCAGTTTACAACCTGACTATAACAATGTTTACTAAAATTATTGTTTTAAAGTATGTAATTTCCACAGAATTTTTATATTTAATCGTTTCAATTTTATTATAAGCAGTGTTGTCGTGTCATTAAAATAAAATGTTTAAAAAATAGAACACAGTTAATAAAATATACCAACTCTTTCAAAGTTTTTTTCTACTATTACTATTAAATTATGCAATTAATTTTAGAAACCTGACATGTATTTGCGTGTTTTTGGGAAATAGTGCACACTATATTTTTGAAAAGGTAAAAAAGAAATTTTATAGTCTATAAATATACAGGGTGTTCCGTATAAAAAACATAAGTTTGCCTTATAACTCAATAGTTATTTATGTATCAAGGGAATTATAAGGGCCTTAATTACCGATGGCAGAGTTTGCGTCCCGAGGGCCTCTGGCCCGAGGGTCAGCAATTGCTTGAGGTTATTAAGGCCCATTAATTTCCTTGATACATAAAAACTATTTCTACCCCAAATATAATGGAGCAGATTTTCAAAAAAAGCTACAAAAGCAAGAGAATCATTAATTCCATCAAATAGTGAAGCCGTATACCAAAAAGAATATCTGGAGTGGCTAACACGGAATAATGTTATGCCAAAAGATGCCACTGAAACTGTATTACTGGCATATTTTCAAGAATTGGTAAGGAATATTGTATGTTTTTCGGTAGATTTGGTAGTAATTGTGTTTATTCGTTGCAGTCAGAAACGTATAATCCGAATTCTTTATGGACTAAATGGTCAATGCTAAAATCGATGGTGACTACATGAACTAGAGGCTTTTTTGAAACGAAAGAGTAAGAGTTATAAGCCGAAAAAGTCTGCTGTTTTATCTCCTAATGATGTTATCAGATTTCTAAAGAACGCTTCTAATGAAATTCATTTAGTGCATAAGGTAAGTTTTTCCTATTTTCCTTTTTGTGTGTATTTATTTCCTTTTTTCGTTTTAGGTTGTTTTGATTATGGGTTAATTTGGAGGATGCAGAAGTCAGGAACTTTTGAATATGAAGATATCGGATATAGAGGACCGGGATTCCGTTATGGTAGTGAACGTACCGGAAAGTAAAACACTGGTGTATCGAAGAAATTTACAATTGTGGATGAAAAAGAGTTCTCCGCTTTGCATTTGTTAAGACTTTATATGTCTTTGCATCCTAAAGGTATTGAACGATTTTTTTTGAGCTTCCGATAAAATAAATGTACATCTCAGCCAATTGGAAAAAACATGTTTGGGAAAATCCCCAGCAAAATCGCAATGTATTTAGGATTGCCAAACCCATCTTTCTATACGGGACATTGCCTTCGTCGCACTTCTTCTACTGCTCTAGCCAATGCAGGAGCAACTATGACTAACTCAAAAAGACACGGAGGTTGGAAAAGTTCCCTGGCGGTACATTTATTATTTGTAATGACGCTAATAAATAAAATATGGTTCAGTTTTCATTTCATAAATATATACACATATATGTATATTAGCATTTTTTATTTTATTTTTACTTGTGAAAGGTAGAGGGAATTATAGAATCTATAATGTCCCAAGGGAGTTATGACCCTCTTTATTGATAGCATAACTATGACGATATAAGCTTATAATATCTCTGTCAGAAATAAAATTATTTAACGCAAATACAGCTTGATAACAACGTTCTGTTTATAAACAAGTAACATAGCAACAACCTAGCAACAACAAAACTCTTATAATCAGCGGAACCTGATTCAATTATACCAGGAAGGTAATAATTTGGTACATTTTTTCCGTTTTAAAAATGAACAAAATTTTATTGAAATCTGCATTTTCAAAAATGCCCTGTATCTTAAAAACTAAAAGGGCTATGAAAATTTTGTTAACGGCTTCTTTAGTTTTACGAAAAAGTTGCAAGGTGCCGCGAATACCGCAACTCTCTAGCTTTAAAAATAACGAAGATACCCCGCAAAAGTACCCAAAATGAAAATGAAAATTTAAAGAAGACAAAAAAATTTGTCATTAAACAGTTAAAAAAACCGCTAAAAGAAGTGGCACTACCTTTCTACCTAAACATAAAAATATAGAAATCTCGATTACCGTTTATAGTCTAGGAAATAGCCCTTACGATAAAAAAGTCATGTTAATCGTCTGACTCGTGTTATTTAAGCTCTATAGTAAATTTGATTTTCTTGCATACTATATGCGTGGCGGGCCGGCCGTTTCGGAGCTAGGGAAGAGGGGAAAAATCGAAAAAAAAAATTTGTGTTAACCGCCTAGAGTTAATGGTAATCGATTTGCGAACGATAAATTTTTTAAAAAATAAAATAAAAAACATTCGATGTAACCGGCCCAAACTTTATTTATATTGTTTCTTCTGTCATGTATATCATGAAAAAAATACGGTCAGAAATGTTAGTTTGGCCATTTTTTAATAATTTGATCCCAAAATTGTGGTAAAAAATTTCAAAAATTGGCAAAAATAGTTTCAAATTATTAAGTTTTTCTGAATATATTATATTTTATATCTGATAATTATGCTTATCTACATCCCTCTCTAGAGTTTGAAAATGGGGTTAAAAAGGGTGAAATAATAAATTCATATGAAACGGTGTAAAAATATTAAATTTTGGTAGTCAATGCACCAAACATCATACATATTGGGATTACTAAGATGTTTATTTTCCATTAATAGAGAGATATTGCAAATTTCTATAACTAATAGTGACAACGTAATTAGAGGCAAATAAATTCCATGTTAAAATAAGACTTATTGCAAACCTGAAATTTTGACATTAGAGTCATTGTCCTTTATACATATTTCTAACCTCATTTTAAAAATGTTAAATCACAGTTCATCGTTTTTGTTGTCTATAATAGTACATAATATTGAAAAGGATTTAGAAATTATAATTTTTAGAAGGTTTAGATGACGATGATATTAAATATTTAATACTTACAATAATATAATACAATAAAGTCGGTTTTAGAACCTAAACGATCTGCGCATGTTTAGATGTCAAAATAAGAGCGGCACTAATAGTGACTGGCCTTATGTGAGCTTGCAATATCTCTCTAATGCTCTTTCAAAGCTGTCTATTTCTGAAAGAAAAAAAACTACATAAATAAATATTATTTTTACTTCTAAGACCTTGATGTACAAGTTAAAACACGTTCAAAATAAAAAAAATATTGATACGAAATAGGCGTGTTTTGTCAAAAACAACCCTTATGGTCTAAGATCCGAAGTAAGGTCGTCCTACTGTTTAATGGATAAAAGTTTTTTTTTATGTGTGTGTGTGTGTGTGTGTGTGTGTGTGTGTGTGTGTGTGTGTGTGTGTGTGTGTGTGTGTGTGTGTGTGTGTGTGTGTGTGTGTGTGTGTGTGTGTGTGTGTGTGTGTGTGTGTGTGTGTGTGTGTGTGTGTGTGTGTGTGTGTGTGTATGTTTTACCGTACTTGTGGGATTTTCGCCTGAATAAAACCAGGACTGTGGGGACAGTAAAAGTTGTGGGGACATTTAATGTTGTGGGGACATACACACTTGTCCCCACAACTTTTTTTTGGCTTTATCTTCGTTGTTTGTTTTCTTTTAATGATCATTGCTACATAAAAATATCGCAAAAAAATTTGTTCGTGGTACTTTTAATTTTAACTAATCTAGAGTTATTACTTTTACCAAAATTGTTAAATAAGTTACTGTCCCCACAACTAGGTAAAATATCAGGTGTGTATATTTTTCGACTTCGGTATTGAAGTGGGGACTAGTTGTTGTACTAGAAAGTGGCGCCCCCTACAAAAAATAAATATATTTCAATAAATATTGGTTTCATAAATTTGTGTGTAAGCGAATCCCAATACGCATACAGTTATGGGGACACAATAACTAATGTAGTATTCAGTACCATTTGGGGCAGGTGACGTACGCGAATGATATTTTTTATAATTTTCTCTTAGTGCGGTTGCATTTTCTGATATTGTATTAAGTAAGTATTTTTTATTAGATCAGTTAATACATACAGAGACACCGGGTTGCTCTAATATAGAAAATAAGAACCAAGATATATAAGGTGTCCAGCGACGAGGGGCACTCTTAAAAACTAATGGACTGATTTTCTTAAAAATTAGTAAGAGTAGTAAACATGTAAAATATTTTGATAGTTCTGTCATTTTCGCTTTTACCGAAAGTAGGTGTCAATTTTTTTATTTTTTCTTTTATAACGGATTCCTATAGAACATAAACACTTTGTATAATAAAGCATATCGTTAAAATTGGTAATTTATAAATTATTTTCGAAAATAAAATATATATTAAAATAATATTTATTTTTGGCTAAAATTAATTAAAATTTGAAAAAGTTTTTTAATTGAATTATGATGAAAAACTATGAAGGTATTCATTAATAATTACATGATATAACAAGATCTTTTATTATACGGACTGAGAGAAAATGCTTGAATTTTCATTTATAGTCGAATCGAAATCGCCTCGGAGTAATAAATATGTCAGATCAAGAAATTTTAGGTGTGGGTGCCTATATTATTATTTAAGGGGTACATAAAATCATCATTTAAAAATATATTTTTTTGAATATGTATTGTAACGGTTGGAACAGTTATTCGTTATTTCAACACAATCACCTCTACTCAAATGTCATTTATGCCTTGTGTCAAAATTTCGTATTTCATTTGATTTGAATTTGTCAACGAAACAAGTTGATTTGAATTTTAATATCTTGGTCATCCGATTTACTGAATAATTTTTATCTATCATAAATTCCGTCTGATTTTATAAGGTAAGTTTTAATACTGATATATTGTTGAAAATATATATTTTGTACAAGAATTTCTTAAATAAAATGTCAAATTTTGAACGTAACCTCAACAATGGATAACACGTTTTATATAAATTTATATATATTTTTTTTTTAATAAGATATTATGCTTTACTATGTTTAAATGTATCAAATAAGATTTTTTCTTTTCATATTAATTTTAGTCTATGAGAAATTATTCATTTAATAGTTTTAAATTGTTCATTTAATAATTAAAGTATTTTATTTAAATCCTGTTCAAAGTTCCTATTTCCTGTTATAACATTCGCCTTTCTTTTTAGCATGGCTCTATCTAGACGGTTTATTTCGTTTTATATCTAGACAGTTTATGTGGATTTATATCTAGACGTTTTGAATTCCTATCAAGAAGTTTTATGGTTTTTATACCTAGAAGTTTGGTACAATCTGAAGACCGTGGTTTGGTTCATCTATAGAAGATTTACACGTTCAAGTTTAAGTTAGAATATCAAATTTCACAACATCATTCAAGTTCCAGAATTAAGAATAAGGATACCGAATCCCTTTGAAGTTGCCTGAAGAATACCATGCAAATAAACATTCCTTATATTACTTCGTTTTAAGAACAGATAAGTGCTTTTAAATAAATCATCTTGAATTTGAATTTAGTAAAACTATGTGAATTAGAATTTGCTACTACCTTGTCTAAAAGTTGGTTTAAATATAATTTGTTATTGGTTAGTGATTTTCGATATTTTTATCACTAATCTAAAGTCAAGTATACTTGGTAAGTTTTAAATATAGTGGTGCCCAACTTCTTTTTCAAAGTTATTCGAGTTATTTAATAACCTAACCCACGCCCAAAATCAATTGAGCTTAAACACATTATAACAAATAGATAAAATATCAAGTATCACGTTACAGTATTTATTGAGTATTATTTCGGTAGGTAGGTAGGTAGGTATTTTACAAAATGTGGAACTCGCCTAAAACAAGCAACCCGACAGTTAAATTACATATATTTAAGTTTAAAATAGTAACCAAAAAAATAATACAAATAAATGCGCCCTAATTTATCCAACCGTGCGCTTATCAGAGTCTTGAAAAGGACTAAAATAAGGGTATCCGACGCAACAGTGTTCCAGGATAAACTAATAGCCATACAACATTGTGCAAGAGAAATACTAAACAAGTAAGTATCAGGCAAAACTATTGCCATATACTCTGATAGCCAAGCAGCTCTAAAGGCAATTCTCTCACCAGAAATCAAATCACGACTGGTGAAAGACTGTCTAGAGGACTTGGCAGAGCTAAGTAGCCAAAACAAGGTGACCCTAGCTTGAATGTCAGGCCATGAGGGATATTAGGGTAATGAAAAGGCCGACGAATTAGCCCGAGAAGGCTTATATAAGGCCATGACAGGTCCCAAACCCTTCTGTGTAGTTGCAAGGCTTTGTGCAAGACATTCATCAAACAATGGATGCAAAAAGAATATCAGGAATGGTGGAAGAACTATCCAAGACTGATACATGCCAAACAGTTCATCAAGGAATCATTGGCCAAGTTCACAAAAGACTTACTGGATAAAAAGCGTCAAGTCGTTAGGATAACAGTAGGTCTTCTTACCGGACACTGTCACCTTAAAAGGCACATAAGTGTCATCAATCCAGCAGAAGAAAAAACTTTGTACAGGTTCTGTGAAGAAGAAGAGGAAACATCATTCCACGTCCTGTACCAATCTGAAAGCCTGGGTGGAATGATATTTCTAATAGTCGGTGAAGAAAAGCCACTGTCATCAAAGCTACTAAGTCTAATATTTTTTTGTTTTAATTTATTTTAATTTATAATAATTTATTTTAATTTGTACTCATCTGTCTGTATCTGTAAGGATGGGGAGGGTGGGTTGCTTCACTGCTACTTACGCCTCAGTAGACCCATTATGCATCCTCCCGGGATAAATAGGACCTGCCTCTCAACTAGTTAAAAGCCTGCTGGTTGACAAATCGCCGAGTCCTACAGGTTAATAACGTCACCAGCGTCACTAGATGCCCCTTTTCTAAAAGTGCTCATTTGGTGGGCTTTTACAACCCCAAAGGTGAATGTGTGGGCTTTTACAACCCCAAAGGTGAATGTCTGGATAGAGCTATTCTATCCTCCCGCTCCACAGGGCGACCATGTAACTCATATTTTTATGCCAGAGCGAGTGTCAATTCAAAACTTTTAAACACATATCTCAATTGATATGTTTAAAGATTTGTTAGATATTATTACATACCACTATATAACTTTAACCAATCCTTTTTTTTATATTATCTTCTTGTTTAAATTACATTAAAATTTGATTTTCCATTTCTTATGAGTTCATGTGTATCTTTTTATATTATGCATAAGTTCTGAGTACAGGAAAATAAACATAAGTAGACTCATATATTTATGGGAACACTCATACACAAAACAATATCTACATTACTTGTGGGTTCACGTATACCCAAATTCCAACGTTACAATAATTTAAAGGACACCATTACACATATTTGACGTCTAAATACTTGTAGGGTCTGACCCCACAACTTTTTCATAGTGTGTAAGGTGTTTATTTGGAGTGTATAGATATTTTAAAGATAGCGTTAGAATCAGCGCGAGGAGATCTATATTGCTATGTGCGCAGTTTCAATGTCCCCACAGTACGGTATTATTCCCATGGGCCCACATGTATGGTGAAACGTGTATAGGTGTGTGTGTGTGTGTGTGTGTGTGTGTGTGTGTGTGTGTGTGTGTGTGTGTGTGTGTGTGTGTGTGTGTGTGTGTGTGTGTGTGTGTGTGTGTGTGTGTGTGTGTGTGTGTGTGTGTGTGTGTGTGTGTGTGTGTGTGTGTGTGTGTGTGTGTGTGTGTGTGTGTGTGTGTGTGTGTGTGTGTGTGTGTGTGTGTGTGTGTGTGTGTGTGTGTGTGTGTGTGTGTGTGTGTGTGTGTGTGTGTGTGTGTGTGTGTGTGTGTGTGTGTGTGTGTGTGTGTGTGTGTGTGTGTGTGTGTGTGTGTGTGTGTGTGTGTGTGTGTGTGTGTGTGTGTGTGTGTGTGTGTGTGTGTGTGTGTGTGTGTGTGTGTGTGTGTGTGTGTGTGTGTGTGTGTGTGTGTGTGTGTGTGTGTGTGTGTGTGTGTGTGTGTGTGTGTGTGTGTGTGTGTGTGTGTGTGTGTGTGTGTGTGTGTGTGTGTGTGTGTGTGTGTGTGTGTGTGTGTGTGTGTGTGTGTGTGTGTGTGTGTGTGTGTGTGTGTGTGTGTGTGTGTGTGTGTGTGTGTGTGTGTGTGTGTGTGTGTGTGTGTGTGTGTGTGTGTGTGTGTGTGTGTGTGTGTGTGTGTGTGTGTGTGTGTGTGTGTGTGTGTGTGTGTGTGTGTGTGTGTGTGTGTGTGTGTGTGTGTGTGTGTGTGTGTGTGTGTGTGTGTGTGTGTGTGTGTGTGTGTGTGTGTGTGTGTGTGTGTGTGTGTGTGTGTGTGTGTGTGTGTGTGTGTGTGTGTGTGTGTGTGTGTGTGTGTGTGTGTGTGTGTGTGTGTGTGTGTGTGTGTGTGTGTGTGTGTGTGTGTGTGTGTGTGTGTGTGTGTGTGTGTGTGTGTGTGTGTGTGTGTGTGTGTGTGTGTGTGTGTGTGTGTGTGTGTGTGTGTGTGTGTGTGTGTGTGTGTGTGTGTGTGTGTGTGTGTGTGTGTGTGTGTGTGTGTGTGTGTGTGTGTGTGTGTGTGTGTGTGTGTGTGTGTGTGTGTGTGTGTGTGTGTGTGTGTGTGTGTGTGTGTGTGTGTGTGTGTGTGTGTGTGTGTGTGTGTGTGTGTGTGTGTGTGTGTGTGTGTGTGTGTGTGTGTGTGTGTGTGTGTGTGTGTGTGTGTGTGTGTGTGTGTGTGTGTGTGTGTGTGTGTGTGTGTGTGTGTGTGTGTGTGTGTGTGTGTGTGTGTGTGTGTGTGAAGGGAAAAAGGATGGCAAAATTTTTTGACGTTTTCATTAAAAGACCCTCGCAACCACCAATCATTAAAAATGCATAATAAAATATATTTCTCATTAAGTGGCAAATATTTAATCATCTTATATGTGATACTATCAAAACCAGGAGCAGTGTTTTTGCAGTGTTTGATCGCGTTTTCTAGTTCGTTTATACAGATTGGAAGGTAGAATGAATTATCTATTGCATGATTACTATTATACTTTCTGAAATCTATCTCATTAGTTACAAAATTAGGAGCAATCAGATCAAGCAGACTATCGATAGTTTCCTAAAATATTCTACTTGAAGTGTTAGATCGTTTATTGGTAATTCTTTTAATGAAATGCCAAATTTTTGTTGGACTAGTATTTTTATTAATGCTACTTAAAAAATGTATCCAGTTCTCTCGCGCTTTCCTTGCAGAGATTAGTTTTGTTTTACTAGCTATATTTTGATATTTTAAATAGTTTACATAATTTGACATGTGTTCTCTGAGGGCTTCTTTCCTAACTTTTATCATATCTGAACATTCGCTATCCCACCATATAGGTCGAACTATAGAGTTCCTCCCAGGATACCTCTGTGGCATCGAACGAGTCGCTGCCTCATCTAAATTTTTCATGAATAAGGAAAATTTATCAGTGTTTGTGTTCGCATTGTCCTGAAAAAGAGTGTCCAAATGGCCAGAATATTTATACCAATCAGCACACTTATCATTCCACAAGGAAGTAGGTATTTTGTAGCATCTGTCAAATTTTTTATTCAATTAAATGGAAATTGGAAAATGGTCTGAACCGCAGGTATCAGGTAGAACATCTCAGCATTCGGTAAAACTGACAATATTTGCATTTGCGGTATACTTAGAAACTAATTTTATTTAATAAAAAGAAAAAAACTTTTATCCATTAAACAGATGGGTGAAGGTCGACCTAACTGGACTATTAACCCAATTCTAAAAACGTTATTTCATACAATTTTTTTGTATACTGATAAAAGTAAACTTTTGTAAATGTTAACGGATTGAGCACGAAAATAAAAAATTTGGCGGTTTCATATGAATTTAAAATTTCACCGCATTTTAACCCCATTTTCGAACTCTAGAGAGGGTTGTAGGTAAGCATAAATATCAGATATAAAATATATTCTGTAATGTTTTTGAATCTTAACCACGCAAAAATCAGTTTTAAGCTATTGCATAGCTTTTATCGCGGGCTTTGAGCGCGGCGACCGAATCAAGAAATTTCCGTAACGACCGTAACGAAAATAAACCTAATACTCCCCACTCCGACCGGCACAGCGGTGCAGCGTTGAATGCCGTGGAAGGTTTTATCCCAGTATATATACCAATCAGTATTGGCACTCTGAGACGGCACCTTTGATCTTTAAAAGTAGAAATTTTAGTTGACACTTGACGTTTTCGGGATATGAAAAGTTTTCTTTACACGGACTTGGTAAACCTGGTTAGTTGAATTTTTGTTCTGCTGCTTTTCAAACTTGTGTGTATGAGCGAGATGTGAGATACCTTTATAGACAACGGTTGAACAACTTAATTACTTTGAAGAAGAAAATAGATTAGATATCAGGGCAGTCTTCGCAAATGTGAGAAGGCAGAACCGTTTTAAAAAATTTTTATATATGTGAAATATTACTTTTTAGTGAAAAGTTTAATTACTTTTAGTTCAAAATATAAGGTTAGCTTGTCAAGGAAAATATATAACACACAAGGTTAGAGTAACAAAATAGAGGTTCTGCTTTATTTCTTAAGAATTACTCTAATCTAAAACTTTTCTATGTTGTAGAAATTTATTCTATACGTTATTTAGGTACTTACTGCAAAATCTATAGGAAAGTATGTAGTTTTAAATATAAAAATTTATAATGGAGACATATTTAGTGTAGTTTTTTTACAAATATATACTCAGTGACTTGTTTTAGTGAATGAGTAGTTTTTACACTTGTAATAAAAATATCAAAGTTATGTTTATTGGCCATTTACTACACACAGCAAATTCATAGACACTATATATCACTATATTTGACATTCTTATTAAACTCATTAATTTAAAATTAACTTTAAACTGAGTGACTACACACAGAATTGCTTGAAAGCAGCCATAAGGTATAATTTATTTATTGGATACTATAAAAAATTAATAGTAGTTACATGTAGAGTTAAGTAACAAGAACTTTAAAAACAAAACAAACCTTTATATCTAGTGAACTTTATTTAGTACAGTCCTCAACTTTCTTAGGCTAACATTAAAGATATCTATTTGGACCTCGCTAAAAAACTCATTGGTAACAGCCATTATCTTGTTAAAAGGAAATATACTACTTGGATCTAAACTAAATAATTTTTTGTTACTTGGGATTCTTAGATTAATCTTTGCCACATTAAAATTTATACAGTCAATCAAATCACAATCTTTGTACTTAACATTATTTAAAATAGAGTACAAAATATATCACAGCCTGTTGCTTTCTTCTTTGTAAAAGAGATTTAATCTTAAAACTATCAAGCATAGTTTTATATGAGATCTTATAAAGGTACAAGTATTTTTTATGGCATAAAGGTAGGGTAAAAATATTTTTGGTACTTTTTCAATATGATCAATATGTGTGGCTTTCAAGAGTATCCATATTTGTGAAACATACTCAAGATGTGGTCTTAGTAAGGCATTATATAACCTGATTTTGGTGGTAATTCTAAATTTTTTTTTTGTATTTCTGATTTAAAAACCCGAAGCTTTTATTGTTTTTTTAGTTATGTGTAAGAAATGGTTATTAAACTTCAAATTAGACTGAAAGACAACTCCAAAATCCTTTATCTCATATTCACGATTTAATGTGACATCACAGGTCTTGTGTCTAATGTAAAAAATTAAAAGGCTAGGGATCCTTACAACTTAAAATATGCATATGTTTGTAAGTGTTAAATAGACGGATAAAAAGTGTTGTTTTTATTTACAACTATAATTAGAAACATATTATTTTTGATACCTGATAATCAATAAACAATATATTTTTTGGAGTAGTAATAGATTTATTAATACACAACTATTATTTTGTTACAAATATTTATATTATATTTATAATTAACATAATAGTTGATATAAGTCCTTTAAAAATAATATATTTTGATTTAATTGTTGAATTTATACATGAGCAATTTTCCTTGTAGTGTTGTTTACATTTTGCAGAGAACTATTGTATTCTGCTTTTAGCTGATAAATCATGTACATGTAAACGGGTTGAATGTAGACAATGTTAATGTTTTTGCTACTACTGCTGGGCTGGGACAACAACACAAAAAAAATGAAGCATAAAGCACTAGATCTGTTTCTATCACTTATACACTTACAATTTACAACCATTCAAGGAACTAGCATGTTGGAAATACTTTACGAAAACATATTAAACATAAATCAGTCGATTGCAATGTATTTTCTTCTTATAAGACACCTTTTTAGCTTGATTACTTCTAGTACTCTATTTATTCCAATGTACTCAAATAAAACGAGCAATAATACGTAACAATAAGGATAAAAACACACACTAAAGGGTATTTGTGGTATTTTTGATCTAAATTCACTATCAAAACAACAAATTTTCCGTTTTTAAGCTGTGAATGTATTACAAAAACTACTTCCATAAAATGTAAACAAAAGTTTGTATTTGTGTACGAAATATGGATTGCCTGCGCATGGTAGCGAGTTTTTAACCGGATTTATGACAAGTGATAGGTTATATCCCGAAAACGTCAGCGCAGTAAAAGCTGCGTGTCTTTTTCCCGCCCAGGGAGTGTCATGGGCCTGGTTTTATCCGACCCTATTCGTATTAGTATGAAGCGGAGTTAAATATACGTCTGCGGACGTTTATGCAATACAAGAACTAGAAGTTAAGTAATAATGATACTTTTATAGTTTTTAAATCATATATTTATGTGATTCCATTAAATTACAATGTAGGTATCATTTGACATGATAAAATTTTGTTTCCAATTTATTTTTGTTTAATTAAAGAGTAATAATTCGTAAATATTTGTAATCAAATGTTATATATTAGTATAAACGATTCCAAACTTATATCAATATGTGGTCGGTGGCGCAGAGCATACAGTGGTCAAAATTTGGATAGTGTGGATAGCAAAGTTAGTGGTTCGAGCCCCGAAACTTTTAGTTTTTTTTTTTTGGTTTTTTTTTCTTAAAAAAAAGGAAAAATACTGTTTTATTATTTCACAGTCTTGGTAATTTAAAATGTTTAGTTTTTAAAAAGTATATACTTATTCAATGCATAGTGGCGCATAACGAGGTTCATTCAAGTTCAGCTAATTTTAAAAATGCAAGCTACCAGTGGAGACTTCGTTTATTTAAATTGAAAAAGATAAACAAACAGGAAATATATTTTTTTTCAATAAGTACAACAATATTAACTTTTAATTTATTCAATAAAAGAAAAAAATTTGTTTTCTTATCGGTTACCACGCTCAAAAAGTGTAACTTGAATTAATATCACAGAAAAAACTTGAATTAATATTAAAGAAAAAAAAATATGGCATAAATAAAATAAATAAATAATTATAATTGCATAAGTTGATAAAAAAAATGCTATGCAATAGCTTTACCGCGGCAGTCCGCGAGTGCCACACGTATTTTTTTAATTTTTAACCTCTTGGGAGGGACATCGGGGGGGTTTAAATAAACTAAATTTGTCTGACGGCAACATTTTATCATTATCTGGGACTAAATGGACCCCAAAATAGGCGGTTGGAAAATTTTTATAATTTTAACCTATTTTTGGCAATTTTTTAAATTTTTACCACACTTCCGAAATTTTGGTATCAAATTATTAAAAAATGGGCATACTACCATTTCTTACCGTATTTTTTCCATGATATACATATACATGGCAAAAGAAACAATATAAACAAAGTTTGGACCGGTTACATCGAATTTGTAGCGTCATCTTTCTTGTTCTGAATTTATTTGCTTATGTATCCCAACTCAGGTAAACGAGTGTTCTATTTAAGTAGGTACGTATACCATTTCTTTCATTTCGTAATTATTGATCTAGGAATATTTATCAAATTATTTGAACAATATAGAACGTGGGAAAACAATACCATTCGAATATGAAGTGGACCAATACAAATAAATTGAGTAGGCAGGTATTGTTTAAACAAAACTATTCTAAACAAAGAATAGAATACTTGATGAGAAGTTTTTTAGAAGTAGCTCCAATTATCATACAAAATAGAGCAATATTTGTTTTAAATCTATATAGGTTCTTATACAAGGATTCAATTTTAGACTACGTGGTGGCCCTACGCCAATTGAGTTTTTTTTTGGCTTGTGATATTTCTAAGAGTATTTTTAATAGATTTAAGGTACCTTCTTAAAGTAAAATATTCTAAATATTAAAAAAGATGATACATCACCAACTATTGCTATATTAAATAATACTAGTATTATGTTCCCTAGTTATTTAAATATAATATTTAGTATGCGCTAAAAACCCATTGTTTCTTGGGTTGCCCCTTTAAGTAAAGTGACCCTTATATACTTAAGTCTAATGAGGCATCGGTCGTTGTGTATAAGTATCTAAAACAAAATGTTTTTATAAAATTAGGTACACTTATTAGAGAAAATAACGTTTTTACCTTAGAAGAACTCAAATTGTCCCCCGGGATTATTTTAAAATAGATTCACTAAATCAAAGTACGATAGAAGCTGTGATTAAAAAGAGGAGAAAAATTAGTCCTTTTAAAATAAAAAAAAATATATATATAATTCTTCTGGAGATGGTCAGATCCAAACTTGATTTAACATGAAACAAAAATAAATGACTATGGTCAGATTTACAGATTTACGACAAAAAAATGACAAATTATTCATTTAAAAAATTGTCATTTATGTTCATTTTTAAGAGGATGAGCGACAATTTTTTTTTTCAACAACACATTAACGACAAATTATTCATTTAAAAAAACTCATTTATGATTATTTGTGCTAACTCTACCATGAAATTAGCACTACCCAGGTTTAATTTGACAAGGAGATGAGAAGGGACAATTTTTTTTTCACATCAAATTTACGTCAACAAGCGACAAATTATTCAATATTCAAAACTTCAAAATTACAAAAATAAATAAAGACTTTCTCAAAGAAAAGATACAGCAGAAACTGGGAAAGGAACAAAACCAAGCCCCTAATGAACTTATGAGCATACTAAAGGAAGCATGTGCTAAAGAGAAATCAGCGCTCACGTAAACAGAAGATATACTGCAGTGGTCAGAAGAAATTTCCCAAGAGAGGATGATATTATGTAACAAGGAGGTGTAATAAAGAAATAGAGAACGACCAAAACTTGGCTTTATTCAGCAAATAACTGTACTTATAAAAATGACATATTATTGCTAAGCAATGCAAGAGTATACACTGCACAACTTGTATACAGTGTGTACATGCATTGCTCATTACAGGGAGTAAATAACGAGAGAAAGGAAAAGACAAATACCTGTCACATTTATAAATACAAAAGAAAACGAACTGAAAAAGGCCAGGCAGAAACTTAAGGCCAAAATTATTAGTGGTAAACTGAATGCATGGGAAGAACTCTGTGAAAATGCAGAAGATGATATATGGAAAAAGGCATATAAAATAGTGATGGGAAAAATAAAGCCCAAGCTGCCTAACATTCCAGAAGAAAAGAGACAATACGCACTATATTTTCGAAACAAGGAAATAACACATGGCCTCCAAAGCGAGAAGAAAAAAAACATATTAGTAAGACTAGAGAAGAAAAAGTAAAAACCGAGGGTGGTAAGCTTAAAAACAATAAGCTCCTGGCCTAGACAAAATACCTTTGAAATATTCAAAATTGTAACTACTGAAAAGAAATAGCGAATATTCTAGAAGAAGGTGTCTTTTTTGATGCATGTTAGTTCTAATTCAGAAACCTGGAAATATCCAAGAAGATACTAATTCTTATTACCTCTTATGCCTATTGGATAAAAATGGGAAAACTCTTGGAATACATAACGGCGGAAGGATTAAATCTGGATCAGGAAAAAAGGAAAACATATCGGATAGGCAGTTCGGCTTTAAAAAGAAATGACCTACTGTTGACGTTTTAAGAGACGTTCAAATAATAGCCAACTTTATTAAAAATGCCGTTAATGCAGACTCATGGAAGTATATTATGAAAGTGCTAAGAAGATGGAAAATATCAAAGTATATTCGCACAAAAATAGCAATCTACTTTACAAACCGATATATGTCATAGTAACAGTAACATTATGAAAATAAAAACTCCAGGCGAAGCTGGTAGCATAAGATGATGACCTTTGCGCGGTTGTCGTAAGAAGAATGGAAACAAATAAAACTACAAGTGACGTACTGAAAGTGATTAGAAGACCTGCAGTTGGCACATAAAAATACTTAGGCAGTACTGTTGTAAAAAGACTCAATTACTTTCAAATTAGAAGGGCTCTGGGTTGTACCAAAAAACAGGCGTTACAATAGATCACAATCTAAACTTTAAAACACCTACAACGAGTTACAGCTAAATGTGAACGAACAGCAGCGATGACCCGAATAATATATAAAGTTATGAGAGTTAGTGAAATTAAAGGCAAAATGCTGATAGCAGCAGGTTGGTCAAATAAATTGTATGCATCAACCATATGGGATAAGGCCCTAAACAGAACGTATTATTTAAAATTAATTGGTTAAGAATTTACAGGGGTTATAAGATATATCTATCTATCTATCTATCTATCTATCTATCTATCTATCTATCTATCTACAGAAGGAAGCCTACTAATATCCGGAGTAATACCCATAAAACTGCTAGTGATAGAGAGATAATATATTTAAAACTCTTCGGTTTGATAAATGAACTACTGGCCTTTGCCTAGGTCAACCGTAAAGGTAAGTATACTCACCTGTATCTCAATACCTCCGGCTCACTCTGTGACTGAGCTTTAATGTTGGAAAATCTTTTATTTCTAAAAGTGTAAAAGTGGGATGAGTACGGTTCTTTTGAAATGACAATGTTCTTTGTTTTGCTCGCGTAGGTCGTGGCAATTTTTTACTAATAATTTATTTAGTAAGATGTTTAAAATAAGTCTTATGTAATATTGGTAAAACTCAATAGTCAGAAAGTATAATTTTAGGGAGGTTTGATCTACTGCATTTGACAATAAAATGAAAAAAATGGAGTGGCCCTCGTATCTATAAGTAAATATATTCTTTCTCTTAAAACTAAAGAAACAATGACTTTAAACATCGAAATACATAGTAATAGGTATAGGTCAACATCTTAATCTCACCAAAACTGGCAAATAACAGAATAATATTTCAACAATCCTTATTGATATTTGTTTTACTGTTCAGTTCAGTAACTCTCGAAAGGATCAACACTTGTTGTAGAAAACAAAAAGGCTTGATTATCAGACAACAGCTTCCAAAAACATCTCAAGTGTGTTAGTGAATCCTAATGCCCGGATCTTGTGTTGAATGATTCTTGAATTTATCATCAGAGACACGAATAAGATATTAGTTGTTTATTCTTCTCAGAATAAAATAATTCGTATATGGGATTTTTCTTATACGCTACGTACCTTAGTATAAATACATGATAGTGAATATACCTTGTGGCAAAAAATTGAAAGCTGAGGCTACTGGAACACTATTGAAAAAACTGAGGTTTGGTGGGACCATACATTTTATAAACTAGTTAAAAAGATCTATCTGAAATACCTTTTCCAAACAAATTTTCTTTGCCTGCTTAATCGCTCTTTACATTTTATTTTAAGTAACGGCTTGTGACGAAAATTTTGGGAGTCTACAATGATATAATATAGATCTTAATACAGATTTAGGTAAAAAACAAACACTGAAAGTTGTTTACCTAAATCTGTACTGAGATCTTTATTCTGTCATTTTGAACTCCCAATATTTTGGTCACTAGCCGCCAATGTTCAGTTCAGCATATAAACATATAGCCCTGGAAGTAGATGTTTGCGATATAAGGTTGCCGGCCATGTCTTGAGTTAAAATCGGGACTGGAAGTGTGGAGGCGAACGCATTTAAAATACCTTTAAATTTATATCTATTTACCTTTAATTTGAGAGCGACATCGGTCGTATATTTTATATATTAGATTTCACTTTATACTATATAACTAATTAACGCCGGACTTTGATTTAGGCACTCAAGTGAAGATGGCGTGACTGTTCGTATTTTATATAGGTTGTAACAAACTTTTATGATAGGCAGTCGCGAACATGTTTTATGACACTGTAATCCAATGCCGGCCACGTTCTCAGTTAAAATCGGGACTGGAAGTGTCGTGGCAATCGCCTTTAAAATACCTTTAATTAAATATTTATCTATTTACCTTCCCTTTGAGAAAGACCTCGGTCGTATATTTTACGTAATAAATTTCACTAGCTCAATTGGGTTCAATATACAAAAATAAGGCGGTAGTCTTAATTTATTTATTTATTACACCATACAACAGTAATTACCATTTACTAGGTGGGAAAGACAAAACATTAGCAATAATAATACAAAATACACAATTGTTAAGAATGAGAAACAAGAAGCTATAGAATACAAATAAAAAAAAAAAAAAAAAAAAAAAAAAAAACTGACCGAACACAGGATAGATCAAAAATGGTTGTCTTCATTTTGCATTGCATGCTTTACATCATTTTTTTACATTGTTAAAAAAAACATATTTAATCATATAATTGTGACATGCAAAAATATCCAAGCTGTCTTGAATTTCATGATATATCTGAATAGACTGGTACATTGGAGATGAGTTCAAAACATTGGTTCTAGAAGCTGGCATGAAA
Source organism: Psylliodes chrysocephalus (assembly GCA_927349885.1). NCBI lineage: Eukaryota > Metazoa > Arthropoda > Insecta > Coleoptera > Chrysomelidae > Psylliodes > Psylliodes chrysocephalus. The sequence continues at coordinate 77,567,221 of OV651815.1, forward strand.
AAACTCAAGTAAACTCTCCAGCACGGTAGATTTTTTGATTAACATAATTTAACAAATCAATACTGTCGACTGAGTCATTTAAAAGATTATAAAGTAGGAGTACCTGTTGGAAATTTCTGCGTATCACAAGCTCAGAAATATTGAGTCTAGATATTAGTAAATCATGAGGATATCCCCTTGTAAGGCATATACCATCTAAAATGAAGAAAACAGATTTCATTATTTTTTTTTAACTTTTTAAGTAAGTCAGTTAGTCTAAGATCCGAAATAAGGTCGACTTTCACCCATCTGTCTAACTGATGAAAGTTTTTTTTTTAATATATAAAACATAATATACGGTTAAAACTATTTATTTTCTAAAATTAAAGAATACGACACCCTGTAAAGTATTCCCCAGATGCTTTGACCATGCCTAAAATTTAATCAGCTCATAACAGGATGAATTAAGGCTTAAGTTTGAAATTTGGTATTTTCCACTTCATCTGTTTTTAAGTTATCTTCAAAATTCTAAATTTGCACTTTTCTTTAAATATTTCAAATATGAACCATTTTAGGAAAAGCATGTATAGGACCAAAATTATACAGAATGACATCATGATTCCTATAGGTTGTGCAAAACAAAGTTGGGTGTATATTTTTCTTGGATAATTTATTTCTGCTTTTTAACATTTTCTATCATCCCTTGTTAATATTAAATTAAATTCTGCAGGTACTAAACTTAATGTTTTATGTGTTTATTTTTTAAAGTTGGGCACAATGCTTGGCAAATATGACATTAGTGATGTGCATCAAACTTTGTTTTGCATAAACTATATACTTTCCTTATCTGTATACAAAAAGAAAAGTAAAAAATGGTCGTGTCCGTATTTTCTTAGGCAACCTAGAGTTGAGAAAATACAGCACCGGACTTTGACATGACGATTTGTTGATATTAACCGTTTGTCTAAATTAATAAGTATAGTATACCTAATTTAAAAGGGAATTTTATAAAATATTTTTTTTTGTATAAGATATATTGAGTTTAATAATTTTTGGATAGTAAAATATCTTTGTAAAATTGAATAAAAAAAAAGTTATAAAAAAGGCTGTCATTTTCATTTGACGTATTTTACAGATTTATCATGCAAGAATGATTATTCAATATTCTAATTTAAATAATTTTTTTCTTCAGCTGTTCCGTATTCAATTACAATTTTAAATAAATCTTGACAAAACTTTTAGGTCTAAATATCAGTATAGTTATATTAGGTCTATCATCTAAATGGGTAAAGCTAAGTCATGTTTTGTTTTTGTAAATATATTTCATTAAAACAGCAGTTTCATAGTACCTTAATTTGTATATTATTTTGTTTTAATTGCCTTTTTTATTTTGTGAAAATCAAAAATATTTCAATTTTGTTTGAAGTGGAACCAAATATCTCAAAGTTTCAAATGACAAAATATCGTTTTTCTACGACCACTATCCAAGGTAGTTGATCTAACGTCGATGTTGCATCGTGTGAACCCTCTGACTTGATTGAATGTATTTCGAGGTGCCCTGTGAATGCCGTTGCGTCGACGCGACTGCACCAAACGTTCGTTAGCACCGGCCCTTAAAATGCGGATGTTATTTTAATATCTTGTAAATTTAAACCATTTATCACGATATTTGCATTAAATATGTTAAAATACTCGATAGGCATTTCTTACTAAAGTTACAATAAGAAATATTTTATTAAACTCGGATTGAGGGCCGACTTAAGGGGGGGGCAGCCGGGACTAATTCCCGGGGCCAGGGCTCAAATGGGAGCCCGGCAAGCGGTAGAAGGGGGCCCGACAGCGGTGGTGTTACTTTCAATAGTTGGACACGAAAGGGAAGTTTTGAAGACTTTTTTTAGAGAAATTCAAGAAGAGGAGGAGAAAATTTTGCTTGAAGACGATCTGGAAGATTGTCCTGGGCCTGATGTGGAGAATTGTTCTGGGGCCCGGTCTGGATCTCGGCGGCCCTGCTCGGATTGCATAATGCGCGTCATTTATAAAAGTATTTAAAATACCTATTGCGTTAATACCAAAATATTTGGCTCATCTACATTGGCCTGGCGTAACTACACGTTGTCCAGATGAAATTATGCATCATTGGGACAAGATCGAATTTTTCCTTAAACCTTAGTGTCATTTTGTATTTTTGTTAGTTGTTTGAAATCCCATTTTCAAGGTACATACATGCAATCGTTAAGATAATGATGAATATTATTTTATTCTCGGAATTGTTTTGTATTTAGGCTCCACCTTCAATTATAACTAAGTTTGCAGCACTTTTGCAATTTTTTCAATAAATTAAAATTTTTTACAATTATTAATATATATTCCGGATCTCAGAAAAAGTTATAAAATTAAATTTACAATTAATTTAATTTAATAAATATTCCAACAAAGTTTGAAAACTTTTGTAATGAATGTGAATTGATTATCTCTAATGATTGGCCTATTTTTGAAAGCAAAACACTGAAATAATTTACGCATGACGAGAAGAAAACACAAATTATTTAAAAATATTTGGCACCGTTGTAACAATGTGTAGTTAATCTATCCCAAATTTCTTCTAAATGCTTCATTAAAAGGATAAATCAATGTTTTCTTGTTAAAATAAACACCATTATTAATTGTTTTGACGTAAATATGATTGAAAATTCCGATGCGTTATTATAGTCTATTGCCAAGTCAAATAAAAGAAAAATAACTGATATATCTACAGTTTTATGAAGAGAAGAGGGTAGCATGAACGTATCCAGCAACAATCTCCAAATCACTCATGGTGGCTTAATGAGTGTGGAAAATGAAAGCTTAATATGGTCTATAGTGGGATTTTTGAAAGAAGAATGTTAACTATTAAATTAAAAAGAAAATAAACAAATAAAAGGGATTTTTAAATATGTAAATTTTATTAGTAATCGTTATACGCTAATAAAATTTGCTCACTTGAAAATACATATCTTCGTTTCTATTCTTTATCAAACGGTGTGTACACACCTACAATCTTTGATTATTTTCATTAAACGGTAACTTCAATGATAACTAACTTCAATGATAACCTCAACGGTAACTTCAATGGTAACTGCAACCCAAGTAACAATTCGGTATTTTATAAAAGCTGAAAGAATGTTTATTACGAAACGAAATATTATCTAAGCATATTTCCGAAACATTCTTTCAACAGTAAAAACACAAAATGGGCGAAATATATCATTGACCTTGTCAAATCCATTGGGCCCACATAGTTGCCATATCAATGACCACAGACAACTAATACCTAATACTAGACAGGAAAAATAGGATCTATATTTGCGCTGTTATGCGTTGCCATCCATTCAATCATAAAGCGTGTAAAGCTTAAAAATTTCTGTTTTAATTGACACTGATTAAATCAAAAATATTTATCTCTGATCTTTTTATACACATAAGGTTGAAGTAGTGGCGAGTGAATGAATTTTGTGCGTGCTTTCCAGTGAATTTCGAGATTTGGGACACCCAGTATCACAATGAATATGAAATTAAATTGAATGACGTCCTTTGTATGGGGGAAGGTTGGATTGATCATGATACGACCGTAGAGGTGTCATTAGAAAAGTGCTGGTCATGTCAGCAAATGGCTTCAACCTGCTACTTAGTCAGTAGCCAGTCAGACGGACTCTGACTATTGTTGGGCTATTATATGGCCTTTCATACAAAAAACACATCCATCGTTGTTCAATTTATTTAATTCATTTGTTAGTCACGTTAGTATGGGCGCTTTTTTATATCATGTATGATGTAAAACTATATAAAATTTTATATTTATTTGAGGAATCTTTTTAATAATACTGTATATTAAGGACGGTTTCTCCATTGGTTCATTTGTGTAGTTAAATTTCATAAAAATATAATATTTTAAAATCACATAAATAAAAAATATAAATTCAATTTTAATATTTTTATTATTTTTATACTTGTTAATCTCTATTTTTTTGGTACGCCACTCGCTCTGGTTAGCCGCTTCTCTGTCGGTGCACTATGCTGATTGAGCACCAGAGGTTTCCGCAAATGCCTGCAGTTAAAAAGAGAGGTGTTTACTTTTCAATACTCAACTTACCGATCTACTTCAAGCACTGTCAAAATATTGACTAAAAACTTTAATTATTTGAATTAAATTGATCTAACACGATCCACAAATTGATTTAGACTATACAGGTGGTTTCTAGCATGCACTATCAACTTTTATATAGACCCGAAAGACCCTGTTATGCGGCCTTAAAACTTACAAAATATTTACAATAACGAAGCAGTAATTTTTAAGAAAATATCAAACGGAGTTGTTTTAGAGTTCTCAAAAAATTACCGACTTTTGATATCTAAACCATATGAAATCATTGACTAGTCTAGAAAGTTTCTTTAAAACTAAACATATTTACATGTTTGCTTTCTGTTACAACATTAAACTTTAAAATATTATTTACTTTTCTTGAAAACTAGGTTTTAAATTTTTTTTTAAAACACAATTATATTTTGTATGTGTTGTATCACAAGACATAGCGGAACTTTACAAAGTTTCAAAAGCATTATCCTTTAACGATTTTGTAAAAAAAATGGAGAAATTGTCCTGATAAACAATTTTCGAGATATAGTCAGGCGCCGCCCAAAACAATGACTTTCAAAACCATGTTTACTTGAACTTTTTTATAAAATTCTATGACTGCTAACCTGAAACATCGTCTATATTAGCTTATGCATGCGATCAATATAAAACGTTAGCCGGTCCTGTACAAGCCGTCACCAATTTCTATGCCTAATTGTCAAAAATTAAATGTGACACGCTATTTTTGTTACAAAACCATTTGGAAAACAACAATTAATTGGTCAAAGAATACTAATAAACTAATTTATACAATAACGTTTTAATTTAAAAATGTTGACCATGCTTGCAAATATTAAGCCTTAAGAAATAAAGTTATGTTTACCCCTAGACTATAAGCTCGTTAACTCCAAAGATATTTTTTCAACGTTTCGAAGACAGCTCCAACAACAAACTTAAATCCTGTTGGGATATTTATATCTCTTCTTATATTCTCTCGGAGGAATCCAATCGTATCCGGTAGCTATTTTGTGTTGCTGGACTTGCATGGTGTTGAATTAATGCTTATTATGGCACCATAAATTTATCATCTGTTCGATCATTCGAAACCATCATTAATTCGCTATAAATAAAAACTAAATGCCAATTAGAAACTTTGGGATTCATTGTTCAAAAAACTGTTTGACAGTTGTGTTTATACAAGTATGGTTTAAAGAGTGAAAATTTAAATTAGAAAAAAATTATAGTTTTCGTTGCATCAATCACTGATTTTTGCAGATTTTTATGATGAATGCTTGAAAAGGTTGTACCTGTTATACACTGAGAACGTATAGGTTGGAATAGATTCGATATTTTTCGGGCTAACAGTATTTTGACAAAATGTTTTTACAAGTCAATTTTTATTTTCAACTGCATGTCTTACGCTACAATTGGATGTACTAATGATGACTTCATCGATTTTTTTTAATAGAACAATATATTTTTCTCTTCTTTTTAAATTTCACAATAATAGACGATTACAAAAATGTACGTAATACTTATAGTCCAAAGTGAATTCGTTTGTGAATTAGAGGCAAATGTTTTATCAGAAATGTTGAATCTAAAACTTTATTGAAACGACTGCATTAATAAATTTTTAACTGTATTAATAAATTTTTAACTGTATTGTAAACCAAACCAACACATGTAAATCTAATAATATTAATCAAAATCTGTTTATTAGTCCAGTCTTCTCAATAAAATTTTAGATTTCAAATTTCAAATTTTAATTTAAGGGAGAGACAGCAAAAAAAAACCGAAATTTGGAAAATGCCCAACATGTAAAAACGAATAGTAATAAAAAATTAAAACAAGAACTATCGAAAAGAAAATACAATTTTATATAGTATAGAGTAATCTTAACATCGATTTGGAATGAAATGTCATTTTAATTTAAGGGAGAAACATAAAAAGTAAGTAAAAATTTGTAAATATGTCCATTATGTAAAAACGAATCCAAAAGAGAATACAATTTTATAAAATAAAGAGTAGTTCTATCGTCAATTTAGAATGAAATGTAATTTTTATTTAAGGGTATCTCTCCCAAAAACAAGTGAAAAGGTAGAAAAATGCCCAATATATAAAGATAAATAGAGATAAAAATGTGAAAGTAGAACTATCGAAAAGAAACATAAAAGAGTGGCCCAAAAGTCTGGAAACGGCCAATTATCTCGTAAATTGCTAATCCTAATTGTACAAAATTTGGGGTACACCTATTTTGGGATACAGAGATTCCAGATTTGATATTTGCAATGTTGTCAGATTTGCTGTTTCTCTTATATTACTAGTCACTTTGTTTTTCCAAATTCATCACCCTGTATATTCAGTCATTATTGGAATCTCCTATTCAATACGAGTTCAACCATATGTAATACTTATGATTTTATGTAGTCTGGAAGGTCTTAAATAAATAAAACAATCATGGAGAAATGTGGTAGACGCATTCTACCATCGATTAGGGTACTTTCAACTCACAAATGGAGCACATTTTGAACATTTGATAAAGTAACCATTGTGTTAAAAATGTTATAATCTTTCAATTGTTACGTTTTAATGTAGTTGAAAATAGTTTGTATTAAAAAATGTATTGAGGCAATTAAGCGTTGCCAGACTTATTTTATTTATTTAAGACCTTCCAGACTACATAAAATCATAAGTGTTACATATGGTTGAACTCGTATTGAATAGGAGATTCCAATAATGACTGAATATATAGGATGAAGAAATTGAAAAACCAAAGTAACTAATAATATAAGAGAAACGGCAAATCTATCAACATTGCAAATATCAAATCTGGAATCACCGTATCCCAAAATAGGTGTACCCCAAATTTTGTACAATTAGGACTAGCAATTTAAGAGATAATTGGCCGTTTCCAGACTTTTGGGCCACTCTGTATACTTTTGTTCTGAAATTCTTGACTCTATTTTTGTATAGGTACTTTTGTCATTTACAAGAAATTATATTGTACCTTTACCCACTTCTTTGACCTTTAATTATCTACCATCAGCAACAAATACTTCTTTTTCAGTAACTTTGAAAACTTCATTGAAAAATGTGTCATTTGCCATGTAGCATGTGCACCCTGAATTGATATTCTACATATATCTTCATATGCATTGAAGCAAAATTAAAGTTATCTGTTCTTTTAAAACATTTTAACTTTTATTTAAATGTCCTTTATTTCAATAAAAATATTTTAACTTCTACTTTTCATTTTAATTTCGCCCTATTAAAATGTTTGACTTTAATTTTCATTACCATTACCTTCTCTTCAGTATTATGAAACTCTTCTTTATTTATTTATTTTCTGCCTCTATATTCATGCAAAGAAATTAATACCTTCAGGTGTTAAATTCTCTTCTGTTTGACCTTGTATGTTCCTAGTAAGGTGTAACTATTAGGTAGACTGCTAAGTAAAACAGCACCTAATAAACGATCTTTTATCTCTTCTAGCGATTTTAAGTGGTAAAATAAGTCTAATAGTTGTTACATTATATTCTAGGTTGCCATCTTCATTTAGAGTTATTACGTTTATCGTTTTCAGTAAATATACTTGATTTAAGTGGATTTTGTGTAATGGTTTTTAAGAGAAGACCAAGCATTTCTATCTATTATAGAATTCCTAATATGCGCTACTTGATTAACGTCTAGTAAAAGTCCGATGGTTGCATCTACTTTTTTGTTAAGCTTTTTCCATTCATCAGATATTGTAGTCGATTTTTGGTTTTCTATTATGTCGCATAGATCCCACTTCTGAAGTAACAGCTCCATTTTAAATTGCCGAATTATCTGTATTGAAAACTTTTAACTAGTCTGGCCAATTATTGGCAACTTCATTACTTATAGCATTAGTTGTTTTCCTATTCCAGTTTGCATGTTTCAAAATAGAAATTTCTTTTTTTAATTCTGATGAAAATTTCATTTTATTATTATTTCTTTTCCTTATAATTTTTATCATTTTTAATGGAAATGCAGCGTTGAAGGCATACATAAAATCATCCCAAAAAACTTTTAGTAAAAATGAAAATTCTTATATCTGTTTTTCACCAAATGACCTATGTGTTATTGTGTCACCTTGGTTTTCTTTCCCAGTATGTTGATCCCATTTAAGCATTTGTGCAGAATGATCAGAAACAGCTGGATCGAATATTTTTATATTAAGTGATGTGAAATCAATATTAGTAATTATATAGTCAATTGATGTTTTTGTGATAGAGTTGCCATATTTTGCTATACGAGTTGCCATTGATATATAAGATTTTAATTAAAAACATTCCAGTGCGTCAGTTAATAGTTTTAGTTTGTTTGAGTTGACAAATCCATCGATATTTCCATCTCCATATATAATAATCTAATAATGTTTTATAGTAACACAATTTAGCATTTCAATAAAAAACGTTCAAAAAATATATCTACATCTCCATCTGGTGATCTGTAAAGAGTTAAGGGACAAAAAACGTCTTTTAACATTTCTGCAGCACATTCAAAAAAAAATTCTGAGTTTAGATGTGATAAATAATTTTCTTTCACTCAACTGTTGAGAGTATTCTTTACAACAATTTCTGCACCATAAACTGGTCAAAAACTTTTTGAGAAACTAGAAATTAAATTGTAGTCCACTTTTCGGTAAAGCATAATATATGGAATACGTATTTGTAAAAACATCCAAAAGATTAATTTTTGCTGACAAACTGTGTACATTTAAATGACATAAAGTATACAAAGGCACATCGGTATTGATGACTTCGTTTTCTTCCACAATGTTATTTTCATTGTTGCTCTCTTCGAGGAGTATATTATCTGTTAAACTTTGCGCCTTCCACGAAAAAGATACTCGCTAATTTCTATTCCCTTGGGTCATATTTCTGAATGGAAGATGTCTTAAAAGTCTGCATCGGCTGTGATTCTAAATGAATTTGATCATGTAACAAGCTGCATGAAAATTAATGCGAAGTGATTTTGCATCTTTTGTAATGTGAAGGATTGATTATATTTGGAGGCATACACCCATACTTTTTCAGTTGATGCAACATCTTCGCTTTCACTATCTTCACCTATAATTTTTGGTTGTCCAGCTATTTTCACCCAAATTTTGAATTTCGTTCATTTTATTATGTGTATAAATGTGTAATAGTGCAGATGATATCTGTTAGTGCGTTATTCTGTCTTACAATAAGTAACGAAAGTAACTGTAACTCTTTTTGAACTGACTTTTATTTATTCTAAAAATGACAATTTTATTGTATAGTAACAGATATGAAAAGTATAAATCGAATTTTTTTCCTAATATTGTACATGAAGTGTCTCTCTTGGTAACCTTTGGTCTAACTGCGAGATGGGTTATGACCGCCACTATTTCAAATGCACCTTGGATATTAGTCGAAGTCAATCAAAAGGAAACGATTTAATGATTTTAATATATTCATTTTGAAAACGGGATCCCGGCTTATATTTCATTCTAGTTCGAAAATAATAGCGACATTCAATAATACACTATAATCTACCTGAGTAATCAATCAAACAGACGCTAATGAATAGATACTTAGCCAAGAGGTTTTTACCTTTTGGGTTCTGGGTATTTCTTTTTAATCAGAACCGGACTGAGAATCGGACTACGTAATTGCTACACAGTAATTAAACACATGATATTAGCTAGTAGTGTGTACCGCACTAATGGGTTATTTCAAAGATGCTATCAGCTACGTTATTCATAGTTTTACGCAGACCAAAATATTCACCAATAACTTTTTGAAATCCGGAATTATTGAAATATTCTAGAAATATCTACATCTTTTGTGCTCCTCCTCTGGTTTTATTTACTTTTGGTAAAAAATAATCTAATAGATAGTCTATATTTTCAATTTCAAAACGCAACAAGACCTCAAATTGGCTGGGACTGATACTTCTTCATTCCTTGTAAATCTTTCTATTACGAACATTTATAAACTCCACCATGTTTAACAAACATAAATAATTTACCAACTATTATTGTTAAGTTACATTCTCAATTTTTTATTACTCCTGGAGACGTCTCTGTAAGCGGCACTGCCTTGGCCGATAAGAAGAATCTCCCAACAAATAACTACGTCACAGGCATCATTTACTTATTGCCCACTTCTCATTGATTATCCATAGTGTGAAAAGTATGTAGTTTTTAAGAGCACCATGTAATAAAAAATAAAATCATTCCAATAGTGTTTAAAATAAAGTGTGTAATTAGAAGGTGATGTTTTCATCCAAGTACTAATCCTCCCAGGCCTATGGATCGCACAGGCATTTCCAACATTATTATTTAATACAGTTCATGATTTGCCAATGTCTGAATGTCGGTGTCAGTTTGTTTATTGGAACAGAAACACTGATACCTTAACACTATCAACCTATTACTTACTGCTATGGGAATGGTTTATTAGAGTCAGCACAGTTAAGCAGATAGCATTGTATGTCGACTGCATACGTCGAAATCAACTTAAGTTTGACTTGGACGCACTCGTTCAGCTGAGCATACAGTAGAAATCAAGTCAAGTGAAATGAGGTAAAGATAATTTGTGTTATAATTAGTGATAAAATATCGTCGAAATTTTCTTTTGAAGGAAACGTAATATTAACTAATATGGTAATGAAACATCCTGCACTTTATTAAATAAAAAGCAGAAGTTGCAAAAATAATTTAGTTAAAAATAATGCTTTATTTTGGTCATTAATTAAAAACTAACAATATTTTTTTTCGTGTTCTTCTTTCAATATAAAAATAGCTACTCGTGCGTCATTTAATTAATGGGAGTTTATTTTCACTCTCATGTATCATCAAAACAAGTTACATTGATTTATATGGTGCGTTTGATTTGATCATCGGAGATCTCCGAGCGCTGCAATCGTGTTTGAATTGATACTCCGAAAGATCCATAAAGTGTTTGTTTTGCTTTGGAGCGAGAACATGGAGCGAGCTCGATGTTCTCAGAGCAGAAGGATCGAGAAGAGGGAGAAATTTGTCTTTGTCTCTACCTATCTCTTTTTAATCAACTTACAAGTAAATTTGAATCTCAAAATTAAAGACCAGACAAGAAGTCAACAAATTACTTAACCGCTTTTGTCTTATAGCTGAAATTATTCGTCATAAAAAACACAAAATGTGTTTGGAAAATACATTTTCTCTGTCCAGATCTAATCACCAGTAATCACAGTCATGGAGTATGAGAGCGAAGCGGGCATTTGTGGTATATGCTGCATTTCAGGGCTATTACCACCCCTTTTTATTAAAGTTTTTCCATTTTCTTTACTTTTTGCTCACTATTTTGACACACAAACCAGAAATAAGAATCACAGAAATGCGAGGTTATGTTTTTTACTCTGTTTTATTTGATTTGATTCAATGCTCTATTGTGACGTCATCACCACTCGGTCTCCTCGACGCTCGCTCGATCGAGTTTCAAATCAAACGCCCCTATATTCTAACAAAACACGTCTACTAAACTGACGTAAGTCGAACGTGACAGATTCCGTTGTACGCGTACGTCGATCGCCGCGCACTATTCTAACAAACCGTAGCTTTAGTTTGCTTATTGCTACAAGTAAATTCTTTATCATATAACTGTGTCACAGTTTATAGCTAAAGAATCAGTTCGCTCACTCTGCCTCGGCACTTTTCATCTCAATGTTCCAGTTTACACATTGCGCAACTCGAATTTGTATCCCTGGCGCATACAGAATCAAATCATAACTAATACAATATATGACAACCGCTTATATTCAGAGCAGCAGTCCTCTGCGCATACCGAATTTGTATCCGTGGAGTGGATGTTATTTTGGAACATCTAATTGGTCCGAATGAGCTAACTGATTCTTTAGCAATAAACTCTGACTGTGTGTTTAATGGCTGTCAAGAGTGAAAAGATGACGTTTACAAAGTAGTGTAACTTTTAACGCTGCTTTTTTTATCAAATAGCAGTAAAAGGGGCATAGGTACTCATTCAATTTTCAAAAGAACTTTCAAGTTCTATTATAAACAGTATATAATTTTACATTATTATAATTTATGAACATTAACATGAATAGTAAAATTAGAACAATTGCTGGTATTAATACCTTTCGATTTTAAAGAGCCTTATAATTAATTTGAACTAGCTAAGTTGATAATTTCATCTGCATTAGCAGTCAATTTTTGAAGTAAAGTGGATAATGCTACTGTAATGCTGGAGCTAGCTGAGGGTATAATTCTTTCTTCAGTTGTCTTTTTATGAGTAATAGATTGGCCGATGTAGCCCTCAGCTACTGTTGTAAACTTCAATCCTCCGTGCTTCTTTATTTCCGTTATAGTTGTTCCTAAATCTACTAGCAAAGAAGCAAAAAACCTTCTGAAATAGTGACCTATATCTTGTTGTTTTATTTTCTCACCTGTATATTTATTTGTTCCGGAAGATTCAGCATTGGTGGAGAGCATTTTTCCAAACGTGTTCATATCAACTGAGTTGGCAGAGCATCTATAATTTGAGTATTTTAGCTTTCTTAAACAATATAGATAGCCCTCTTAAACAATATGATAGCTCTCTTATGCAATATAGGACTAACGTGCAATAGCAGCTCTCATTAGAACTAAAGAAGCCACTGACCATAATAGCTCTCATTATAAGTATAGAAGCCGTCATTGGTAATAAGAGCTCTCATTAGCAATATAGAAGCCTTTATTGGCAATAGTAGCTCTCATTAGAAATATAGAAGCCCTCACCTGGCATTAGAAACGTTTATTTGTAATATAGAAGCCCCCACTGGCAAAATAGAAGCTCTCACAGGCAATAGTCTTATTTGGCAAATGTGTATTTATAGAGTGCTTTCTTTTAAGGGTTTAATGTTCTTGGCGTATGACTTCAAAAGAGAACGACTGACAATGGTCTAAAAGAAGAATAATTCTGTGCATCCGCTATCGAGAAAGTGCTTGGGGGATACCTAAGGGAGAAGTGATAGGAGTTCCTCCAGATCAACAAGCACCGTTAAAAAAGAACGTTCGGTTAGAGTCAGGAACAGCTCTACTGTTGCTCGCGAGTAACCCAGATGACATAAAAGAAAGCACTTATAGCATATCGTGTAAAATTATATATTTAAATATGTATTCATTAAAATTGTCTCAAGCAGACACACATATATTTAATAAAAAGATTCCTCAAACGTATAAATCAAAATAAGGTATTTATAATAAATCTGTATTCTTTAAAAGATTTGCAGTTTCACACAATGACCATATAAAATTTATTGGCTTCGGAAATTTTTAGGCAAGCTATACACCAAGGTCCTTAATTGGTTCAGTAAGAGATAAAGAGTTATTATCAATTTTATACTCATATGATGTTTTTTTCCTTGTATAAGTGTTAACATTTAACTCAAGATTATTTTCTAAACTCCAGATGTTTACAATATCAAAGGTAATGTTGTTGTTAATCACAATCGGAGCTACTTTTTTTTATTAAAGAACATATTTTAAGGTCATCCGCCTATCTAAATTTTTCACATGTTGGAAGTTTAGACAAATCAACCATCAAAAATAAAAATAGTAGAAGTCCAAGATTTGATCTTTGTGGAACTCCTGATAAGGCACGATATTTGTTAGTACTTTAGCTAGTTTTAAAAAACAAATTGATTTTTAATATCTAAATTTGAATTAAGAAACTATATGACATCAAAGTTAAATCCAAATTCTGGCAGTTCATTTAACAGAATGAAATGATCGATTTTATCGAAGATCTTTGAGAAGTCTGTATAGATCTCGTCTACTTGGCCTTGTTTATCTAAATCCTCTGATAAATACTGTGTGATTATTGTGAGATTAGTGATTGTTGATATTTGTTTGAGAAACCCATGTTGTAAGGAAGAAATATGATTTGAGTTAAACATGGTCATTTTAAGAACAAATCTTGGTTTCTCTCTACACTGAAGGATATGTTTACCTACCTATTGGGGGGCAAAAGGGCAACAGAATGGCATTTCAGACATATTACTCCTTTCAAGGACAAAAAAAAATCAGATTGGCCGTGCAGTTTGCGCAATATATTTCATATAAATTACTAATATTTATATTATTATAGGGACGTACTGTATAATGTAAGACGTGGCAAGTACTTTGTAGACCTTGAACTATTTAATCGGTGAGTAAACGATATACATGTTTCAAAACTCTTTATCTATTATATTCCTTATTCTGTGTTAAGTTCGTCTCTAATAATAATAATAAAGTGTTCATATAAAGTAAAATGAGACTTTATTTAACTTATATTAGGTAAATATTTAACTAGGAGAAAGTAAAAGCCAATACTTCTTTTTATTCAATAATAGACACACTAAGAAATAAATTAATGAATAAAATCAATGAAATAGCCTATATCGCTAGCTTTTTAGACTCTTCTTAAATCTGAAATATTTTACTTCTTGAACAGTACTTGAACAAGTTACTATAAACTTGGCCAATTGGGTTAGTCCTGACTAGGTAACATCACCAGTCAAAATTATGAATTGAAGGAACAAAAAAAAAGGTAAAAAGAAAAGGTGATTCAACTCGTTGACGACTACCAGATAATTGCTACCGTATTCTCATCGTCTTTCTTTAACACCACTACTCTCTAATAGCTATGTCACGAGTCTTTAATGACCGCTTGAAAGCCAACATGTACCTACCTACTTCGATCACTACTTTGATGCTATGGGAAAATTTGAAGGTGCTTTAGCTTGTTATGGGATTTTTAGTGGCGATCTTGTTGGTACAATAAAGTTTAATTATTATTTTGTAGCTGTCAGCAAGTATTAAGTGTAAATAAAAAGGTCTGTGGGAATTTGAAAATTATTATTAATTTATATAGTTATTGGTATACGGTTGAACTTTGAATTGTGAGTGCAAGTCCATCTCAGACGGGCTTATAGTGGATTATTTATTAAATTAACAACCTCATTTAATTATTATTTTATTTATTATCTTTTCCATGTTTGTATATATTATTTATGTCTTCTACTGTTATACAAAAGATTTGAAGTTCTTGTTTTAATATATCGGTTGCTATCCTTTATAGAATTATCGTTTTCTTTGGGTAAGATATTATTTTTTTCTATACCCACATGGATATTAGCTTATCTACGCACAGACTACAAAATAACAAATTTTAAAATAATTTATGACTTTTAATAATTTTTAAAATAAAATAAAAAAAGTTCATTTAATTTTTCCCCATCCGAGAATCGAACTCGAATCTTTCGTGTGGACGGCAAGAACGCTGACCACAGGACCATTTATTCTTTTATTTTTATTGCTTTGTTACTCGTAATTAAAATGACTTCATATAGTTTTATTTAAATTAACAAATTATTTATAATTATAGAAAAAAGAAAAACAGAAATGCTATTATTTATCGATTCTACACAAGAATAAGCTATTTTAATGTATGTTTAATCTCAATTACTAAAAAATATATTGACAATTAATTTGACAGAATTGTCATTTATTTAAAATTTTAAAAATAATAGCAGTCGGTTGATCAAAATATGAACGGTGATTGGTGGATTTCATTTTTTTTGCAGTGTTCCCACTACATAGAATGGATATGAAATATATTCGTTCAGTTGAAGGCTATAGCATACTTTTTCGTTTTGTAATATGTGCGTAGATAAGCTAGAAAATAGTATGTTATTGCGTTCAGCTTAACGAATATATTTCATATATATTCTAGGTTAATGAGAACAATACAAAAAATGAAATCCCTCACAGTTCATATTTTGGACACCCAACTACTATTATTTTTAAAATTTTCAATAAGTGACAATTCTGTCAAACTAACTGTCAGTATATTTTTCTGTTATTGAGATTAAATATACAGCGTAAAAAAAGGTCGTCAGCCTTTATAACCAACTCCTGATATCGAGCTTCTGAAAAAAAAGGTCATCAGCTTATAATGAACCAGGTCCTTCTATCGAGCTCCTTAAAAAGGCAATTAATGCCTAAATGCAATTTTGTTACTGAAAAATGTATAGTTTGACGTAGGCGGGCCAAACTGGTCAACGGACAAAGGGCCAAGAAAACGACAATGGCGGGCCACGCGGGCCGTATGTTTTGCAGGCCTGCCTTAAGGTGATTTTTCAGTTTTGTCCAAAATATAACATACTAAAAAACATTAACGAAAATGGGACAAGAATAACACATACACAGTTTTGATTGTCTGTCTATGTACTTTAAAAATCTATTAATATAATTTTTAAAAATCGTATACAGGGCGAACTTTTTGATAATAATCTTCGAGATTAGTTTTTCCTAAGCCTATCCTAAAATTATTAACTTCTAAGGAATTGAATTAAATGCTAGACAAAAAATTTAGTAATCCTTGTAAATTTTATGGCCATATATATTTTTATCAAAATTCACAAAACATCCCGTGTTTTAATTACGAAGGGTAGTTGCCACTTTCCAATGTTCATATGATATACCCCCTAAGGGACTCTACATATTGTAGAAGTCTGTAAGGTTCCTCATGACTCACCCTGTTTATTAAATGAGAGTTATTTTTGTGTCGAATCGATGATAAATAATAGTATTTTTATTTGGTCCACATTTTGAAAACATAAATTAAATTTTATTTAAAATATATGAAACTAATTTCATTACGAGTATTAAAACTAATATCCTAAGAGTGGCGGTGGAAGTGAGAACAGAGCTTTCTGCCTTCCACGCAAAAAAGCCCGGCTTCGAATCTGGGCTGGGGACTAATTAAATTAAATTAAATCTTTTTTTTTATGTTTATTTTATTTTATAAATTAGTAAAATTCATAAATTATTTTAAAATTAGTTATTTTGTCTTATTAACCCAAAATAATGTTTTAAACGACCCTGCAATAACCTTATGTGAAATGGATTTTCATGAGATTCTTTTGAAATTGAGATATTATGTTCCAGACATCGACCTACTGAAAAGTTACCATTGCTGCAACTCCCATCCCTATCACCATAGTCTAATCTTTAAACTGTGCTATCACCAACCATTTGGATAGTACAGGGTGTTAAATATTAACTTTTTGAAATTGGACTCAAATCTATTTAAGAAATGGTTTTTGCTAATAACATTCCCTTGAATATGTGATACTTATTAGGACGTATTTATAAAAATGAAGTGTTTCCTTCAAGGGTAAAGGTAGAAGTAAAAAGTAGAGTTCACAAGGAAAAGGTAAGAGAAAAAGATTTTGCTTTACTTCGTATTTATAAGCTTTTCCTTCTCTTTGAATACAAATCCTCACAAAAAAGCTGCTGCCGAACAAGTTAAAACTTGCAGTTGCAGGGGAGGGGTCATAATGCGTTATAAATGTTAATATAGTAGTAAGCCGGGGCATGTGAGAGGGTGTGCTGGTAAATATAAATATAGAAAGCTTTATTCGGAGTTTTTATTTTACATTTGATTGACTGAAGATGGCAAGTGATGAGTAAGTGTCAGATGACCAATTAGAGTTACAAGACAGCCGCGATGAGCAATTTGAATGTATGTTTATTGCCGAAAGGGTAAAAAAATATCCAGAAATATTGGAAAAATCTTAGTTCCCCGCGAAAAAAGAGAAGAAGTAAACGGCTATGGAAAAAGTTGTCACAGAGTACAGACAGCTGTATGGGAGAGACATGACCTTGATCACATTAATGGAAAAGGTGGGTAATATGAACACAAGGCTAAAGAAGAAAACCGACAAGAACAAAACATGTAACAAGTGAATTCCACCATTACTACCATGGAAAACGCTAATGATGGAAGCGATGAATGTGGATGTTAACCCCACCGTTGCGGAAATCCCAGATAAGCCAACAAAAGTACAGAAGTCTGTAGATATTTTATGGTATTCAATCACGATATTTTTGGTAGGCGGCCTAGAAGTAGGAGAATCATTGCAGTTTGATCGTCATGTCACAGCCCCAACTTTCAACACAACCAAGATCAAAAACTGGCAATCGAAAGTCGGCAACAACTGAAGAAGGAGCCATCGCACATGAAACCGAGGAATCCAGAAAACTATCAAACTGTTAACTTTAGCGGTTAGTGCTGTTAGAACAGCTCAAGGTTGCTCGTCTTCAGCAACAGTACTTTAATGCCAAACTGAAGGAGCACGACCCACATGCTTCAGCATTTTCCCACGAGAGTAAGAAAATATATGAAATTTTGTAATAATACAACTAAATTTTATTCAAGTTTTATTTTTGAAAATAAACTTCTTAAAATTGAATGAAACTACATCTCCAAAAATAAAACCAAAATTATATGTTTCCTTTTGTATTTTTTCGAATTGTTGTCGTAGCAGCAGTCCATGTCCGTAGGCTCTCAGGCTCCTGTGGATAAATATTAAAAATTATAATAGGAAGGAAATATCAGCTTGCTTGGAAAAATATTAGTCACTTTGGTTTTTCAAATTTATCACCCTGTATATTCAGTCATTATTGGAATCTCCTATTCATTACGAGTTCAACCATATGTAACACTTATGATTTTATGTAGTCTGGAAGGTCTTAAATAAATAAAATAATCATGGAGAAATGTGGTAGACGCTTTCTACCATCGATTAGGGTACTGTCAACTCACAAATGAAGCAGATTTTAAACACTTGCTAAAGTAACCATTATGTTAAAAATGTTATAATCTTTCAATTGTTACGTTTTAATGTAGTTGAAAATAGTTTGTATTAAAAAATTTATTGAGACAATTATTTTATTTTTTTAGGACCTTCCAGACTACATAAAATCATAAAGTGTTACATATGGTTGAACTCGGATGGAATGGGAGATTCCAATAATGACTGAATATACAGGGTGATGAATTTGAAGAACCAGTGACTAATTGGCCGTTTCCAGACTTTTGGACCACTCTGTATGTGGGCACTGAAATAAAAGAAGAAGGCCTTACAAAAAGAACTACTACGACGCAATTTAAGTGCTGCGTAGAAGGAACTTACCTCTATGAGATGCAAAACGTGGTTAAATATATGCTCCTAAGACCAAAAATACAACCGAATCATACACTGTTGTAGTTTTAAACCAAGGTTGTTTCGCAATATCCCAATTATGGTTGAAAAAGAATTCCACTAAATTTTGAAACAGCCTTCACTAATCCACGTGCCAATAAATGAATCCCCAAATTGAAGAGGCGACGTCACTTCTAAAAACCACCAATACCAACATACCTTAGTGGCAAATAGATGTCCCCTCAGCGCCCTCTATTACGAAATTAATTCTTGACAGAAAGGGCTAAAATAACCAAACAAACCTCTAAAATAAAATAAATAGCCTAGCTAAACTCAAATAGAGGTCCTACCTACCCCAAACTGAACATAAACACACAATTACCGTCGTGGCGGAAACGCTAGACAGACATCTTGAATACAGGGCAGCCACTTACTCGCCCAGAGTGTCGCGGAAAAGCCCCTGCATCTATGGAATAAGACTCGCGAAGAAACGCCTTCGACAGTCAGTTGACAGAAATTAGCCGTTTGACTGTCGATCCAACTATGAAGACCTAGTATTCATAGATCCAACTATGATCTAACAAAGTAGGTTACCACAGCGGTTTAAATGTGTGTATACAAGGACCACTTTTGAAGTACTGAATACGGAAACTCCTGGACAAAACAAAGTGCATACCTATTTTAATGAATAACCGCTTAAGGTCAAATTTAAAGGTTACAGCTTTTCAATTTCAACATGCGTGCAGTCGATAGCTCCAATTGCAGTTGGAAAATTTTTGTTCTCTGTCCATTTCACTTTGGCTTTCATAATTTCGTTTTCAATCGATGGGAACTTGATCCACTCATCTGCTTTGTCCACAATGAGACCGAGAGTGGTACCGACGATTCTGAAGATTGTAGGCTGTGTACATCCCATTTCCTCATCGATACCGCTCTGGAAGCCTGGATCTGCCATGTACCGTAAAAATATTTATCTACTATCAATATGTAATGTCAAACTTTACAGTTGTCACTTGAATTACGTAATCACTAGTGCGGTAAAGTCACTTCACCGCGCTAGTGCGATAAAGTAGGTAAAGTGTCGGAATTCTCAATATGTTGCTTTTTACATTATATACAATCAGGTAACCTATTTTTGGAAAATGGTTTTATTTACAAAATTAAGAGAAAATATTAAATTACTTTTTTTCAAATTGTTTAATTATAAATTGGCCAACATAAACTTACATAAAATAATATTGTACCTTACTTATAAACATTAATAACAAAATCTTTGCAGTTGGTAATTTTTAGTCCTGCTGATGTAGTTGCTAGAGATGTACTGATATTCTCAACAGTCATTTCAGTGGTAATATTCTGTTTTTCTGATGGTATAGACGTAACAGATTCACCAATGTTTTCAACGACGGTTTCAATGGGAATAATCTGTTTTCCCATGATTTTACTAGATATTATTCTCTTATTTTCTATAGATCTTTCTACATATCCTTCAGCTACAGAAGTGGACTTCCACCCTCCATGTCTTTTTAAAGTGCGTATATCTGCACCAGCATCAGCAAGAAGGGACGCGGAGGATCTTCGGAAACAGTGCCCGGTGTATCCCTCTGGATTTTTTAATTTTAGAAAAGCAGCAATTTCTTTTGGAATGCGCCGAAAAGTGTTAACTCCTACAGGTTGTAAAGTACACTTTCCATTTTTGTAGTAAACAAAAAAACAAGTATGAGTGGTATGTTGTGGACGAAGGCTAAAATATTTTCTGACTGTATACAGACAGTCAAAGCCGTCAATGTTTCCTGTGGTAACTGCAAATTCTCGTTTAATTTTAGTCTTCGTATTTGAAATTTCAATTTTAATAAAAGTTTCCTCATCAACAATATCATTTACTTTCAAATTGGTGAGTTCTTTTTTGCGACAGGCTCCAAAAACACCAATTATTGAGGACACCTACAAAAAGATTATAATGTTCAAAGAATTTCAGTACTACCTACTTCTAGTGGCTTCGGAAATGTCAACGTTTAGATAGACTGCTATCGTTTTGGAGACGAACATATATGACAAATAAACTAATAAAAGTTACCTTCATCATTAAATAAGTTTCATCGTTGGCTTCTTTTAAAAACGTATGTATTTCGTTTTTGGAAAAAATTCTTGATTTTTTTGAATTATACCCCTCACTTTTCCGTTTTAAGAAAGCCAACAGCTGTGTATATTTGCTTAACATGGAATAGTGAGTCCACAATGTAGATGGTTTTTTAACTGCGGTTCTTTCGAAAAAATAAGCCAATAACATATTTTCCGAAACACCATCGACATTTTCTAATTTGCACCATTCTTCAAATCGCTGCAAATAGCTGCCAATTCAATGTAAGACATATTTTCTTCACAAATGTTCATGATAATTATT
This sequence comes from Psylliodes chrysocephalus, assembly GCA_927349885.1. Taxonomy (NCBI): domain Eukaryota; kingdom Metazoa; phylum Arthropoda; class Insecta; order Coleoptera; family Chrysomelidae; genus Psylliodes; species Psylliodes chrysocephalus. The sequence goes on from OV651815.1 coordinate 77,588,715, forward strand.
ATTTTGAGTAATTATTTAGAGTTATTATTTAGCCAACAAACAATACCTAGCAACTACCTAGCAACTACACAAGGCTACTATGTTTTGTCTCGCAAAAATTATTAATGTCAATTATGACTACGCTAAAGGTGAATTCAAATATCTAACAGACGGCAAACTTCATCTTTGTCATATCAATATACAGAAAATCTGGTAGTTATTTTTTTTTGATAGTAGATAAAATTTTGTACAATATTCGTATCGTAAATTCATCTTACGATACGCGATGGAAACGAGGCCGAAGGCCGAGTTTGATATTCCATTGAGTACGATACTTTACGATACTTATATCGTAAATAACTATTTCATTTTTGTACTGGCGAAAGTGCACTTCCTCTGGTTTCCAGATTCTCGCCAATAAAGTACTCTGCTAACCATTGCACATTATTTTCGTCAAATCGAAAAAGGGTTCGAAAGTCACACTCACATGTAGTACGTCTTTCGTGCGCGTACGTGCACCACATCCGCCATAAAATTATTTGAATTTAATAAATAATTCACTTCACAAATAAACACCTTCGCCCTACATGTATATGTAAACGACTGAAGTAATTAATCATTTATTACAGAAGCTTCTTTCGACTAGATGCATATTTTCTGAAGCAAATCCTACTGTTTGTAAATACCATAAAAGTAAAACCTTTTCCTTTGGACCAAAACCTTTTTGCCTCAAGTCCAAATCTTTTCCTTCTTATATTTATGAATAGAATGTGAAGGAAATGCTTCGATTTCTACAAGTAATAGCAAATCCTCTTTTTTTTAATACAGCCTATTGTTACAAAACCGTCTTTAACTTGTGTTAAATTATCATTTGTCTAACTTTAGGAAAATCACATTTTAATTTAAAATGTATTTTCCTTAAACCCGACGTTGGGATTTTTTTATTTTTTTTTGTGTTCCACAGAGAGCCATCTTTTTTCATGTTCCGTGGGAAAACTTATGAAAGTCCTTGTGGTTTCTTGATACAGAGTGGTCATCTCGGAGAAAAATATTGTGTCACATTTATGTATTCATTTTAAAAACTACTTTAGTTATTTTTTCACAACTATTAGTTACGTTTTTAGTTTGCTTATATACAAAATACTATTTTCAGTGCCAATATAGAAAGAGCACCCCATTTAAAAAAAAACATACTAGAAACTCTAAAACTTTAAAAATATGCCCTGAAAATATAAAATCACACAAAATGTACAAACAAAACTCCTAAGTGCTTGTTGACAGTTGTCATGAGAAAGAGAAAGTAATAGAAAAAAGGGTAGATACTGGTTTCAAACAAATCAAGACCGTTATTTATCTATATTTCATTTGTTTATCTGGGATTATCAGCTATTAATTAATTATTAGTTAGAAACAAATATCAAAATATATTTAAGACAATTTTTACTAATATTTTCGTTTGCTTTAAGTATACAAAGACCCTCCCAATATAAATACCATAAGGATAACGAATTTGTAAAAACAGTTGCTCGTCAAAAGTACTAAAAAGCCTCAATGAAAGATAATCATTAGTCATTTCCTAACTGTTAGAATTTGTCTTCGTTCAAGTATCGGAACTGTAAGACAGTTTCCTGTTGTTATGTCATATTAAAGGTAACAAACCGGAAATAGGTGAATATATTAAATTAATAAAGAAGATACGCTTCAAATGCTTTTGATTACACCTACTTCGTTTTATATTATCAGGAAACAATTTAAAAAACTAAAAAAAAATATATATAGGTTGGCCTAATATTTTCGCTACGAGCATATTAGCAGGCTAAACAAGAAGATTTATGTCGAATAAACATGAACAGGTACAAAGGTCATTTTTTTAATGTTCGTAATTGGTTAAATAGAGAGGTAATAGGTTAAATATGATGGTTGTTGGACGGAGAAACAATTTAAGTTGGTCAGAAAGATAACCTGTGATTTATTTTTGCGGAGCTACATAAAAATTAACAGAGTGTGTGAAGTATGAAATGGATATAAAATAATGTTATCTTTAAATAACATATTAATATATATTTTATTTTCAAAAACCATAAATCGATATTTAGCAGAATAAAATAGCAAAAATGAACTAAAGAGATTTTAAAAATGTTGTTCAAGCCCAAATATATATTATTACAGCCATTAAGTAGATCTTTAGGATTAAATAAGTAGTATAATTGACAGTAAATTTGTGCAGATTACTGATTAATTACTTTTACAAATAAAGCTGTATATAAAGAATATAAAACCGGTCCCTATATTGTTCCTTGAGGGACAACTGTGGTTATATGTATTTTTACCGATTTCTATTGTTTAGGTAGTTTTGTTTTGTTTAGGTAGTTTAATCCAATGAAAGCTAATCTTCATATAAATAGGCAAAGACAAAATAGTTCAGTACCATTTTCTCTTCTGTTTGTAAACCGATTCTTTTTTTATTTTGTTTAGTAGCTATAGACGAGATTTAGTGTAAAAAAATAAGAAAAATTCAAAGAGTAGGCCGACCTCCTTCCCCCATCCCTTTTTTATGTCTTTTCTGGGGTATTAATGATTATTTTCGATATGTTTCATGACAGGGTCATGAGATCGGACATAGTAGAGCGATCGGAGTTACCCACACCCAAACCCCCTTTTTAGGGGACTCGAGAGTAACATCAAGATAAACATTTGAAATTTTTATTGTGGAGATGTATGGGACTAAAGGCCAAGTCGAATCAGACCCATTTTGGATCTTATTCCCCCCTTAAAAAATCGCCAAGAGTGGACAGAAAATTAAATTGAAAAAATGTTATTCATATCATAAATATTTCACCAAGGAATAAACTGCAGGTCTGTATATAATCGAGTAAGATTGATATATTTTTAGATCTCTGTATATTATCGGTATAGCATATTAACCACAAAACTTCAGGTAAAACAAAATCAATTTTACGGAAGTATAAAGTTAAACCAAAAAATTAATTAAGATATTGTTACAGTACCTGATATAAGTCTAGGTTTTGCTTGTAACCCTAAAGAAACAAATCTGTAAGACTGTATTGTAAAGGAATTCTTAATAGGATTAATTTTATTTTCAAACGGTTTAATTAAATTAAAAAAAAAAGCTATTTAGTTTTGACTAGAGTTAATTTCCTCTATACTCACTCAGGTAATTTGAATAAAGTCAATCTAATTAATAAAATAGTACAGACAAGTTTTTATGGTTGCTCTGTTAATAACAGTATAATACCAACTTGCTTTCTTAGACATTAAAAACTGTTATAATAGTGCTATTAGACGTAAAAACAAGTTAATAAATCTTGTGGTCAGTGTTGGATTCAGGATTCAAGAAAATACATCTCTGCATATTAATTAATGTTCAAAAGTCTTAAACATTAAAATTATATATATTTATTATTTTTATTAATGCAATGTTCTGTAGTTCCCTAATGATTCTACGAAAACCATTTTTTCGTATACAATACTTTTCCTTTTCAATTTTGTTTATTATTAAATATTTAATAAGGAACATTTTAAAACCCAGTTTTTAGGAAAAATCTGGGAGTCCGGTTAATTTTGCACTCCAGTATATTAGCACACCACTAAAACCCCATCAGTAGGCGGCGATAGCCATCGAATTACTCCGCCAAGTAATGAAGTAGGGAAACCGGGTATAGAACGGGGTACCGAGGTAGAACGAGTATAGTCTTTCTAGACACAATCCAACACGGCAGAATAACTGATTAGTACCGACTTCAAAGGGACCGTGCACATGGGCGTACCAATTTTATTATTAAAATTAAGTAAATTAAATTAATAATTATGTATAGTTCTTTCATTAAACTCGTTCCGAACTCTTACCGACAATTTTGTTTGATCTGTCACAGGCGTAGATACCTCATTTTAAAAATTCAATATTTTTATAAATACGAGAAAGTATTTGTTAAAAGGCAATCGAATGATTATAAATTGGACCCGTTATTTTGATAGATGCACTTAATTGTAGTCCTACTTGAAACTTAACAAAATCATTATTATAGCTCGTTAATTTGCTACAACTGAATATTAAATTATAAAATGTAAATAGACGAGTAAAATGTACCTGCCCTTTATGGGCGTTTGGTTCAAACAGGGTACCAGACGTGAACTGATCCCTTTTTGTACCCCATTTGTTTTTTTTCCGGAAAACGAAATTTCATAGCAAAAACCATAAAGAAAAATAAATTCTTTGCAAATAAAACAAAACTATAAAATAAATAAGAAAAATTAATTTTTTAAAAGAAATAAATGAATACGAACTAATAAAATGATAAAAATGAATTAATTTGATGACTCGGATTACCAATAATGAAAAATAAGAAAGTTAATTCGAAACTAAATCTGAACCATCTGTCGAGGAATCGAGGTTTGGATATATAACTACTGGAGCTATAGAAGGTCAAATATGGTATTCTTTTTCCTTTTTAGGACGTGACTAATACAAATTTTCCAAACGTCAGTCACAGATGAATCTTTAAAAACGCCATTAATATTTTCCAAATCACATTTGTTAAGGTAGGTGCAAAATTATTACGTTTCAGTTTTTGTTTAATTGAAGACCAAACTAATTCAATTGGATTAAGTACACAATATTAAGGTGGTAACTTCAATACAGTATGATCATCATCTTTTGCAAAATTATCAATATAATACTGTATTGGAATATTCTTACTTTAACAATTTGTAACAATTGTGGTTTTGTTTTTACGGAAGCAGGACTATCAATGTTATTATCTTTTGAATACTTTGATATATCTGATTTCTTAGAGTCAGTAAGTACTTGGCTTCTTGTGAATTTGCCGGGAATGATATGGCGTATTGTCCATTACAATGACTGAATTAGTTGGAATATTTGGTAAAAGTTGTTTAGGAAACCAGTTCTTAAAAACTGCTGCATTCATATCTTCATGATAAACCAGCAGAGCTTTATTGACATATTTTGCTGAAAGTAGCGAAGCGTTTGCTACAAAGCCATTTTCATTTCCGGCATATAAAATTATGACTCTAGCAACCACATCTACCTCAAAAGGTCTCCAGAAAGCATCTCGTATAACACAAATTAAAATTTAACAGAAACACCGAAAAATAAAAACAGTTTAAAACAAACGCTTTGGGAAAATTTTTCAAACCGTGCACGCTACTGATCAACAAAGATAAAACAACTAAAGCAGCCAGGTGAGCCTGCAATTGTGGCCGCTCACTTGTGGACTTAACATCAACTGTAGGTGCGGAGATGTTTAAAACTTAAGTGTGCCACATCAGAGGCTATACCAAGACGGTTCACGCTTATTTGCAATGTGAGGGTATAGAATTTGTAGCATTCGCATGGCATGTAACGCGAATTATTACGCAATCCCGGTACAACACCTATATTGGATTGAGTCTGGAAACACTATACCACGTTTAAAATTTTCGCGGGTTAGCGCAGGACCATCGTCTCAATATATATTCATCTCACTATATCCTACGTATGCGTTGGCAATATATTTGACCTTATCGGTAGTCTTTCGAGAGCTATAACGTCGAATGCATGATCTAAGAAAGTCCACTGTAAAAATTGACGAATTTGGAAACAACGGAAAGTGTTTAATTTTACTAGACTCTTATATTTTGTGGGGAATAGGAAAATAGCCCCCTCTCTTAGGGTACCTTTTCCTCATAAAACCAAATTATTTATTTTAAAACTTTTGTTATTTATTTAGTCACAATCGCAACGCATGCTCCTGGGGCAGAATGGGGAGAGGCATACCCCGTTCCGCCCCACGTATATGTTAAACTACTATAACTTATTATAAATGTTGTTTATTAATGTTAACTCATCAAAACTTTGTAGCCATGAAGCTTGATCTTTATTCAGCAACATTTAATAATTATTATCCTAAATATATTATTTTTTCTAAATGGTTCGAACGTACCCTGATGTACCCCAGAGTTGAGGCAAAACGGGAAATTGTGCAAATTTTAACAAACAAATTAATAACAAAATAAGGAAAAGGGAATAATAAAATATTTTTGTAACAAGCGTTGGAAATAATATTAAATATGACTTCCAAAGAAAAATTGTTATGATCTGAAGGGACATTTTCTCAAAAAAAAAATTCAAACATTAAGTACCCCGTTCTACCTCGGATTCCCCTACTTGTGTTTTTTCTAATTCTTATATTGTAATGAGACCGTATACATATTCTCATATTTTTCGAAAGTAAAGTTAGCACTACCACTTTGGAATTTTGAATTTTTAAATATTAGAGAATTTGTTGCTTTCTGTCATCCCCTTTTAAAAATAATCCCTGGTACCCTGTTCTCGAACTCGTTCGAGTGTTTACATTCTCCTACTCGACTGTTTTATCACCAGTGTTGCCAGACGACTAAAATCAAATTGTTTTACAATACTGTAGAAATTATCTTTTTTATATAATTTTTCGTACAAAACTAACCTTACTAGTGTGACGTAATCGGAGGCTGGTTAATTTAAGATCTTAAGGGGCTAGGGTAATTTGATAATAATTTTATTGAGTACACATATAAAAAACAAAAGAAAAAATAACACTTGACCTATTCTTGTTCAACTAAGAAAAAATTAGTTCTTTTTGTAATCTTTTCTGATTTTGATCTATTAATTGTTTTTGTCTATACATTTTTAAAAATGTCTTCAATGTTATCAATTCATTTGTAGGTTTAAAACTTATACATCCATTATGCAAAGGACCCTGCACTTATTTCCTTTTGTAAAGTAGCGACCGGTCAATTTTTATGAAATTGTGGTATGTTATTGTACTCAACCTAGTAACAGAAAGTGTCAATAAGCTCAACTCAATCCTAACACTAGTTTTTGATATAGATGGTATTAAAGTTGAAAATTGCCTAGTTTTCGAAATTTTCATTTTTATACGTACGAGCTAGATTGATTTTCTGTTGAAAACACACGTTTACTACATGTTTTAGTAATACATTAGTACATAAGTACAATTAAAAATATTTTTAGTTACAGGGTGATTCATAAATGTATGACGAAATATAGTTTTTCCAAAATCTCACTAATTTTACTGTGACGTCAGGAAAGCATATTTTTAAAAAATACTACACAATATAGTATTTTGGCAATAAAATATTATACAGTACACATTTCTTATACAGGACATTCTAATAGAAACAGTTGGATTACCCTGTATATTTTAAAATCTTATGGTTACACACCTAATGTAATATTATCAAAAATCACCCCTAGTAGAAATTTATATTGGCGCAATATTGGCCAGATGTTGCCGCCAATATTCAACAATATTGGAATTAGAAAAAAATGTTAACGCTTTCCAATATACGGCCAATATTGGCGGGATATTGCACAATATTGTCCCACTATTTAGCCAACGTTAGGTTACATTGGAAAGGAATATTGCGCCAATATTGGGCAATATTGCCGAGCCTAGAGAACCTATATTGGCCCGACAATATTGCGCCAATATTGGCGCAATATTGGTTACTACGATGGGTTGAAATAGCGTACCAATATTGTGGCTATATAGCACCAATATTGGTAGTTAATTAAGGGTTTTCACGGTCACACATTGGAAACGAATATTGCGCCAATATTGGCAGACCAATCAAACCCAAAATAGGCCGGCACATATTGCGCCAATATTGGCAGACCAATGAAACCCAAAATAGGGTGGCGAATATTGCTCCAATATTGGCAAAACATATAGGCCCAATATTGGTTTACAATTGTGGGCCAATATTGGCAAAATATATAACCCCAATATTGGTAATAAATATTGGGGTAATATTGGTAATAAATATTGGGGTAATATTTCTAAAATAGATTGCCTTAATGTTGCTAGCGCATATTGGGCCAATGTTGTTCCTACCTGAAAGTCCAATAATTATACAATCAACCAATATAAGCTATATATTGGCTATATACCGACTATATATGTATATGTAAATCTGATTATATATTATAGTTTTTTTACAATATATAATCAGATTAATATATACATATTTAGTCGGTATAAAGCCAATATGTAGTTTATATTGGTTGTTAATTTTATACAATTATTGGACTTTCAGGTAGGAAGAACATTGGCGCAATATGCCCCAGCAATATTAGGACAATCTATTTTGGAAAAACCCCAATATAAATAAGTAATATATATTCAGAGTTATTATATGACTAGAGATAAACAAAACAATGTAGGAAATGCGAAATATAAAAATTAGTTAGTTTTCAATGGATTTATTAAAAACAAAAACAAGGGTTAAACAAATAAGACAACATTGAAATTATAAAAAAGTTTAAAAAATGTTACTTCTGTTCAACTTTACAAACAGGGCGTTGCATGTTCAAAATTTTATTAATGAAAATAGGGGGGAGTCGGCCGTGCCTGGCTACCTACAATTTTTTTTCAAAAACAAATTATGAGAATATTATTTTTAAGGATATCTATAATATTTTCACATATACAGGGGTGTCCATACAGTCGGTCTCCAGTTGAAGTTCAATTTTTTTATGAAAAGCCTGTATTTTATTACATTTCTGAATTCTAATTGAAGAACTTTTTCAACAAACGAGTATTTTGCAATTTCAAGTCACTATACTGACTACTAATTAATTTTTTAAAATCTATATTTAAAAATGTTATTTAAAACTAATAGATGTAGGTAAAAAAACCGACCGTTAAATATGAATACTGCCAAATAACCAGGTGTATTGTTTGAGTGGAAAACTATTTATGTGAAATTATTTTAGAAATCCTTAAAAATGTTATTCGTATAACTTGTTTTTGAATTTTTTTCGATTTTTGGTTGGGCCCTCCCCGTTCGTAGTTGCCCACCCGGAATGTACGTAAAAAATGATCCCAGAAAATATAAATGTATATGAACTATCAATGAATGGACACACCCTGCATATAACTCACATAAATGAAACAATAACTAATATAAATAACTTATTTAGATAAAAACATTGTAAATCATACAAAAATAAAAGAAACACAAAAATCCGTAGCAATTAACATAATTGCATAAATAAAGAGAAAATATGCATGTTACGAGTAGCTCACATTAAAATGCGAAGAATAACGATTGCACAGTACGAATTCTGACAAGTGAAAAAAATATGTTTAAAATATAATCGTCTTGGAAGTCAATAGGCGTAATCCACAAATTTCGTGAAAATGAGATAAGTATATACAAATGAAACGCAAGGTAACAAGAAACTCCACAATAATATATTAAATGTAAAAAATATACAATACTCATCTACAATTGTTTCATTACAGCATGTAACATCTTCAGGATGACAAGAAATTATATTTAACAGATAACAACTAATTATTATAATATTAGATCAAGTAGTTGTCATCTGTCAAATATAATTTCTTGTCATCCTGAAGATGTTACATGCTGTAATGAAATAATTGTAGATGAGTATTGTATTTTTTTTTATATTTTTTACATTTAATATATTATTGTGGAGTTTCTTGTTACCTTGCGTTTCATTTGTATATACTTATCTCATTTTCACGAAATTTGTGGATTACGCCTATTGACTTCCAAGACGACGATATATAGGTTGTATGTCAAAACATACCCATATAAAAAAATTAAAAAGCCGCTTGTAAAAACCCACTATGCAAATAACACTAACACATACAGGATGATCCTACAACGCGATAATATTTATAAAAGATACTTTACGTATTATATCCTAATGCACATTATCACACTGCTTAAATCCATATTATTCACAATAACTAAACTTTTTCGTAGCCTTCCATTAGAGTCGACACCAGCTGTGTATTACGTCCAGTAGAACTTGCGGTGGAATCTCCTGAAGAGAAAGACTGACTAGAAGTACCTAAAACAATAATGAAAAAAATCATTAGATAATTTGATAAAATCAATATTTATTGATTTTATTTCTTAAAGGTAAAATAAAGATCAAAATAGATTATTAAAAATGATTGAAAACATAAATCTGATTTTATGTAATAATTAGGAGAATTCTATTCATGGCAGAGACAATGTCGAAGAAAATTGAAAGGTGTAGAGTTCAGACAAATAAGGGACAACATATTGGAATAATAACTCATGCATGTTAAAAAGCATAAATTTTGGGAATATTCTAAGCTGATTGTCTACACTTTTATAGGGAAACAATATCAAATAATTTTAAACTAACCATTTCGTTTCGTTGATCTTGCTTTTCTGCCTCCGTCACGATCACCAGATGTTGCCAGTACTAACGAAGTTCTTTTTAGTACAACAGTATCATCTATGTCGTTGTAACGTATTTTAACAGCTGCAAATATAACCTTGTAGAGCCATAATGCCGAAAAATTTTTCTTTCCTTTTTTACCAAGACCGCTAAATTGGAGACTGAGTTCCTTAGACAACGTTTTTCGTAGTATATTGGAAATTAGGTTGCTAATGTCTTTTCCTCCAACAAGCGAGACAGAAGCAAGCTAAAGCACAACAAAGAAAAAATTAATAATTATTGAAGCAACATTAAAATCTAATTGACTTGTATGTACACTGTACAAAATATACTCACCACTTTTTGGAAAAATTCATTATGTTAAAGCTTCACTTCAACATCCTGAAGCTTCTCTTCGGACTGTATGGGAAACATTGAAGCTATTTCAACGTCTTCTTGTGAAATATTACATTTTGATATGGCAACGTTCGAAGTTGAAAATTGTTCACGCAAACCTCTTAGTTCATACTGAATGCCACCAAGTATTTTTGCCAAGGTATTTAAGGTTTTATCCTGTTTCTCCATAATATTGGCTACCTTCTCCACAAAATCTGAAAATTAAATCATGGTTAGCTGGCATGGCATACTTTCCTAAAGTCTACTACTTTTTAAAGAAGCTAATTAGTGTGTAGTATTGGTAAGAAAGTTGGAAGTTTTTTCAGGTGTGCTTGATTCATACAAATGAAACACAATGTAACAAGAAACTCCACAATAATATATTAAATGTAAAAAATATACAATACTCATCTACAATTGTTTCATTACAGCATGTAACATCTTCAGGATGACAAGAAATTATATCGAATATAATTATATCAAATATATTTGATAGCTTAGCCCCTAGAATGTAGATGAGTATTGTATATATTTTTATATTTTTTACATTTAATATATTATTGTGGAGTTTCTTGTTACCTTGCGTTTCATTTGTATGAATCATGAATAGATTCCATGAAGTAAGGGTTTCAACAATTCAAACTGATGTGCTTGCTTGTTTGGGTTAGTATGACCGTTGATTTTACATCCATTTGTCAATTTTCAGGTGTGCAAATTTAAAAGTAAAATAAAAATCCAATAGTTTTTAAAAAGCTTCACTATATTTCGCAATACTCAGGCTAACCGGTTTCACTTAGACTCAGCTAAGCATCGTCAGAGCGAAATATAGTGAAGCTTTTTAAAAATCTATTGGATTTTTATTTTACTTTTAACAGGCTTCAAAACATAAATCTGTGCAAATTTATTGAATTACCACTTTTACTGATAAAACAAATTGATGTAGTATATAACAATTTTTATTTTTAAGTAGTAAAGCAACACATAAAAGCAATAGGCGTATTTTAATCATTGATTTTTTAAATAACAATTTATATATATAAAGGGTGAACTACCTTAAAGTAATGACCTCAAAACACACCCGCTTTTAATTACATTTTTAGATAATTCCTGAAGAGCTGACTCCATTGCCCTATCACAATAGGGGTCTATATAACTAAACAGATCGATGGCTCAATCAAAAACCGCCACAAGTCAAAAAACAAAGAAAATTACATTTTTGTTTTACTGGATGCAAAATATCATTAAGTTTTTATTTTAAATATCGCAACAAACAAAAATATCCTTATCATTTAAAATCTAGCTAAAACTGCCCCAATTCTAGTTATTTTCTGCAAAAACACCCAATTTTTTTTACAAACTATGGCAATTTTTTTACAAACTATGCGATAACTCGAGTTAGGGTGCTTTTATAATCGTAATCGTTAATTTTAATAGGAAAATGTCGTAGCTTTTAAATAAAGATTTTATGTCAAAAACAAAATATTCATAACAGAAACTTACAAAACTTTAAAATTAAATTTCTCGAAACAATACTATTTTAGTTGTGGCAGTATTTGATTGAGTCATCGAGATAATAGGTAAGATGTTTAAAATTGAAATTCTTTCTAGGGCTAAGCTACCTACCTATGTATTATACAAATTCAAATCTTTACTAATCCTACCAAATGTGTTATCCTACACATCGTTTTCAGCAAACGTCTTATTTAAATCCAAAAATCTGATGTGTCCAACACATGACTTTCCTATCTAGTTATTATAGGCTTTTTCCGGTTATTCTGTACAACCTATTGCAGCATCTCTATAAATGTTTAGAGGATAAACTAAATATATACATTGTCCACATACATCTACCTCGAAACATTTTTCTATAGATATTCATGGAAAACGAAAATACTGAAAAATTTAAATTTCCTACAATTTTTTCATTACGGTCCATTTTAGAAAAATTATGTATAAACAAAAATTATAGAGATCGATATCGCAAACAACTTTTATTTCAAAAACTTTCATAAAAATCAGAATTTTGCACATTTTGTCAAATTTCTCGAATACGGACCATTTCAGGAAATTTTTACATAATACAACAATTATAGATAATAATATTAGAAGTAACTTTTATTTGAACAATTTTTTTCTCCAAACATTAATAATAGATATATTCCATAAAATATAAAAGTGGCCTCCCGTAAAGTACCCCCCAGATGTTCTGACTATGTCCAAAATCTAATCATTTCACGTCAGGCCGAAATAAACCTTAAGTTTAAAATTTAATCTTTTTTTCTTTATCCGTTTTTGAGTTTTCTTCAAAATTCGAAATTTACATATTTTCTCAAATATCTCGAATACGGTCTATTTAAGAGAAATTATGTATAGAATAGAAATTATAGAGAATTATATTACAAACAACTTTTATTTGAACAATTTTTATAAAAAATAATTTTTTTTACATTTTGTCAAATTTCTCGAATACGGACCATTTTAGAAAAATTTTGCATAGAACAAATTATAGATAATTATATTAGAAGTAACTTTTATTTGAGGAATTTTCTTCTCCAAACGTAAATAACAGATATATTTCATAAAATATAAAAATGACCACCTATAAAGTACCCCCCCAGATATTCCGACTCTGCCCAAAATCTAATCAGCTCATTAGACGCTAAAACAAAGCTTAAGTTTAAAATTTGGTGTTTTTCTGTGTATCGGTTTATGAGTTATGCGTTATACAGACACACACACACAGACACACACACACACACACACACACACACACACACACACACACACACACACACACACACACACACACACACACACACACACACACACACACACACACACACACACAGACATCATCGCGAAAATAGTCAAAACGGATTCAGGGGACCTCAAAACGTAAAAATCCGTCGAAAACTCGAGGTCGAAAAAAATCATGATTCCTATACTTTCCTTATATCTGTATACAGATAGGAAAGTAAAAATAGGGATGTCAGAAATTTTTTTTATTTTCGTGTTTACTGTATGTTATTTTAGGTACAAAACACGTATTTTATTAAAGCATACCTATATGATTAAGTCTGTAAGAATGTACCCAAGGCCGATGTTGGACAAAAATCTTTTATCAAATAATTCAAATAACCCTCATAATCAGACATGAGAGATTACGTTGTAAGTTTTTGCATGGTTTCGGCGTAGATCTAAATGGCGCCATCTAAGTACTTTAATTTAATTTATCAAAGCAATATTTTTAATAATATATAATATAACACCGTGTACATTGGGTCAAGAACATATTCATACAAGATTTTTGTCAAATAAGTCCTACATAATGCTCTAACGACTATTATTGCAAAATGGCGGATGGCGTCTCTCTCTATACACTCCTGTATGTAAATAAAATCTGTGTACTTACCGTTTCCCAGACGTATTAATTTTCACAACACAATCCAAACACTTATGTTTATTATTAGTGTACCACCAAAACCAAAATGCAATTTACTGAATCCGAAAATGCTACTAAAAACCAAAAACACAAAAGAAAGTAAAGAAACGTTGAGTCGTTGAGTTGAACATCAACAAATAAACTGAAATAAATGGATACCAGCGAACAGCGAACGTGAATGCGCGGTAGTCGGCTGCAGCTGCGCGGTACGGTGTATTGCAAAAAAATCTAAAGCCTATGTATATCCAATATTGGTCATATATTCTCAATATTGGTCAATATTGCGTCAATGTCTGGCCAACATTTACAACAAAACCTCGAATATTGGTAAAAATATTCTAAAGTTATATTGGCCAAACATTGGCTTGCCAATCTATACATAATATTGTGTCACAATATTGGGGCTATATTGATCGCAATAATATTGGAAGTTCGTTGGTTCATCAACATTTTGTTTAACCAATATTTACCCAATATTGATTCCCAATGCAAAGGCAATATTGCAAAAAAATCTAAAGCCTATGTATATCCAATATTGGTCATATATTCTTAATATTGGTCAATATTGCGTCAATATCTGGCCAACATTTACAACAAAACCTCCAATATTGGTAAAAATATTCTTAAGATATATTGGCCAAACATTGGCTTGCCAATCTATACATAATATTGTGTCACAATATTGGGGCTATATTGATCGCAATAATATTGGAAGTTCGTTGGTTCATCAACATTTTGCTTAACCAATATTTAGCCAATATTCGATCAATATTGATTCCCAATGCAAAGGCAAGATTGCAAAAAAATCTAAAGCCTATGTATATCCAATATTGGTCATATAATCTCAATATTTGTCAATATTGTGTCAATGTCAGGCCAACATTTACAACAAAACCTCCAATATTGGTAAAAATATTCTTAAGTTATATTGGCCAAACATTGGCTTGCCAATCTATACATAATATTGTGTCACAATATTGGGGCTATATTTATCGCAATAATATTGGAAGTTCGTTGGTTCATCAACATTTTGTTTAACCAACATTTACCCAATATTTGACCAATATTGATTTCCAATGAAAAGGCAATATTGCAAAAAAATCTAAAGCCTAGGTATATCCAATATTGGTCATATATTCTCAATATTGGTCAATATTGCGTCAATGTCTGGCCAACATTTACAACAAAACCTCTAATATTGGTAAAAATATTCTTAAGTTATATTGGCCAAACATTGGCTTGCCAATCTATACATAATATTGTGTCACAATATTGGGGCTATATTGATCGCAATAAAGGCGCAATATTGGAAGTTCGTTGGTTCAACAACATTTTGCTTAACCAATATTTAGCCAATATTCGACCAATATTGATTCCCAATGCAAAGGCAATATTGCAAAAAAATCTAAAGCCTATGTATATCCAATATTGGTCATATATTGTCAATATTGGTCAATATTACGCCAATGTCCGGCCAACATTTACAACCCAATATTGGCGGAATATCGAGAATCAATCTAAGGCCAATATTGGCTAAATATTGAAATCTTGCTGCAATATTGCGCCAATATTCCAATATTGGGGCAATGTTGCGCCGATATATAGCCAACATTCGGTTCTACTAGGGACTAAAGAAATGCAATGTCATCTTTCTAATAATTTCAAAACCTAATTATTTTTTTGTGGGTGGTTTGATAGCTCACCCTGTATACAAATATATTAACTCAATGAAATAATTTATCTGTAGCGCAACTATAGTTATTAAGTGTTTGCAAAAATATATTGTGATTTATTCGTACTCTGTAACAATTATTTTTAACCATTGGCGGCTTGTGTCCAAAATATTGGGGGTTACAATGATAGAATATAGATCTCAGTACAGATGTAAGTAAAAAACTTTTAGAGTCTTCGGTATATTATACCTTTCTTTACGTATTATTCCTTACTAAAACACTGCTCTCACCGTTGACATGATTCCTTATAATTTTATATAGTTGCAGAATACGGCTCCTGGTAGTGCTAACTTCACAGTACATAATGTCTGCTGTCACTGTTGATATTTTTCCACTTTATACCATGGTATTTATTGTATTGTAACAACACTTTCTTGTAATATTTAAGTATTCTCTTAAGTTTTCTTTTCTTTTATCAACATATGTATTTGGCCTGAGGATGACCATAATGACCGAAACTATTCGCTTAACTTCTTAAAAATGTATCAATAATTTTGTTTGTATATTGTTACGCTGGATTTTGGTGAACTCAATTTATTTCCAAACCTAAACTTTTACAAAATATACAATAATCAACATTAGCGTACCACGTCTTTTAAAAAACTGCACTCTGACACAGGATCATCGACTTATATAACTTTCTTGAACCTTCTCGAACCTTTCAGATGGTTCTTGACACGGAATTACAATTCTAGACATTCCTAGACTGTTTTCTTTTCTTCTTTTGTTCGTACTTTTACTTATGACAACCGATGCACATTGTAGGGTGACATTGCACTTCTTTTATTAGTACATTTCCTATAACAGCCGTAGGCTACTGCAGGGTGCAGGGGGACATTGCTCCATTTTCTTTAATTTTTTGTCCCAAATAACTTGTTTACTGGGGCATGATTGGAGCCAACAAGGAGGATCTGCTAATTTTCACTGACAACTAAATGCGGTAGATCAGGACGTTGATTTTCTTGAGGAAGGTGTAGGGACCTTCCCAGTTTCATTGCAGTTTCTGACAAAGTACTTTTTGGTGCTTGGGATTGTACAGCCACACTGGGTCGCTTCTGTCAAAATGTGTCCTTGTGGCGTACATGTCGATTCTAGCTTCTGCTTTATCGCTGTTGACTTTCAAATGTTCACGAGCGAATCCGTAGACCTTTTCTAATCTTTTTCTTAAGTTCTGTATGTACGTGGTGGGTGTACGGCCCTCTTCTTTAATAGAGATCTCTAAAAAGATGATCATGGGGAAGCTTAATCTCCCTTCCAATAATTAACATAGATGGAATATAACTGGTAGATTCATGTTCAGAACTTTGGTAGGCTAGCAGAAATAGGGGAATTAAAGTGTGCCAGTCCTTTTGGTTTTTAAAGAGGAACATTGAAAGATAGTGGTATATGGTTCTATGGTGTCTTTCTATCATTCCGTCGGACTGTAGGTGGAGAGGCGTAGTGTGTATTTTCCTGATGTCTAACAATTTCATTAATTCTGGCCATAATTTGAATTCAAAATTTCGTCCTTGGTCAGAATGCAATTCCAGAGGGACTCCATGTCTCGCTATGACGTTCGTCATGAATTATTCTACTACTGTCATCACTTCCTGCTTAGGAATAGGTGCTATTTCAGGCTACTTCGAAAAATAGTCCATTACAACCATCAAGTATTTGTTTTCTCTCTCTGTTAAAGGAAGTGGTTTGAGGATATTTATGGCGATTCGGTTGAAAGGCTCTTCGGAAAGGAACTGTGCCTTTTTATCTCGGCTTCTTGTTTTAGGCCCTTTTCTGCCATTGCATAAATCACATTCCTTACACTAATTTTCCATTTAGTACCAAAATGGTCTCCTGAACAGCTGCTATGAATCTCCTCCAATACACTTCTGACATGTGATTTCGGCAGTACCATTTGTCGGACTATATGTACTCCATCGGGGCTCTTTTGGTGCAGCAGGCCATCGTGAAGATATAAGGAATCCCACTGGGTGCAGTATCCTTTAATAATTCCACTACATCTGGCTATCTCTTATCTTACCAAGTCTATTTTTGAGCCATTCTTGGACAACTTTAAAGTCATTGTCAGGTTTGCAAGAATGATTTCGTTTTCGTCACCCTCTGGCTTGATAGTGGTTGTCTGAAGAATAACTTTATCAAACGGTTCCACTTGTTTTTCTATAATTTTACAGTCTTAGCATTGTCGTTCCAAACAGGGTCGCCTCGAAAGAATTTCTGCCTTGCCATTAAGACGGTCTGACGATCTATTTGTTGTAGTACTTCCTGATTATTGCTAGAAAGCCAGTTAGGTGTGGGTGACTGGCTTCTACTAAAGGCATATCTGCTCTAATTACTTTTTGTTGGACTTCGTGACGGGCTTCAGGAGGTTGATCTAGGTACATTTCTTGCCTCATTCCCTAATTCCTGATTTATAGAAAGAGCCCTGCTTTTACAGGTTTTTTTAAGATACCCGATTCTTCCGCTATATAAGAAATCTTTGGGCACCTGTGGATAGGTCAGATGAAGCAATATTTTTATATCTACCTCTAATTTCTGTAGACTCTCATTATGTTTCTGACAACGAACCTTTAGCTGGCTTTGGAATACCCGTTTCAAATACAGCTGGCCTTACCTTGTCTCCAATGTTTGGACGAGAGACGAATAACTGGGTTCCTCTTGGGAAACTAACTGCAAAACAGTTGCTGCCTGTCCTTACAACGACACTATCAATGAAGCCACAATTTCTTTCTTGGTCCAGCCATTGGCTCTAGCTGCAGCTTCAAATTAAAGTAGATACGTTTTTTATATTGTCTGGCCGACAAACGTGGGTGGCCTAATGGTCTTGCTAGTATGGTTTTGTGAAACTGGGTTTTGAATGTGACTTTGTTCGGTTATAGAGGTAGTGTTTTCAGCTTCAATGTTGCCTAACGAAGCTAGGCTACGAATTCATTTTACTAAATCAACCATTTTAGTTATAATTTACCTGTTCTTGTTCTAAATTAACTTTTAAATTCTTTTGCTATTGCTCTTAATTAGCTTCTAAGTTTTTTTTCTTCTTCTAAATTAGTTTTTATGTTTTCTTGCTATTGCTCTGAATAAGCTTTTACATTTTCTTGTTGTTGTTCTAAATTAGTTTTCAAATTCTCTTGGTATTGCTCTAAATTAGTTAATAAATTCTCAAAATTAGTTTTTATATTTTCTTGCTGCTGTTCTAGATTAGTTTTGAAATTCTGTTGTTATTGTGCTAAGAGATCTATTCTACTGTTAAGGTCACCTGTTTCTTGCTTAAGGTTTTGTTGAATTTGTAGCAACCCATTCATAATGTTTACCTGTGCTTTTCTACGCCTCTCGTTCTTCTCTTTTTTCTCGTGTTTTCTGTGCCTTTCATTTTCCTCTTCTTTCTCCTTTGTGTACATTTTCTTTTCCTCTTCTCCTTTCCTTTCCCTTTTCTCTTCTTTCTTCTCCTGCGCCTTTCCTTTTCTTCTTCTTCTCTTTCCTTTCTGCGCCTTTACGTTTCCTCTTCTCGCCTTTCCTTGTCCTCTTCCATCTTCAAAACCATGCTGGGTGACCTAAAGTAACCATGTTTGTTTCATACTCAGTGAAACTAATATTTACCATAAACTTTTATTTTGGATCTCACCGCTGCCACCAGATGTTACGCTGATTTTTGGTAATTTTTCATTCATTTTATTTGTATCATTGCCCGCAAA
This sequence comes from Psylliodes chrysocephalus, assembly GCA_927349885.1. NCBI lineage: Eukaryota > Metazoa > Arthropoda > Insecta > Coleoptera > Chrysomelidae > Psylliodes > Psylliodes chrysocephalus. Next base: position 77,608,194 of record OV651815.1, read on the forward strand.
AATCATAGTCACAAAAAGAAGCTTGTTTCACGAGCACTACTAGAGGTTATTTCAGCATTAACTGAGGTATATTTCAAAAAAGGGATGAGAGACAAATTTTTTTTCCACAAAAAATTTGCGACAAAAAGCGACAAATTATCCATATAAATAAATGACATTTACACTCATTTATGTGATTGGTAGTGCTAACTTTCCTTAAAAAATTAGCATTAATTGGAGGTTATTTCCAAAAGAGGAGGAGCGACAATTTTTTCCACGACAATTTAACTAGAAAAAAGCGACAAATTCTCCAATATTCAAAATTTATAGGTAGTGCTAACTTCATGGACGTCATATTTTGTGCAATTTGGGTAGATTCTGTTTTAAAACTAAAGCTACAAATGTAATATGGAAATTGTACAGAAAAATTTAAAATTCAGAAAATCTTCTATTTTTGTTGATTTGTGAGAAATGTTGTAACTGGACGTTGACTGAAACGAAAAAGTACAAAATGCATTAAAATTTAGAATAATAAAATTACCAACGAGCATTTAATTGTTTTGAGTCAAGCCTTTTCCACACTTCGTAAACACCCGTATACTAAACTAATTGACCATCCGGTACAACCACAATAGACCGAAAGACTCTATTGAATCATTCCAACGTGTTTTTTTTTACCAATATCTCATCGTAATGTCTCATTCGTAGAGGCTCCTTAGACAATGACAGCTTGATTCCTTTCCCCAGGTCTAATGTCCGTAACGAATGAGGCGGCAGATGCTCTAAAGAATAACGTGTCAAGCGTTTTCTGACAAATTACACTGTTAAAACATCAATCGTTTTGCCACTAGGATGCGAAGTTTTAATTGTTTCGTGCACGCTCGCAATTTTATCTGAAGAAATTGAACGAATGAGATTTCTATTTAAATGAATTTGTCAATCACGTCAATTTCTTATTGAAAAATTGAAGAATAAATTCATTAAATTCTTCACAATGAAGACAGTTTTACAATGTCACATAAATGATGTGAGTTCAACAAATGTATCCACACAACTTCCTTAAAAATATGACACCAAATTGTGCATAGCACTAGAAAATCCACCAGAGGTCTCCAAAATATGAGGTAGGTACTGTAAATTAAAACAATTAATGACGGCGAAGATTCAGAAAAATTCAGTTAATTTCAGCTTCATCAAGTGAAAAATACACCTGTATCCTATTTTTTAAAAAATAATGGTAATTTATTAATGTCTACCTACTCTACATACTCTATGTAACAAACGAAATAAAAAGTAAAAACAATGAGAATAAATAATAATAACCCATATTTCATCAAAACAAAATGAGTACATTACTATTTTTCACAATTTCTATAGTGTAAGAGACAAAACAATAATTAAATAGGGAAAATAGGGTTTATTCTTTCCTACAAAATTGTAAATATTGTTCAAATGGATTTTGGAAAAATAAGTTTTAGGTAATTTGACATTTTGATGTTATGTTTATAGAAGAGTAGGTATTAAATTATAATTGCCACATTTTAGATAATTAAAAAGTACATTCCAAAGCAAGGGCGGCTCCAAGGGGAGGGGGATGGGGGCCATGCCCCCCCGAGTTGAAATTTCTTACGATTTACGGGCCTTTTATTCAAAAAATATGCTTGGCTAAAAATTCGTCTTGGAGCCGCCCTTGTTCCAAAGATAAATGCTTCTTTTGTTATCAATTACATGGAGGGATTTCCTAATTGCAATAAAAAGTTGTTCTTACAAGGCAAACAATTTTTATATTGATGAATAGGGTAGGTACAAAAATGTTAATCTGGAAACCTTAATAACATATATGCATAAGTGTTGTATTAAACTTTTTTATATACACAGAGGATTGTTTTCAATAGGTTAATTAACTCTTAACTACTTTGCTTCAATCATTTACAAAATAAATCAAAGGTTTGTAGGTGTGTACAAACCGATAGATAAAGAAAAAGGAAGAAAAGGTAAGTCTTTTCCAGTGTGGAAATTTTATTAGTATTCGCCAAGAGCTTGCGACTGTTATAATATTATGAGGGCATTTAATGTAAAAACAAAATAAATTTATCAATAATTCAATTGTTCATGTTTACATTTATAATATCCCGATGGTATCTTAACAGTCAAACCAAAAGCGCTAATACTAATAAAATTTACCCACATAATCACTTAAAAAATTGAAAATATAAATTTAATTTTAATATTTTTATTTTCATACGTGTTAATCTCTATTTTTATGGTACACCATTGTGCTCTGGCTGATCGCATCTCTATAGCACATGGTACCATGGCATAGTATGCCTGAGTATACTTTGTCTGTGGCCCACTACGATGAGTGAGCCCAGTCGAGCGAGGGGATTTCGCGAATGCATATTGCTAAAAAAGAGACAAACACGCTAACAGATCCGTGAAACTGCATAAAAACACATTAATTTACACGCCGCTCACAAACAAGTTGTGACGTCACAAAATAGGACAGGGCATACGAACCTTGCCAAATCAGTGTTGTCAGTCTAGTACAATTTACAATTGTACTAGATGTAATTTCTCGAAGAATCTGGTACTCTAGGACACTCGAAGCAAAATCTATTACTTTTTTTCCTCGGCGTGTAGCAGTGTTCGCGTGTAAAATATATATTGTGTTCCTTGTTTGTGATCGTTATCCATATAGAACCCCTTTTTTCATCTTTAATGAATTAGATGTCACTGCAAAGAGAATTCGAAAAATCTGGTACCTTTAAGGAATGTGGTATATTTTTTAGACAAATCTGGTACATAAGAGAAACATATTTTACCAACACTATTCCAAACCAAACAAACTATCATCTGTTATACTATCATTCCTATACTATAAAACAATCTAAATAAAAATTGATAAGACTATTTCAATTATGCTCATTTAAAAAAATGTGTTTAATTGAGAACTGCAACTTTAATAAATTGGAAGTTTGTGTGTCAATTCAACGATTGTTCCTGAAAAACTTCTTTAAAGCAAGGTAAATAAAAGTATCTATTTTTTAGGGTATGTTGTTTTATTTACCTATAATTTAATTTTACGACTCTAATTTATGTTTTATATTTTGTTTCAGTGTCTTAAACCATTCTAAGACTACTTTAAAATGATCATATATTTTGTACCCAACTGTAAAGTGAGAAGTAAGCAAAAATTTGTAAATAGGAAATAAGATAAAGAGATAAATGGTGTTTCACTTTACAAGTGTGAATCAGAAAAATGGATCAACCATTTGAATTTAATATTCTCATAATGAGAAACTTTGCATTGCATTACCTAAGAAATGGTATGTACATTTAAAAAGGTTAAATAAAGTTATGTCTGTCTGTAATTATCAATCATGTTACCCCCTAGCGTAGATTGTGTGTTTGGTACAAACTTGAAATGTTTTACTCTAATAACATTTTATTATTTTATTCTAGTGACTTTTTGTTTTGTCTTTATATTTTCAAAAATATTAGGTGTATTGGTAATTTGGATCCATGTAGGTGTTAAATAAAAATAAGGCTGTTGGTAAATTAGTTTACAGCTGGTAATAAATTATGTCTCGAAAATAGTAATAAGTATCAAACATTCATTGTGATTATGACAGGCACTTAACAAGTCACGTCCTACATATCTGCATGCTCTGGGTAATTAATCCTATAAGTACATATCAAAACATAAATAATCTATCTACAATTAAACAATAATTTGAAAATATAGCTGAAGCAGAGTTATCCATTTGACAAAATTATAAAATTTTGTTTTTTCATTCTGTTATTTATTAAAACACATATTTCAGTAAACATAGACTCAATTGTGTGAAAGTCAGCAATGAGAGTAGGACAATAACCAGAGCAAGAATACTTTGAATAACATTTTACAATGTGTATTTCACTATTATAGTTCACAGATTTCTGTAAATTTTCAATTATGTGCTGCTATTCAAACTTTTAGTATCCTTTGATAAAAGAAGTTGAATATTATTGTTGACTTCTTTAAACTGTTTATTTTACCTTTTACATTTTTTTTCCACTCTTCACTCAGTAGTCTGCGAATAGTTATTATAGGTTTACTTTGTCCGTCTGTCCGATGTCAGGTGTTTGGTCTGCACGATGAGTTAAAAACCAAAAATGATATCAACTTGAAAATTTTAAGCAAAACTCAAGCTTTATAAGGGCACAAAACCTATTAATTTTGAAAAAATCTAATTAAAAATAGGGGGTTAGGATGGGTTAAAAAAAAAAACCTATATTAAAAACGAAAAGCGATACGACATGAAATTTTTAGTAAAAATGAAGCTCTATAGGAAGATAAAGCACAAGTTATTGATTATGAAACAATTTGAATAATTTAGGGAGTTAAGCGGGGTTGAAATATTAAAAAAAAAAAACCGTAACTCAAAAACGAAAAATGATATTAACTTGAAATGTTTAGCAAACATCAAGCTCTATAAGTAGATGAGACCTATTGATTACAAAAAAAATTAATAAAAGTAAGGGGTTAAGGGGGTTGAAATAGTTAAAAAAATTATCTCAGAAGCGAACAATAATATCAACTTGAAATTTTTGGAAAAATCAAGCTCTACTAGGGTATGAAGATTATTGATTCTGAAAAAAATCTGATTGAAAAGGGGGTTTATTAAACTATGAAGAGTATAATTTAGAATGCCACACATTATATATATTGTTTTTCTAGTATTTGTGTAATATTATGTATTGCTATGGGACTAATCTTATAAAATAAACATTTTAGTTCTCTTGGTTTATTTGCCAATAAAAGGTATTATAAAATATATTATTTTATTTGACATGTGTGACAAATTGTGAAAATGATTAAATTTACAATAAAACTGAAAAATGGTAGGTAAAGTTTTATATAATAATATTTTTCACATAAAAATCATTGTCAAGCTTTCTATATAACCTGATATATATTTGAAAATAATCTCAAAATATGAAGAAAAGTCAGTTGACTAACTAATAAGATGGTTTTCAACGTATTAAAAACAAAACAAATATTACAATAACTAAAATATTTTATTATTTATTCGTTGACTAACAGTTGTAGTGCTTGAAAACAGTATGATATTCATAATAATAACTACACTTAATACAAATTCAAATAACAAAAAAAAACGATATTGGCTCTTGTACAATGTAATGAAGTCAATTTTCATTACTATATTTCGGCCTATTCCGGATATAAATTTCAATTTTTAATTTTTATTTTATTTTAACTTCATGGGTAGACCCTGTATATCGAGTGGGGAGCTAGCCTGCTTGGGCATAGAGAGAGAGACTGGAATTCAGAATTCGGATTATTAAAAATCATTCAATTGACTTTACTGATTCGACTAGCATCTGCTGCTTTTGCTCCGATATACACCGCTGAAAATTATCGCCGATACCGTAGTTAGGTACACCGAATTTGTTTACATTTTTTTTTGTCGACGGTTCTTGAGTTAAAACGTTCGAATACCGGTTTCATTTGAAATAATTATTCCGTTTTCGATTTTATTTAATAGAAATAATAATTGATTTCAGATTTTCGTTAAAAATATTTTGATTTACAGATAAATTATTTAGTTTTGATTTTATTTAGAAACATTGGAAATTAGTTTTGGTTATTAGGAAATAGAAACTTTGTTTCTATTTTATTAATTAATTAATTTTATTACGACCGTGAATTGTGTTTCTATTTTACAGTAATAGTAAACCTAATTTCAAATTAAATTCCGTATACAGTTGATTAGTTAATTTTCATTGCGACCGTGGATTTTGTTCCTAATTTTTTTTAAGTATTAATAAATTTAAATTTAAATTAAATTCCGTACATAGTTAATTACTTAACTTTTACTACGACCGTAAATTTTGTTTCTATTTATTCACAATCTGGTTTAACTTTTTTTTATTTATGTTTCTATACTTGGGAATAGAATTAGTTCGAAAATTGGAAAGTTGAAATAGTATCATTTTTCATGTTGAGTGGACTGATTGTGGCGAGAAAGCTCACATGGGATTAGATACTATCCCGGTTTTAGATTTTATTTAGATTAACCCCTATCCGTGATTAACATATTAGTGTTTTTCTTATGTTTGAGAGGGCTGGTTTTGGCGAGTACCCTCATCATAGGATAAATACTGACCCGGTTTGATATTTTGTTTTGTGTTTGAGTGGGCTGGTTGTGGCGAGTACACTCATCATAGAATTAAATACTAACCCGGATTTTGATTATTTTCTTTTAGTTACCTCCGCGCCGTGATTAAAATGATAGTATCATTTTTATGTTGAGCGTGCTGGTTGTGGCGAGTGCACTCCTCATAGGATTGATACTATCCCGTTTTCTTATCATTTCTCTATTCCCCATTCACTAAAACAAGGAGGTTTGTTTCAGTTTCAATACCGACTAGAGAGTTAACCAGATAACTTTTACTACGACCGTGATTTTAATCTTTTTTTTACGAAACAAAATATTTAACTGTAATCTTTATGCCGATTTAAGAGTTAACTAATTAACTTTTGCTACGACCGCCATTATTTGTTTTTGGTTTCGTTTTGGCTCAACCACCGATCCGACAAATTTATTAATTAGATACTATTGCCACCGAGCATCTTTCTTCTAATTTTAATTCTACCGTCTGATTGAGACTAATCATTACTGGCCGATCTGTTTGTTTTTATTTTGTTCAGGGTTTTAAAATTACGAGCGGGGGTGGGCGTTGAAATAATACTTAAATTTTTTTATTGTAAATAGTTAAAAATTCAATATATGTGTCAACGTTACCTTGACTGTTACTGAAGTTACTGAACCCTAATTTACTTCCCCCTTTATTTCAGCAGTGAGAAATTCTTTATCACCACAAGCAACGATTAAAGCCCGTTACTTGTGGTTACTTATTACCTGTGTCTGAGTGACCAACGACCCCTGGAATTTTTCATCTCCATCTGTGCTGCCCGAGTACTTTCGACGCCGTTTCGAAAGTTTGTGGAGTAAACCACACATCAAATCTGGCGCCCGAGAGCCGTCCCGTCAACAGGCGTCATTTGTAAGTAATCGTTTTCTCTGAGGCGAGAAAACCCCTTACAACAAAGTTTTAACCCGAACTTACAATGATAAAATTATTGGAGAAAGTGAACACCCATTTTAAATTAGTGTGAGCCGGCACTGCTACGAATGATATATTATAGTTGCAATACTTTATAATAAATTATTCGTTAAGTTCTGACTTACACTGTATTCAACAATTTCAATAACCTCGAACCATACGCCACTATCGGTAAAAAGCCGGTGTTCTTTTTTGTTTAGCTCGCGAAATTGTTTTCTGGTGGGTTAAACGCAAATTTATCAGTAAATCGATGTTTTTTTGATTTCTGGGCCCTGGTCAATAACAGCGAGATATATTTTGAGGGAATTTTCCAATAAACGCTTAGGCGGATTTAATTTTTCAAATATTAAGTTAGTAGGTACATGTGTTTCAGGTTGAAATGATTTTTTGTGCATTTGTACAATTTACGAAATTTTAAAGCTGTTTGACTAATTTGATGATAAAACGTCTCGCTACAGTAAGTAATTTGGAATAACTGTAGGAGGTTAGTATTTAAATAGTACAAAGTAAAATTTGCGTTAACCATTTACAATTCAAAAGTTTACTAATAAATGATTGGAAAAGTTTCTTTAATGCTAAATAAAGATTTTGCTATTTTTTTAGACGTTTTTGTTCTGGGTGTTCTGAGGTGCTCTCAAGGACGATAAATTATTATATCCAACTGGTGGTAGAACTAACTATTGAACAGTACAACAAAATACATTTATCTATAAGAGGCTTTCCAAATTATAAATATTTCCAAGTTTTTAATAAATTTTTAGGTTGTTGGCCACTTGGTCGCCGCGGTTAGTTTTGTCAGCGGGGTTCCGTAATCTCATCGACCACTTGGTCTCCAGTTTTAAAATCAGGTAGGCCTCTTGGTCGCCGTAGTTATCAATCATTAAAGGTATCTGTTTCGATTTATTGAAAATAATATTTTTAAGAAAAAAATAGTTTAACTGATTTTTATTATTTTCCACGTGAATAGAAATTTTTAACTGATATGATATGGTACAGAATGTGGGTCAGGAAAAGAATAAAACCAAATTAAAAAAACACTTATAATTAATAGAAAACAATATAAAATTATACATAAAAAAAAAGTAGGTACAAAAGACACAAAATACCAAATAAAAATTATTTAAGAAACCCAAATTGCAATTAGTTTTTGTAATGATAAGAAACTACTTTGATAAATTGAGTTCGTGAAAAGATCTTATTTTTATATTGTTCTATTACGTTCGTTAAATACGCATGCCGTTTTTTTGTAATTAGTGTTTTTAATTTTGTTAGGTATATGTGTACTGTTTAATTTCACATAAGTATTTAACTGAATATCGAGAATTACATTAACAAATTTGAATATATCGGGATGCGCCGAATAAAAAGCAGAATTAAAATGTTTGTGGAAAGACTCACAAGCATTTGTTGTGCGTTCTGTGGAACTTGTGCACGATGCCCACATTGTAGGCGAGAAGTCAGACGTATCGCTAGTATACGTATTAATCATATAAAGAGTATATGAAGTTAATCTCTCGTCAAATGGCATTATTGGAATTAAATCTTTACAAAAACACTCTGCCACTTCAGTACTTTCCAAAAATAAAATGCCGAAAGTGTAATGAAGCCATTTGCCGATTTCAGAATTTTCATTTTTATATTCGGAAATCAAACCCAGATTTTGTATCTTACGTAACCACGATTGGGTTAAATGAAATCTACATCCAATAATTAAGATATCAGGCCAAATCTGTATAATACCAGTGTGTATGGCTTTCTCAAAATCGCAAATAACTTTACACAGCTTCCAATCTAAATTTAAATTATTATAACAGTAATCTTTTAATAATTTAAATGCAGTTGCATAGGTACTTGCTCTTTTATCTGGTAAAACAAAAAATGCCAATGGTATGTAGTGTCCGTTATCAACAGCATGTATAGTGAAAAATTGTAAAAAAAATTTAGGGCAATAATTAAATGTGCCGTCGCAATAAATACTATCACGAGAACACAAGTATTTTAAATTTGAATCACATGAAAATAAAATAATTTGTGAATCTTCATTGTTAAATAATAAAAATTGTTCACCCTTATTTGTAACACATTGTATTGCTTTCAGTACACTATGAACATCACTGATACACTTTGGCAAAGGTGGCAATATACTTCTTCTTGCCCTGTATATGCTTCGTCTGATGAGGTCAACATCCGTAGGGGATACATTAAAAGTATTTCCTTCCCCTCGGATTCCGTTATTAATTAACTTACTGGGTTTAACGCAAATATCTTCTGTTGCCTTTCTTTTCAATCCGTTTTTTTTACATCTAAATGGTCCGATGGTGGATGATTGTGTTCACTCTTAGATTTCAATAAGACAGTTTCCGAATCGTCCACTCCAATAGTCGCTTTACACCCACGACGAGTACACTTATATGATACACCTAACTTTGTTTCCTTGTCTTTTCCAAATGTATATTTTTTTACAATTAACAACTTTTTTCCTTTTACACTTAACATCGACTCCATTGCAACACAAACTCAAAACTTCTTTTATGGAATAATGAATAAAATGAGAATCACTTTTAAAATAAAAAAATTAATCTTTTCAGTAAGAATGCAGACAATTAACTGATGAAAAATATTTTTATTTTAGTTCTCGACAGGTCACAAACCGATATTATAATTAGAGTAATTAAATAACCCCATAATTTTCTTGGAACCCTTAATCCAGGTTTGGAGACCAAGTGGCCTATACCTTTCGAATAGCGAAAGGATTAAATTTGGGTAAAACTGACCGCGGCGACCAAGAGGTATATTCCCAATTTTTATTACATTTAATTTAGCACGATAGCTAAGTATTCATACACTTGTCCATTTTAATAATATTCGATACCATGCGATGGGAGACATTCTGAATGTATTAAAATTGGATTTAACTGACAATAAGAGCCCTGATGATGGTTACAAAATTTATTTTTAATATATAATTTGCACGAAATACTAATTTTTTCATTGTCAGATTCATTTAATAATAAATCTAACAAACAACTCCTAGAAGAAAAAGAATTAATTAAAATAAAGCCAAATAAAATTTAAATACATTTATCTGCCACATAAAATTTTTGATTGATATGCCCCCAATTGTTAATAACTTAGCCATTGCACCTGCAGAGAAGGTGAGAATATAATGTACTAAAACTGTAATTTAATTAATATTAAATGACTATTAAGGACAGGAAGTGACATACAATCAAATATGTTTGTATAGGGTCTGTTTGAAGACTGGGCGGCAGGGCACAGATGGTAAGAGATTATAAACAAAATAAATGGTAGTACCTAATCACTTGCTTCGTTTAGTAAACGTTTTTTACTGATTTTTTTTTAATCATATGTTCTGGAACTGGGTTTAAACTTTAGTATAAAGTGTCCTAAATTGGTAAAATCTAAGTACTATAATAATATACAGGGTGTTTCAAAAAGGTATGTCATAAATTCTTCCACAGATATACTACCAAAAAATAAGTGAATTTGGCTATATTTACCTATATCAAAAACTGGCTCCCAACAAAGTTACAGGGCGTTAAACTAACATTCAGAAAAACGTTTTTCTTTTTGTAAGAGGCGCCTTTGAAGGCAACTGGAGTTAAAATCTGTAACACCACTGATTTCAATAGGTTTACTATGTTTTTCAAATTTAGAAAATAAATATTCAACTTTAATGTCTTTTATTATTACATTATTGGATACCAGATTAGCTTTTTATAGCAAATTATTCTCAAGTCTATTCAGGTACTTACTTACCTAATTTGGAGACCAGTTCACAGTGACAGCATTATTATATCACTAAAATTCAGAGTTGTCAGCAGTGATTTCATCATGAATAACGTTACCCATCCTGAGTTGATTGACTTTATTTATGAATTAACAAATGGAAATGCGGATAATTTACCAGGACAAATATCTATCAGAGTAATTCCATGTGCTAAAATATTTAGAACGCTACAAGCAAGATTAAGTAAAAACAGTGGCGTGCTGTGACATTTTTGGAAGGCGAAGCGATTGTATAAAAATACAGCAGGCCAGTAAGCACAGCGCTGCAGGCGAAAATTTTTCGCAACGCTTTCACTATTTTGTCAAAATCTTGCTTCTTTTTTTTCCTCATTACTACAGATATTTGAGATTGAGATTTTTGAAGTGTTACTATTACTTTATTACCTAGTTTAGTACTAAAAGCTATAAAAAACTTATCATTGAAAAGCTTCCTTGGTTTATTTAAACGTAAAAAAAACAGTTAGCTGAAGTATTTTTTTATTTTTTCCAGCTTTTTTCGCACAGTTGACACAGCAGTTGACATTTATTTATACTTGAGATCTATTCGCCTATCTTCAATGGCTGCAAATTTGTCTATAAAATCGTCATAAAATTTTGAATTTTCTGATAACTGTTTAACAAGCTGTTTTTCAATAGATATTAGGGCTAAATTAGAGAGTCTGTTTTCACTTGTTGAATTTTGTTTAAAACTTTATAATGCGCTTTAAAGCTGAAAAACTTCGCTCAACTGACGCATTTGTGGCTGGGATGGTTCGTACTAATTCACACAACTTGACGACTTCACAAAGGGACTTATTTAAACCAGTTGTTATAAGAAAATTAAACACATTGATGGGCGTCTTTATATCAATAATTTCAGTTGTTTCATAAACAACACTTAACTGAGACTTTAATGCTGGAATATCGAAAAAATTTCCATAATTTAATTTTAGTGAATTAAAAGCTTCCGATGGAAATTTTGATGAATCGTAGTTACTAATATTAAAATTGCACAAGTCAACAAATTTTAAATCGTTAAAGTTTTGAACTTGAGTTTCATTAGTTGTAAAATATTATCAAACATTTCGGCGTATATTTGAAGTCTGTCGCCAACTTGATTAATTCTAATTCTCTTTCTTTCAGGTTCTAAGCCAATGTTTTGAGTCTTATTCCAAAAGTGTTCAAACTGATCTCGTTTTTTATTCATTTTATTTTTAAAATCATTAATTTGTTTAATACAAAAGCCAATGTCATTTGACTATGCCTGTAAAATGTCGAATAAAATGTCAGTAAAAGGGAAGATCTCTGCAAAAATGTTGAGCAAAAAATTGAAATCAAAGTTTTGTTTGAGCCAATGCAAATACCCTTTAGCGCAGTAACAGTTTCAGTATCTCATCCCATGTTTCTTTATTATCCCAAACATCTTGAAAAAAGTGTATCAAAGAATCACGGTATTGAAACACTGTTTGCACTAAACGTCCATTGTAGTTCCATTGCGTCGGAGCAACTTTTGAAAACCTTTTTTGAACGTGAATGTCCAAAGCGCGAGTTCTTTTCGATGACTTTGAAAAGAAGAAAGCCAAACCAATAAGCGTCGAAAAGAAAACTTTGCAATCTTTAATGTTATCCATGCTTCGCGTTAAAACCAAATTAAGTCTATGTGCTATACAGTGAATGAAAATTGCATGTTTAAACTTCTCTTTCACTTTAGCTTGAAGGCCTCCTAAATGGCCAGCCATTACGGCAGCACCATCGTAGCTCTGGGCAACAAGCTTAGAACCACATTCTAAACTTGAAATAATGTCACAAACAATTTTAAACAATGCATCTGCAGTTCGTTCGCTAGTGACGTCCAAAAATCCTAAGAATCGCTCTTGAGGAATGCTATCCAATACATATCGCACAACAATGGATAATTGACTTAAGTTTGCTACATCTGTGGTTTCATCAAGCGCAATTGATACGAAAGGTGCTTTTTTAATTTCACTTTTAATGTGATTCATCATAACGTCGGCAGTGCATTTAATTAAATCATTTTGGATTCTGTTTGAGGTACCTCGGAAAGTCGCCGAATCAATAAAATGATTTTTTAGGGTATTATCGTATTTTGCTAAAACAGAAGGACCATGTAAATTCCTCGATTGGCGGATCTACTTGCTTCATTGTGACCCCTAAAACTTAGTTCATGCTCTCCCAGGAAACAAGTTACATCTATTAATCGTTGTAAGACGTCCCTATTTTTTTACCCTTTCATTGTGAATTTTGTTGCTTATTTTTAAATGATTGTCCAAATTATGTTCAATGCGATAGGTCCCGAATGTTTTTTCTTTAATTGTAGCACTTATATGAGATTTGCTATTTACATGTAGTTTTACAGTTTTGTGAAAATTATTCAAGTCTGTAATACCGACTGAGTTCCAATGTATTTTTTCGACTATATTAAAAAATAGGCAAGGCCAGCAAAACAATTTCTTCAAAGTTTTGCAGCCGGTTAACCATTCATACTTTTCATAGAACCCTACGTGAAAATGCCTGGTAAATTTCTTTGCTGATTTTTCTACTTTCGTCTCTAAATTGATAGGATCCTTTAGTCTATTAGAATTAATAATGTCCGTTTTCTCTCCAAAATTTTTCTACTTGAAACTCCTTTTTTTAATAAAGAGCATACAATACAGACACAATTTACATTATTATTGTTCCTCCATTTTAAAAAAGAAAAACCGAAATCTACCTAAAATCTAAGATTTTCCTCACACGTCGATTCGCGGTGCGAATTGCAATAAGCGTAAGGCGACGTAATAATTGCTGCCTATCTACTGTATTTCATGTGCCCAAACAGACTGAAACTGTCGCTGCAAAGCAGGGTCAATAACACTAAGCGAAATCACTTGCAAGATGAATAGGTTATTTCAAGAGGCGCTTCCGCTGACAGGCCGTTTGTACGTTTACACAATTAATTTTCTCATGGGTGGTGCGTGTGTTTACATACCAATGAATTGTTAGAACATTTACGAAGTTTACGTAATGTTTCAGAGAAAATATAGTACCTATTTTAATATTAATTTCTATGCATTGTGAACTTAAAAATATTTATTTTTAAATTTCAAAGTGTAGGGAAGCGGTGCTTCCCCCGCTTCCATGGACCGCACGCCCCTGTAAAACATGTACGTCAATTCATTTTACGTAAAAAAAGCAGTGGAAGTGATAATATGCCAGAGGGTGCAACTGCTAAAAAATTTCAATCGACTGTCTCGAATCTGTTCTCACCCACTTCTATTCTTCAAAAAAGGAAAGCGGGATGCGAATTGAAGACTTCCGGTAAATTAAGTTAGAATGGAGAGAATCACTTGACTACCCGGACTTGTCCGAGGCGCAAATCCGGGATTCTGTAAGTGAGTCAGCTACTCCTTCGAATATTGACGTTTCAAAATGAAAATAAAATGAAATTTTCCCTTATACAATATTTTAGATAGATAAAAGTTTTCGTCTTTCGAGAAACTCTTGAGGAAACCAAATTATTTTTTAGTTTTTGGAGAGATTGTCTATGTCTCTTTAGATACAGAGTACAGAGTACAGAGGTGATGATATAAAAGTTTCGTTAACGTAATGTGGATACTTTAAAAATAGCATATTATAATTATAAAACAAAACAACAAATCCCATGCACGATTTTTCGTTTATTTTTCAAATCGTATAGAAAAGTAATATTTTTCTACTGATGCATTTTCATTATCTGTAATTATTCTGAGCAATAACTATTAAAATAAATGTAAAATAATTGCAAAATACAAGGAGACTTCGAGCATAAATAAGAAAATTAAAGACTCACACCTATAATTTGACTAATTTATAATTAATATTTTAACCAATTTAAATGTAACTTTTAGAAGAGAAATATTCAGACATAGGCATAAATAAATCCTGAAATCTTGCACACAACAATTAGTTTTATACAATGGAAAACATTGTAGAAAATTGCCGTTGTCATACTCAAAACGCAGTAAATATTGATTTGTGTGTAATTTACAGCCTTTAAAATTGCTTCGGTTTATACAGGGTGTGTCTTATTGAAAGAAAGTTTTTTAGTAGGTATCTAAACTCAAATAACCGCAAAAACAAAGTTAATATTTAAATAGGGGAAGTATGCCGATGATGGCCCCCTTAAGAATAATGCCTTATAGTTTTTATATTTATTAATATTTTTTTAGCCAGTTCAGCTCTTTCTACGGGTCTTGATAAAGGCTTTCAAGACCTGCATTGTATTCTAGACAGTATTTTTTTAAAAACATTTAAAGTGGTCCAACATAGGAATATATATTCCATTGATGGACCCCGGAGTCTTCCTATGTTGGACCACTTAGAATATGTAGGTATAAAAAATAATGAGAGGGCATTTGTTTGTTATATTTTATACCATAAAGATCACATTCCTCAAAACAAACCGCAAAATAAAGTTTAAAGTAAAATAAATTATTTATTATTCTTAAAAAAAATAAAATATAAAAATCACAAAAGTTGAAACACAAGCAGAAAAATACCTTACTAATCATTTATTCACAGAGTTCACAAACGAACAACTTGCATCTAGGGCTAACTCCCGCACAATCATTGTGGCACCAAGAGTTATAGACCTGACACTGAATCCACTTTTCCCTTGATTTTGATTGTAAATAAAGTTCATTGCAATAAAGACATGCAACGTCGTCCGAACTGTCTTGGTCCAGATATTTTTCAAGAATCCCTTGATTTTCTTCATCACTGTCACTTACAGAATCTTTATTATTTAAAAAAACTTGTCGCTTCGCTGTTCTCGCATTAATTTTTCGTAACTTGACTGCCTTTTGAAGAGCTATTTCTTTAAGCTCATTAAGTTCCGGTGTAGAATTCAACATTCCTGTTTTTCCGCGTTTTCTACCTTTTCGTTGAATTGACCGAACTTCAGCGGCTGAAGGCGGAGGACAAATATCTTTGATCGATATATTAAGAGCTGATTCGGATAATACGTTGAGAACTAGTGATTTAGTCATAGTTTGTGTAGTGCAAGTTACTGGCAAAGAAACAAACCTTTCCAGTGGAACCCTATTTTCTTGTTGATTAGTTGGAGAGTCCTTATTACCTTGATTGGAAGATCCTGGCATAGCATTTTCGGACAATGAATCGTTTTCTTTAGTTTTAAGGACATCTTCTTGAGTTAGTTGAGGTTTATCAGTTGTTAAAGATGGTGAAAACTGCCAATCTTCAAAAACGTCCGGGTTAAACGGATGTATACCTGTTTTCCTAAAGGAATTAATAGCGTTTGTAGGTATGGCACATTTTAGATAGGCACCACTAAATAAATTTGCTATTTGGAACTGGGTTACAATTTTACCAGGATTCTGCCGCAACCAGAGTTAAATTTCTTGTCCGTAATAAGTTTGCAAGGGTCGAAAAAATCCTACGTCCAGGGGCTGGACATAATGCGAACAGTGGGCAGGAAAACAAAATATTACAATTACGTTTTGTTTCGCATACTGCAAGGCTTCAAGGCTTTTATGGCTACCATGACCGTCTAATAATAACAGAACCTTATTTTCCAGAGACGCTTTCGAATATCTAACAAAATGTTTTAACCATTTGCAAAAAAGTTCGCTGCTTATCCAGCCTTTCTCCTGTACAAACGAAATGCATCCCGGTGGAGCACCATTCATTAGCTCATCTTTCATTCTTTGACGGGGAAAAATTATAACAGGAGGTACGTAAGAACCAATGGCGTTCATTGAACATACGACAGTAACGTGTTGACCACGTTCTGCGCAGCTAAGGGCACCAACTTGTTTGCGACCTTTACAAGCATATATTTTTTGCGACTTCCTTTGAACAGTTGTCAAACCAGACTCGTCCATATTGTATATGTTCTCAGGAAGAAATTCGTTTTTGTCCAAAATCGACGCTAATGACTTAAAATATGCCCGAATGTTAGGCTTGTTAAAAGCCTGAGCCCTAGCTAACGAAGTACTTTAAGGATTTCTTAAAGATATGCGGGGATTTCGTCTTAAAAAATATTTGACCCATTTCCAACCAGCAATTTTGCTTTCTTTGTTAAAATTGTGCCTAATATTATTTTTTTCAGCTACTTCGAAGACCAACCTACGCAAATCTGTGCTGGTTAGACCGAAAAAACGTGATTCCATGTCGATGATGTGATCAACAATTTCGTTTTCAATATCCCTAGAAAAAGTGGCTCGTTTTCCTCCAAGCCCCTGCTTAAGAGCACCTTTGTTCATGGTCAATCTTCTCCTCAGCGTGGTTTTGGGGACAATAAAAGTTTTAGCAGCTAACTTATACCCCATTTTTTTGCTGTACATTCTTAATAGCTTGTTCCATGTTAGCCTCATCCCATTGCTGCCTTTATTAGCCATATCTTAAAACAATAAAAAAGTATGCATTACCTACTGTCTTACATATAAATTGCATAATAATATGTTATTCCTATGATGGCCCCCTAGTCCATCAAATGAAAGAATACATGGGGCCATCATAGGCAAAAGTGCATACCAGTTTATTAAATTTCATATAACTTGTTTTGTTTACTCTAACCTCAATTTGATGTAAAATCCAATTCCAAATTGCTTGTTTTAAGATAAACATTTACTAATATTTGCAACGAAATTATTAGATCAGGACCTACCTTTTTTTATTTTCGCACACCGACACCTTCTTATGGCCGACGCTAACTTCTTACAACGGACTTATTTGATGTGGTAAAATTACCGACTGAGTGAGAATCGCGGGAGATTTAAAAATACAACGTATGGGCCATCATAGGCATAATTCCCCTATTCTTAACTACATTACACACAATTAAAAATGCAATACATTAAATATTAAATACACCACTCAAAAATACTTCTAGAATAAATAAATAAATGACAAATATCAAAATATTTATTTTAACTGCTGTTATTATAGTGTACTTTGGCATGTATTCAACAAGAAGTTAGTTTCGTTTCGTTTTAAAATCTTTTATTAACTATAGTATTTTTAATACAAATCCCGATGCACGTCAGAGATCATTTATGATGTCACGGCCTTGCAGTGTTGCCTAATCGTCAGAATAGTTAAGGAATTTAGAATTTTTTAAAATTGTAAGGTTATGTATTTGTTATGTTTTAGTTTTAAATGTATATAACTAATGGAAAATATTGAATTCCTTTATGAATAATAAACATCTGAACAAAAAAGCTTTAAACATATTATGCAAGTCATGGAAAATAAAACTGTAAGGTAGGATATTGCAGATGGATCAAAATTGGTTTAGAATTAGCACAGAAAATATCTAAAACTAATTTAATTTCACCAAGAAAGTTATTTAACAGAACTACATTTAAGTTATAAACCACAACACCCCATAAAATTAAAGAGGTCATTGAAAAAATGAAAACTACAAAGGCATGTGGAGGATTCATAATGTCAGTAGATACCCATACTTAAAGAATTAAAGTTTAAAATTGCTAAAATATTTGAGTAGGTGCTTTAGTAAATCTCACTTTCAGTAACGGTTCTGTAGCTCAAGTATTCAAGATAGCCAGAAATGCTTCAAAAATAAACTGATATCTCTACTTCTTTTCAACTCTAAAGTTATCGAAACATGTATGAACAATAGATTCATCACTCAAACATCAAGATTCTCCATTCTACCAGTTTCAAAAGACATTTGAAAAATGTTATTCTCAGTCAAATATTTTTTTTTTATATTTTGGAATAAATTAAATAAAAATACAGATATATAAGAAATATATCAAACTGTTTATTGTTTTAAAAATTAGACAATGTTTTTATTTAAATACACTATTTTCTCATAAAAGAACAATTATTCATCTACTAATCTTCATTATTCCTATTAAAATTCTTTTATTTCTCCTAATCCAGATCGCAAGTATTTGAATCGCAGTCATCGATATTGCTATTAGGGTTAATTATAATAAAAATAATTTCCAATCTATTAAAAACTCCCTCTCTGCCAATATGTTTATTATAATATTGCTTAGAAAGGTCACAAATAAGTTCAATGGGGTTAAAAATACAATGGCAGGGAAGATTACGTAATACTTTGTCTATATTGTTCTGCTTAGGTAATTATCTACCATATATTTCTTTGGCTGTTCGCACCTGAAAAAAGAATGTTTTATTTATTTCTAGTTGCTATTTCGTATAACGTGTGTCAATATCACTATATTCTAAATTGTAATATCGAAACAACACATTATATCAATGATTAAATGTTAGGTACACTGTTATATCAAATCTTGTAACTTCATTTTTAATTTTTTGATATTGTTTTAAAGTTTATTTCTGAAAAAAAGGCATTTTTGGGTTTCACTGTACATCTTGAAAATGTGTAAAACACGTAGATTTTTATTGACCATAATCAAATTTTTCCAATTTAATTATCTTCATATGATTGCTAGAATAGCGTATCTACCATTAAATGTTCAATATGATGTGTCATTTCAATATTAATATTTTTTTTTACTTGATTTACACAATTACTGATACCTTTATCTACTTCAAATTTGGTGTTTTATCTCTTGCCATCGATTTTTGTAGGTCTAACACCCTTTGTCATTATTTTGCCAGGAGCTGTTTAATGTTTTGAAGGATACATGTTTCATCAATGACAACGAACTGCTTCTGTTGTAATTCTATAATTTCTTAAAAACTGACCAATTTGCAGTTCACGTCTTGGTTATCTTTTTTCCTTCATTCTTTTAATACACTTGACAATAATACAATGTAACCATTAAACATTTGTCTCTCAATCAACTTTTCTCTTAAAGGTTCCAAAGTTATATGTTGACCTGCAAATAAGTATGTATTTATATTACTATAGATAGGTATACAAATTAAAACTTTTATAGGTAATATAAATAAATTATGATTGAATAAATATATTTGTCTTTATACTTACTTGTTTCATACATATTATAAATACCACTTCGGATTCGACTTGTATCCAGTGTTATTGTATTAGTAGGTAATCCTTTGTTTATATGAATGCTTTTATATTAGCGATTTTAATCATTCATTATTCTTGACTGCTTGCTAAATACTACTGACAGTAGAAATATTTTTATTTAGAGATGCTGCGACACACTAAAAAAGACAAGAAAACAATTTCATATTTCTATTAAATTTTATAACTTGTTACTTACCTCTCTTACAGCAGTTAAAGGTAAACGTGGTCCATCATTATCACGCTCTCGTTCAAAATAATGGATTAAAGAAGCTATCAACTCCTTACAAGGACTTTAGTTTTTTAGGCATTTTGTATATATAAATTAAACGACAAATAATCAGCTTATTCACACTATGGTTGTTTTGAACAACAGTTTTTTATAAGTATAACTAGCAAAGTTTAAAAATAAAGGCAAAGGGATTTTAAATTACAGAAAACAAAATGCACAATCAATAATTAACTCAACATAAACATAAACTAACTAAATCAGTGAAATTTTTTAAAAAGGTGTTGCAACACTGCAACAAGGTGTACCAATTGCTGTAATGACATTTCTTCTCTATAAATACGAGCTTCATGGGCGTACAGAATGTCGAAATTATTTAATGTAAAGTATTATTTTTTGAGTAGTAAACATTTAATAATGTTTTTATAAATTTTATATTATCAAGAATTAGACATGTATAAACTAAATAATTTAAATAATTCTAAAATTATCAAAATAATCACCATAACAGTTTTCGACTTTTTAGTAATATGACTACGTTCATGAATGCTCGTGACTATACGTGACTTTTTCGGATTATTAGCTTAGTTAGGGACATTTTAATTAGTTGGTAGTACTATGACGAATGACCGACGTCATTGCTGACGTGCATCGGGATTTGTATTAAAAATACTATAACACAATGGGGCCGTACCGTTATTACAAATTTTTTTTGAGAACAATTTGACAATTACATTTTCGGAATCTGTGGAGCTGCTAACTATCCTGTCTACAATTTCAATGACCACAGTGGAAACTGAAAGATGTTTTTCGACACTAAAACGTATTAAAAACATTTTTAAGGATTACTATGTGCCAAGATAGATTGTGCGTGTTAGCCATGTTAATCAATCGAAAAAAAAACTTATTCGGTCCATTCCAAATTTTAATAATCTGGTCATCGATCACTTCGCTAGCCAAAAATCCAGAAGAATGGACTTCAACTATAAGAAATGGTATACAACTGCAGCGGTACCTAGCAGTTAGTCTTCAATTTTGTAATATTTAATTTGTTTTGAAATATATTTAATTTTCATTAAGCGGAGAACTTATTTTTCTAAGGGAAAAACGAATCCCGGGATTCCTTTCCAGTGTGTGCCTCACTGCTGCTAGTGCCCACGAGCCGCCATTGACTTTAACACACACTCATAGTTTTAGCGACACTGGATATTCTTAGGTAATTTTGCTGCCACTTACTTCCTCATCTGGACTAGCCCTTTTTAAGATCATCGTGGGCCTTCCAGAACAAGAGATAGACCTTGGTGGCCCTAAAAGAAAACATCCTACAATACGTGAATAATTGATCACCCCGAAGTATTGTCGAAATTGAGAAAAATGTTGTAAAAAGAGTTCAACTGTGCATCAACTCTGCGGCAGCGGCCCCTTGACCCATATTATCTTTACAACTTAGTTTAAAAATGATGTAAACGTCTAAATAAACATTATTAGCAATCAGAACAAATTGTTACTCTGCACCCTGTAGTAATCTACGGCTGTTATAGGTGAACGTACCAATAAAAGAAGAAGTGAAATGTCACCGAGAACTCTACAGTATGTTGCGGTTGTTACAGGTAAAAGTACGAATAAAAAATAAGAAAAAGAAAACAAACTAGAAATATCTAAAAGGCGGAATATACTTCTATTCCGTGTCTGGAAATATCTGACACTTTTGAGAAAATTAAGGAAGCTATATAAGGAGAGGATTCAGTTTTTATAAGAGCAGTTATACGTTGATGTTAATATATTTATCATGTGGCGACAGCGGAGGGATTCTAAATATAAATCATCTATTTTTGGTTTGTCTCCTTATTTTTAATGTTTTTTCCGTGATTGTTTCTTGTTTTTACGTTTTTCAGTTTTGGTTTTCTTTTTCTCCTCTGCTTCTCTTAGTCGTTTCAGCACTTTATTTGAGGTCAAAACTTCCACACGTGTATATTGTTTTAATCTGAGGATTACCAACTTTTTCATGTATATTAACAGGTTTTAAGAGCACGACTTTATGAGGGATAAAATACTGGAAAGGGTAATATTACTTGGAGATGTTGATGGCAGTGGCTTCCTAGTAAACCTGAAACGAAGTTAATGGCCGAGAGTTTTTGGAATGTCTTTATTGTAAGTTAAATATTATGTTTTTATAGTGAAATTAAATATTGTTTACATTTGTCCCGAAACCTTGTTTACATTTCCTCCATAAGCACAGAATCTTGGGGTAAATATAAACACCTGTAAAAAAAATGTAAAAAAAAATATTTTTCAGTTATTTATTCTTAAAACATAAGTTTCAACTAAGCCTAACTCTTATTGCACCTAGCAAAATACTTACCTCAAAAAACCCAGATTTAGCGCCGTTTTTCAAATCATAATACTTGTATTTCCATATTTTTTGGTGCGTTTACATTTACCCCTGTTTACATTTACCCCAGCTGACCCTAGGGTTTTTTCATTTTCAGTATTTCTAAATCTTCATTTAGTTTTTCGAATCTAAACAGACTTTCTCACTTCACTTTCTTTACTTTAATTATATTGTATTTAATACAGCAAAAAGTTATCAAAAGTCGTGTAATTCATAAAAATGCACCTCATTTCAGTGACTAATATTACAAATTTTTTGAACACTGACATGTTATAGGAAAAAGCATGAATTACTTAATAGTGGTTGAGATTTAAAATAATTTATTAATTCTGCCTTCCCTATATTTGACACCTTCTAACATAACAGTATACCCAAATTCAATAAAAAAAGTGCGGAGTCCTTTGTATTTACCCTGTAATTACCATTGTCAAATAGAGAACTTTATGTGATTTTATAAAAATATTCGATTGGAATAACATTTTAGATTTGGCCAATTACTACTCAACACCCAAGTAAATCAACATGTATACATTTAGACAAAATTATTGTAAATCGGATATTGGTTCCATTTTGTGATTTTTGTCACCGATTTAATAATCTTTCTTGTTATATTACCTTTCTGTCTACGTTTTAATAAGTCATTATAATAGTTTGCAGCTCTTTTCAAATTATTATACTCGATGACGCTGATGACTCTTTTCCAGCCAACTGTGAATTGTAGGGTAACAATAAAAATAGGTATAAAATAGCACCTCTTAGGAAAATTTAAAGATTGAAGAGAATAATTTGATTGGATATCAAGTTTATTATTTTATGTGAAACGTCTTCTTAATTTCATCGTTGATTTTTAAAGATTTTTCTAGATAGCATTCAAAATCTTATTTAACCAAACAAATATTTAATGAAAAAGACTCTGGCAAAACTTTATGAAATATTATATAATATACAATTACTGCATAATAAAACTATATTTTTTTTATTGTGCCATCCTGTGAGATTCTCTAAAATAAAGATGGAACATTAATATAATTTTCTTGCAAGAACATTAAGTCATAAACATAAAAGTAAATAACAACGGCCGAGTTGAGACAGGAAAGTTGGGTGTTGGTGTTTTATGAACGTCATTTAAATGCTTCAGCAATAACATACTCAATGTCCATTTAATATGTGAAAACTCTGCCTAATATGTAATCCTATCTATTTCTGTGACAGGTGCTTGAATTTCTATTATTTGAGTATAACTACATATTACCTAGTATTTTAGGTATAATAAGTATAGTATCGTGTTACTACCCAAACTATTGAAATTTAAAGTCACATACTATCATTATCACTACTAATAACTTCGTGTTTGTTAACTGTTTTCAGATCACATGGGATATTAAGGGAGGGAGGGAAGAAGATTCATTTTTTGGACTATTTTCTAGGTAATGGTTGTTATTGTGCGTTAGTGCGTTAACGGGTAGTAGGTATTGTGAATGAGTTCTGTTTATGTTTTATTACTGAATTACTTTACTGTTAATAAAGGACGAGTTTCCAACAAGAGTACATGATTTATATAAAAAAAATTAAATTATGGTTTAAATAAGTTTTTGGAAAGTGTCAAAAATGTTTACAGAATTCAGTAAAATGATACTGAAAAATAAAAATATAGCCATTAATAATTTTTGAATTTTCAAATTTAACACCCTGCATTTCGAAAACGAGTATTTTTTTCTAAGCATATTTCGTTTAATAGTTTTATTTTTAATCAGATTTTCTTCACATGTACTATGTCCCATTCTTAATGATATATATTATGATATAAATTAGATAACTATTAATTATTGTTTTAAAATTAGAATTAAAAATTTGTGTATTTATAATTTTGAAATTAATAAAATAGGAATTAATTTAAAAAAAAAATTATATAATATTAATAATACATTTCTTAAGTGTTGAGAAAAATTGTATTTTTAATTCAAATACATATATAGGTAGGTAGGTACCTACCTAAGTACTTAGCATTGAAGTATTCATAAACAACAGGTTAATTCTTTAATCTGGTACGTAGTAATGTAATAAAAATGGTAAATAATATAAATGAATTCTGAATATGGATTTTATAAGGATTTTTGTTGGTATTTCAAATAATCCTGTTGGTTAGGTTTGGAAAATATAGAGGAAAAGGTGCAAATATGGAATACCGTTTTGTTTGGTATATAAAAAAATTTTTGTTAGTGAATAGATTGAAGCCAAATTTAGGAAAAAGGTACTTTGGACAATTAGACACCAACATGTAAAAGCAAATGTGTAATTATCTTAAACACTTTTTCAAAAAACACGTTAGAAAAAAAAACTACAAAATTCCCACCTTGGGGAATTATGGAATACTTTATATATCTACATATTATTTGCACCAGTCACAAATATATTCGTCTTTTTCGGCGC
This sequence comes from Psylliodes chrysocephalus, assembly GCA_927349885.1. NCBI lineage: Eukaryota > Metazoa > Arthropoda > Insecta > Coleoptera > Chrysomelidae > Psylliodes > Psylliodes chrysocephalus. The sequence continues at coordinate 77,633,136 of OV651815.1, forward strand.
CTCCACACTCATTATGAGCCCATTTTAAGCACATTAAACATTGGACCCATAGTTCTCCTTTCTTATCAGCAGAAAACGAACTATCGCAAAACATGCAATGAGTATCGTCCTCATTCGGTTTCAGTTGTCCCGGCATATCTTCCAAATCGTTGTCAGAATCGTCAATTTTTACATCTTCGCTTGAATCCTCAGATTCTTCAGCAGAAACTGCATTCTTTTGACGTTTCATATTGTACTTTGACTTCTCCTGTTTTTGAGAATCTTTTTTTTGTTTCAAGGATTTTCCTGAAGACAAGTTTCTTTTAACGCCACGCGATTTTGTCTCCTTTTTAGTTTTTTTATTTATTGACTCATTTAGTTTGTCTTTGTAAGGTGACGAGGTAATCACAATAGATCCATTGTCTTGCGTCCTCTGTTGGTTTTTTTGCGGATTGTGTTTGGGACTGGAGATATTTAGAACGGTGAAACAAACTTCTGGGTTGAATCTATGTCTTCATCTTGGCCTTGGTCATCTTCATCTTGGTCTTGGTCATCTTCATCTTTATCTTGGTCAACAGCTTGAAGTCGGCCAGGTGCATTGTCTTCGCATGACATTTTAGAGCATTAAGGTTTATCGATAGGGTTAGTAGAAGCTTTTGTTGTTTTGACTTCTTGAATGTTAATGGTAATTCCTCTTTTCGCTGCTTCTTGTTCCGCAGCAATGAAGTCAGCTTCGGAAAAAACATTCCTGTTAAAAGGGTAAATACCAGTGGTGCTAAAACTATAAGCCGCTATTGTGTATATTTGAACTTTTTCGTAAGCTCTACCAAATAACTCCATTATATCAAAAGGACTAGGAGCCCGTTGGTTTCGACGGATTTAAATACGAATTTCTTCACTATAATAAACTTTTAATGGCCCCATAAATGACATCCAAAGACTGGAGCTTGTGCGTCGAGTGAGGAGGCAGACATAAAATGTTAACATGGTTTTCCCTTGCAAGGTCGATAACGTCGATATTGCGAGTGTGGATGTAATGGCCGTCAAGGATTAACAGGAGGGGGGTTTCTTCAGTTGGTTTAGTGTACTGGATAAAGTGACGGAACCACTGGGTGAAAATATGGGACTGTACCCAACCGGATGGTGTGCAATTCCTACGACCCAGGAGGAGCTCCCTTCATGAGCTGAATGTTCATATTTTTCCTAGGAAAAATAACCAAGGGAGGGACAAAGTTTCCAGCCGCACTCATACAAAAAATAACTGTAATCAGAGCCCCTCTCTCTGCTGATGTTAATGAAGCACGTTTGCCTTTTAGCCCTATTACTGACGATACTTTACTTTGGACAATTGTTAACTCTGATTCGTCTACATTATAAACGTTGTTCGGGGAATAGGGCATTTGCTTTTTAAGGAGGTCAAAAAAGCCGGCAACTCTTTCTTTACAAAAACCTGCAGCTCTGGCAAATGATATCCCCGTTGGCTTCCTTATTGACAATTTTGGATGTCGCTTTAAAAACAAATCAATCCAGGCTCTGCCTGCTAATCCAGATGTAGAAAATGGGTGTTTGATTTTATTCCTTTTGGCCAACTGATAAGCCATGCACTTCAGATCTGTCATTGTGAGCCCGTAAAATTTGGACTCCATTTTTAAAATGTAATCAACTAGTAGCTTCTCTAGCTCTGGTCCCAAAACACATTTTCTTTCAAGCTTGATTGCTGCAGCCTTATCTGGTGGAACTGTGTTAATTTGACTCAGACGAAAGAGCGTTGTACGAGGAACCCTATAGGTTTTGGATGCCTTGAGATATCCCATTGTTTTTTCTCTCACTACCTGGATGGCCCTAGCCATGTCCTCTTCCTTGTATTGCTTTCTTTTATTATTGCAAGACGGACGTTCAGTTTTTCGTGGCATTCTAAAAAATATAAAAACATGGTGTAAATATGGAATACTAGTATTCCATATTACCAACAACCCATGTCACCAATATTTCAGGTTAGATCTAGGCTATCATAACAAAAAACTAAACAAATGCAACGTCATCTTAAACTTTAGTTTATATACAGTGGCATCGTAACAAATATTTAAATGAAAACATGCAAATAAAAAAAATTAGGCTTGCATATTCACTTACGTGTTAAACTTTTCAGGATGCGAAATTCACATGTGCACACCTCAAGAACCAAAACCATACTAAAACGGCGCGGGGTAGACATGGGTAACGCAGCGCTGCGTTGCGTTATTGCGTTAACGCAGTTGTATGCGTTACGAGCGTTGATACGCCAGTTGTTACTGTATCAGCGCAACGCAATTTTCGATACTGAGTCGAAAGGATCGCGAGTTGTTGGTGCGCCATGCGCCAGGCACTGATTCCGTTTTCCGTGACGAGTTGAGAATTTTAATTTACGTAATTGATGCAACTCGTAATGCAGATTACCCAAAATCTTTCAAGTAATTATGTTCTTTGCAACATGTCACATCATTTGTAGGATTGTAGGTCGAATTTTATGAATTTTAATCTTGTACACTGTCAATTTTTAGTTCTTTTCAATTTGATTGGCTACTAGTATACAAAATTTATATCCTTTTTATATAAATTGGAATTTTTGTATTTTTTGTAAAATCCGAACATAATGAAATAAAAAAATGAGTGCATTACACTGTTATATTTTCGTTTATTTTTAAACATATAATAAAAAAAATTTAGTTAAATTCCCAATTGCGTTATTGCCTTGAACAAAAGACAGCCCGCGCTGTATAATACCGGTATCATGCGATACACCGAGGTGCATCGACTTCATTCGGCGCAGGCAGTGGTGTGACGCAATAACGCAATTGCGTTAACGCAATGAGTTGGCGCAATAGAGTGCGCCAGAGTTAGTGTATCAACGCAAAGAATTTTAGTGCGTTACCCATGTCTAGCGCGGGGTAGATCGCCTACAATAAAGATGGCAAACAAGCATAAATATAGCCGGTTTTCGATAGGGGGCGGCATTTGGTTTAGTCAAAACCGAGGTATTCTATATTACATGCATATTCCATATTTACACCTTCTCCTCTAAGTAATATTTATGAATAATTCTTGGTATAGGTAGATTGAAGTGATTATTCTCAGGTGGTTCTTTATTGTTTTATTTAAATCCAAGCTAAAAGTTTGTTTTTTTAAATAATGTAACTTAAACTAATTTTAAATTATTTTTTTAAATTTTTTTATTATATATTATATTATTTCTACTTTTTCTAACAATAATCAATTTAAGATATCTACTTTGATTGAGCCAAAATATTCAGTAGGGGAAGTTTTTAATATTATATAAACATACTGTGTGTCCAAAAAAATATATGAATTTTGGCTAAACAGTAACCTTTATTTCTAAAAAGAGGAGGACAATGTTACTTAAAAAATGTATTTAGAATTATTATTTACCATCAAATCCCAGACCTGGACACAATTTTTTTTTAAGCAGTACGGGAGAAGCATAAGTGACATTTTTACAAATAAAATTAATTTCAACAAATTTATTTGAGATCATGTACAAGATTATTCATTATTAAAGACACCTTTTATAATCACTATTGCATATTCAAAAAAAGGTTTAAATAAAAGTTTGTGGATATGACTGACTTTTTTTAAAATATGCCATAACAACACATTCGTATTCAGATTTCACGGAATACAACATAAATAAACTTTTTTAAATGGGATATATTTTTTGTCTAATTTCAAAAATGTATACCTAATATTATTGATAGGAAACCCTAATATATCTTATACCGACTCTTCTCGAGTAATTTAACGTTGATAATGTAAGTATGAAAAAGTTAACATTATTAAAGTAAAAGCTATGAAAATAACAACTATTATGTTTGATAATAAAATAATCCAAATAGTGAGGAAGAAAAAGTGTAAATATTTATCTAAACTAGAAGATATTCGACGTTTAATTAATCAGGAAAGAATAAAGATCATTCCGAAAATTGATTAAAATATATATCTATGCTATCCCTATTAAAAAATAATATTCATGTTGTATTCAATGAAAGGTGCACGCCACTGATATGGTCATTATATTTTTGATGACATTTTAACAAAATTTGTCAGTGTAAATATTATACAATAATAATTATTATGGCATAAAAGGTGGGTAATTTATAATGAATAACCCTGTAGGTACCTAATAATTTTCAGTAAAAGTTTTTTAGAAAAGTTTTAAAGAAAAAATCTGATGTGTCCAACACATGACTTTCCTATCTAGCTATTATAGGCTTTTTCCGGTTATTTTGTACAACCTATTGCAGCACCTCTATAAATGTTTAGAGGATAAACTAAATATATAAATTTTCCACATACATCTACCTCGAAACATTTTTCTATATTCATTAAAAACAAAAATATTGAAATATTTAAATTTAGCACTTTTCTTACAATTTTTCCATTACGGTCCATTTTAAAAAAATTATGTAAAACAAAAATCAGAATTTTGCACATTTTGTCAAATTTCTCGAATACGGACCATTTTAGAAAATTATATATAATAATATTAGAAGTAATTTTTATTTGAACAATTTTCTTCTCCAAACATAAATAACAGATATATTCCATAAAATATAAAAACGGCCTCCCATAAAGTACCACCCCCCAGATGTTTCGGCTTTGTCCAAAATCTAATCATTTCACGTCAGGCCGAAATAAAACTTAAGTTTAAAATTTAATGTTTTTCTTTATCCGTTTTTGAGTTTTCTTCAAAATTCGAAATTTACACATTTTCTCAAATATCTCGAATACGGTTCATTTTAGAGAAATTATGTATAAAATAAAAAGTATAGAGAATTATATTACAAACAACTTTTATTTGAACAATTTTTATAAAAAATATTTTTTTTTACATTTTGTCAAATTTCTCGAATACGGACAATTTAGGAATATTTTGTATAGAACAAAAATTATAGATAATAATATTAAATGTAACTTTTATTTAAAGAATTTTCTTCTCCAAACGTAAATACCAAAATAAGGGCGTAACAACTCTGCTTTTAAATGCAATATTAATTTAGACTATTGTATTATCATACTTTTTCTGCAGAAGACATTTTTATATTGTATATTATATAGATGAAATAAAAATAAAATCTCTACATACATAAGTAATCCATATATAAAATTTAAAGAGAGGTAGAAGGGCAGGAAATGATGACAATAAATACCTACATTAATAAAAAGGTAGAACTATCGTATTTGGAACGTTATATTTGGGTCACTAATACGATTTTATTTTATGGGCGTTAGGTATAATAACATCTACAAAGAAGTAAAAAGACATTCTTGAACGTAATAAGGTAGCGCTATAATATTACTGAAACGTCTACATAGTTTCATTAAAAAAGTAAACGTTTCCACGCTGGGCATAAGCAGTTAAGTATTCGTTCCATAGATGAAAACAAGAGGACAAACAAAAGTTACAATATAATGTGATGTAGAGTTATCTTTAATTGTACGTTTTTATGCATAGTGGGAATAATTACCTCATGTAGATGTTTAAAGAAAACTATATAGTCTGAAAAGGAAACTCAACATATCCGTCCCCTATCTAATTTTTACTACTTTTCTTTCACCTTTGTTCTTACTGGCTTCTTAACTTTCAACTCTTTATGCTTACTTCATTTTTCCCTCTCTAATTTAATTATCCCTTTATGTTCCTTTTTTACCCGTTTTGATTTCATGTTACTATCACTTTTATTTTTATTTATTGTCTCATTAATGATTTCATCCCCTTCTGTTTGTTTTAGTTTTGTTCTAATTTCAATATAGAAATCTTCCACAATCGCTTTACATTTCTTTATCTTGTTTTCTGTTTTCCTCTTTACTTTGTTTTCTGTTTTGTTTCATTTTCTATCTTATTTTCGTCTTTACTTCTTCAATTTTTATATTTATATCAACTTCCTTTAGTTCTATACTTATTTCTTCTTTATTTTACTCTAAAGTTTATTCTATTTTTTCATTTACTTTATACTAGTTTTCTAATTTGCATCTTTCTTCTTTCATTTTCTTTGTTTCTTCACGTATATGTTTTTATATTTTCATCTATCTTCTTCATTATTTCTTCTTTTTTTTGTGTCCGATTATCCTCTTGAATCTGATTTCCAATTTTATAAATTCTGTGTGCCCCTAATTTATTCATTTTCTTATCCATTTTTATCCATTTTCTTACTGTTTTCATTCATATCTCCTTTCATTTGTGTCATATTCTCATTCCAAAGATTTATAAGAGACATTAACTAAAAAATTGAAGAAAACGATAAAAGACAGGGTGTTACTAGAAATGAATGAAAATATTTCCAAACAAGTTAGAAATAAGTTGTAATACCCGTAAGCAATTTTTATTTATTTTTTTCATATTTATTAATTGAGCAAGAATAAGAATGCTGGCTTAAATATTTACGTGTTGCGGTCCATAAACGCGTGTTTTACGCCCTTCACATATAAATAACTATTATTCTAGGCCTAGGAATATATGCACCCAAAAAGTAATTAAATATCCGCATACATATGCCGCAAAATATTTCAATATATGCGTAAAAAATTGAAAAATATGCAGAGCATATGCAATAAGAGTAATTTGTTATTTGATCGAAATAGTTTATTAATTTATTATTTGTTTTATTTTACAATACCTAATATAATACTTAATAATTATGTAATTATTAACTAATTTTATTTACAAATCAACATTATTATAAAACGAATGAACAATTAGATGTTTTTCTAAATTATCTGTATTAAATGATTGTCTCCTATCAGTAAGTATGTACTTGTACAAAGAAAAACTCCTTTCGACATCTACAGAAGTAATAGGTGCAAACTTAAATTTTCCTGAAATATCTGGATGAATAGTATTAATATCTTCAAAGATACCAGAATAAATATTAGCAAGGTTTCTTAAAACAATAAATCCTTCATTTTTTAAAATTACATTTGAAAATTTATGAAAAATCGTCTTTCCAATATCGCCCTGGATATTTTTACACTCTGATTCAAACGTCTTAATTAAATTTACGGAAGTCACCAAAGGTAAATTTTTTTGTTCTAAATCTAATATAATTTTGGGTACAAATGCATAATTTTTTAAAAACACTAATTGTTTTGGTAATATGTGATTTTGAAATAACTTCTTTGTATTAGATGAATCATCAAAATCAAATATAATTTCTTTAATTTTTTCATAATTATCTGCGTAAAAAAAGGCAGCTTTAAGCCAGGTACCCCACCGAGTAATCACAGGTTCCGGTGGCATCTATAATTCAGGAAATTTTTCTTTGTACAGTTGAGTTGAAGATGTTGAAGTTTTAAATAAATTAAATAAATGCGTACGTTGTAAAGTTGCCCTACTTTTTTTTTAACTGTGAGTTGAAATAATATTTTACTGTCGTTTGATTTACCAATGTAAAAGGTCAAAAAAAAAATATAAAATAAAAAAGTACTTACAATTTTAGAACATGTTTTACAAAACACCTGGTTATCACCTTCTAAAACAAAATCTGAATAAGATTTTAACCACGACTCAATTAATTTTGCCATTTTTCCCACTGGCTAACACAACACAACAATAAAGACTGAAATGAAGTTGAAAGTAAACTGAGTCATTTAGAAATTTGAAGATATTAATACAACTACCTGAAAGGATATTTTAGCAAAATTTGTTGGTATAAGGAGGGTGTTTATAATTTAATCCTCTCAAGTACCTACACCAATAACCGTAATTTATTACAGGGAAAAGTTAATCCTTCAAACTTTTAGGAAATCGACCTGTAAAAGCATTTCACAAAATATTATTTTGGTCCAAAACTCATAATTTTAATATGTCCAGCCAATTAGTACGTCAGATCAGGGGCGGTTTCTCCATTGGTTCATTTGTGCAGTGAACACCCAGTTAAATTTCATAAAAACACTTATTTTAAAATTACATAAATAACAAAAATATAAATTTATTTTAATATTTTTATTTTCATACGTGTTAATCTATATTTTTTGGTACATCATTGCCCTCTGGCTGATCGCGTCTCTGTGACATATGCCGCGTTTGAGAATCCACATCGGATGCATCTGAGATGTTGTGAATTTTTTATCACGTGATAGAGAATTAGATCTGAATGTAGATGTAATAAACAAACGCTCTAGACTTTATTTGGTCACGTGATAAAATGTCAATGACAAGTTAGAAGTTTATACTTATTAAATTTGACTGTTGAGACTACAAATCAACCTAAATTTGAAATATAAACAAAAATTAAACAAACTAATCACTTTTATATTCATAACAAAGGATAAATTGACAAACAAGACTTCACAGAACACTTACTTTCTGGCATGGAACGAACATCTCATTCACATCTCATTTCAAATCGAGATGTAAAAAATGTAATCTGAATAGGTACATCTGGGATAAACAAACGCAGATGTAGATGTAGTAGATGTGTCCGATGTGGATAAAAAAACGCTCGAGATGTAAAAAATGCATCCGATGTGGATTCTCAAACGCGGCAATAGAATACCTAAGTATACTGTGTCTGTGGCGCATTATGATGAGTGAGCCTAACACGAGTGAGACGATTTGATGAATGCATAAAGTTAAAAAGAGAAAACAACACGCCAACATATCCTTCAAACGTCAAAAGAACTCATTAATTGGCGCGTCGCTCACAAACAAGGTTGCCAAACCAGTGTTGCCAGTCTAGTACAATTTACAATTGTACTAGATGTAGTAAATTTTGCTTGAGGCAGTGTTCACGTGTAAAATATATATATAAATATATTGTGTTCCTTGTTTGGGTTCGTTATCTATAAAAACCCCCTTTTTTCCTCTTCAATAAATTATATGTCACTGCAAATAGAATTCGAAAAATCTGGTACATAACAAAAACATATTCTGGCAACACTGTACCAAATCAAACAAACTGTCATTCCGTCTACCTGTGGATCGGTTATATCGTGCGAATTTAGAGATGAGTAGTAATCCGTAAATGTACCTACTTAACACTTACAGATTTGCTAATATCCATCTCTAAATTCTAGTGTGACACCGGAACCACTTGGAACTTTAGAGACGTTGTAACCGAACTTTGATTTTAGTTCAAGGACGACTTACCCAACTCCGACTCAGCTGAGTTCTGTTTATAAATATGAACCTGAATATATTTGTATCCTTGTTTATCGATATATAAAATAAGAAAGTGAGAATACACTCAGTGAGACACGAGATCCCTTTACAAATTATACTTTTTATGGATTTTTGTGTTCCGTGAACTGAATTTTCGTTGTTTTGAGGTTGGCTGTACTGGTCTTAGGTTCTGTGTGAATTTACTAGTGTTTATGTACGTATCGTATTTGGTGAAATTTATAAAAACAAATAGACATAATTTCGAGTGCTTATAAAAAAGAATGGCCCACCTCGATCGGAGATAAACATTGTTCAAGAATGTGCCATAAGAAATAGAAAGTTTAAACATACTTTTAAGATTGAACAATATAAAAAAACTTCGTGGTTGTGCGGGTGTGATAAACAACATGCTTTGTTTTGTTTTCCTTGTTTAGTTTTTGCAAACAATGAAAATACTAAATCAGAAAGGACAAAAACGGGTGTTAGGGAATCTCATTTATCAGCAAAAATTAAAAAACACTTTTATTATTATTATTATTAAACTACTGAACTACCCAATGAATCGAGCAAAAACCTGACACTGATTATATTAGGTAAGCATGTTTTTGCATTATTTCTATAATTTAAACTTGATGTTTCTTTCTTGCACTGTATTAATCGAGGAATTAATATTTTAAAATATAACGAGCCACCACTACCTTTAATTAAAAAAAATCTAATTAAATATGGGGGATTTAAAGGGGATTGAAATTAAAATTAAAAACAAAGAATCAAAAATGAAAAGCGATATCAACATTTTTAGTAAAAATCAAGCCCTATAAGGAGATGAGCCCTATTGATTGTGAAAACTATCTGGTAGAAAATGGGTAGTTAAGGGAGTCTGTTAAACTGCGAAAAGTATCATTTAGAATGCCAGGCATTATATACCTTTTATTCTAGTTTATATTTGTGTAACAGTATGTATTGTGATAGGACTGATCTCATAAAATAAACATTTAAAACATTTTAGTTCTTATTTTATATAAAAGTTATTATTTTAAAAGGTATTTAAAAAATATATTTTTTATTTAACATGTGTGACAAAATGTGAAATGATTAAATTTACAATAAAAACTGAAAAATGGTAGGTAAAGTTTCATATAATATTTTTTACACAAAAATCAATTTCAAGCTTTCTACATAACCTTATATATATTTAAAAATAATCTCAAATTATGAAGAAAAGTCAGTTAACTAATAATGTTTATAGGTGGTTTTCAATGTATTAAAAACAAAACAAATATCACACTAACTAAAATATTCATTTATTAATAGTTATAGTGCTTGAAAATAGTATGATGTTGATAATAACTACATTTATTACAAACTCCAATAATAATAAAAACAGCGATATTAGCTCTTGTACAAAGTTTTGGGCCAAACTTACAAAAATGATCAAATTATTGGAAAAAGTGAACACCCATTTCAAATTACCACGAGCCGCCACTGCGTCAGATATAAGCCAAAAAATTAACAAAATGTCAATATATGCATTCAAAATCAAAAATTGTATATATATGCAACATATGTAAAATATGGCGTTTTGCATATATTCCTAGCTCTAATTATTACTATGTGGGTTATTTGTCATTTAAAATCTTTGGTAACTACTGAGTTTTATTCATAAACAAAAAATGTTCATACATGAAAAATTATGAAAAATAATAGATGATTCTGTATATGTTTGGTTGTGTGTAATAATAGAAATTCATAAAGCTTGTCAGATATATTCTCTAAAAGACAGTCGGTATTTAAAACTGCCATTAATCTGCTTAATTACTAACAATTTGAAACACCTTGTCAATATAACTCGACTACACCCACAAAAAATTGTAAATGAAATGAGTACTCGTAATTATACTTAAGTATGTACTGCTAATTTACTTATGTATAATTTAAACTTAGACCACCTTTTGGAAAAAAACCAGTCGTAAGCAGATCCGCGCACTCTTTTCGATTTTCTTAAAAAAAAATATCTTCGCGAACACTGTGCAAATTAGTAGGAAGCATCTGCTTTATAATCGTTTTTACTATTAATGACGTTTTTATTACGTCATTAAGGCGTAAGCAGCCGACAATTTCATTAAAGTACTACTGAAGAGGAAGACGTGTGTCGAATCAGATGAAATTAAAGGAAATGTGAAACTATATGTTTCGTTTTTCTAATACCAAAAATTAAAATAATATAAATTTGTTATACTGGGTGTTTCTCTCTAATTTAAGAAATTAGCAGTAGTTGGGTAAAAATACATGGAGTGGAATGAAGTCTTAACTCGCTGTATACTCCGTTATTTAAAGCAAAGGTGAAAAACGCACGTATCTTTCTTCATTTCCTATTCATCAACCAGAATAATTTTTACCCAATGTTTCCCGTTTTTTCTTTGTGTTCTTTCCACTTTAATTTTATATCTTGTTTCATGCCTAAGTATTACGCCACGGCAAATATTAGTAATAATAGCCGTCCCTTTCCCCGCACAAGCTCAGCTTTTGGGGTTGAAATTCACTCGTAAGCGGGTGAATTAGGGAGAGTATTATTATTATAGTATTAATTAATATCACTGGTAGGTATTCTACTGATCTTTTCTCTGTATCTGTATCTGTAACGTGTGGAGGGTGGGTTACCCCCACGGCACTTATGCCTCATTAGGCCCATTGTGCATCCTCCTAAGATGATAGGCACTCCCTAGCTCGTGAGCCAGCCTACATATTTAATGTAGTTGACAACGTCTCCAAGAGGTGCTTCTCTTATATCAGCCGGTGTTAGCCGATACCTACTCCTCGAACACAAATCTTCTAATAAATGAGAGCGTCGAGCAGTCGTAAAGGATATGCTCGATGGTCTCATCTTCTTGCTCGCACCCTCTGCAGAGTGCGGATTCTGACAGCCCCATGACATGGAGATGCTTCCGTACTTGGCAATGACCAGTCAGAATGCCTGTGACTAGGCGCAGATTCTGTTTAGTCATAGTCAAGTATTTGTTTACTGCAGTGTTGTCAGGATAACTTAAGAGCTCCCTGGCAACTCTGCAGCTTCTTGTTTCATCCCAATTTTCCTTGAATTTCACACTGATCTTTTATTAGTTAACCTGAATTGTTTTAGTCCATCTTTTTGTGTACTCGTAGATTTTATTAGTTGCCTGTTGAAGTTTTCAGGTAGATTCTTCTATGATTTTACCGATGCAAGTATGGCTGTATCGTCGGCCAATTTAGCTACTTTCACATTTTGGGTCTTTGGTATGTCGTAGGTAAAGGACTGGCCCCAGAACACTTCCTTGAGGTATCCTGGCTTTAGTGTATTTAAGCGTGCAATATTCTTTTTGTATTTTTCTATGTCATGTTGGATTTTAGGATGTCACAATATTGCTTAGGTAAAAGTTTATTTATTTTTTCTACACCCACATTGATATTAGATTATCTACCCACAGACTATAAAACGAAAAAGTATGCTATTGCGTTTAACTGAACGAATATATTTTATATCCATTCTAGGTAATGAGAACACCGCAAAAAAATAAAATCCACCAATCACAGTTCATATTTTGGACACCCAAGTATTATATTTTTCAAAATTTTAAATAAGTGATAATTCTATCAAACTTTTTTAGTTATTAAGATTAAAGTTACATTAGAATGAGCCATTTTTGTGTAGAATCGAAAAATAATAGCATTTGGTCCACATTTTGAAAAAAAATTAAATTTTAATCAAACTATATGAAACTAATTTAATTACGAGTATTAAAACTAAAATTGTAAAAGCGGCCATGGAGCTGTGAACAGAGCTTCTGCGTTTCACGTGAAAAGTCCGGGATCGATTCCTGGCTGAGGACTAATTAATTTTTGAATGTTTATTTTATTTTATAAATTATTAAAATTTATAAATTATTTTAAAATTAATTATTTTTTCTTAATAAACTAAAATATTATTTTAAATTTGTAGATTTTCGTTAGTGGGTCGTAGAAAAAATATACGGTACAATTCGAGTGAATTGTCCACATCCGCACAAACTAGTATTATATTCTAGGCGTTCTGACCTGTCAATTTTTATTTTAATAAAGGCTTTTTTTTTAAATAATAAAAATGAAAAAACCCTAATTCCCCCTTCAAATTATAAAAATTATACTCTCATATCCCCAATGCGACTCCGATTCTCGCTGGTACAAACAAATTCCCTTCCAACCTTAGCTCCTTAAGTTTTCCTTAAATTTAAGCTTTTGACATTAAAGAATAGAAGTTAATTAATATTAAACTAGAACAAATTTCTAAGATCCATCATTTGTTCGACGGTGTTAATGTTTCGGGTACGGTACGCCCGTAAACGTGAACTATAATGAAAGAAAATAATGTCATCAAAAATATTTAACTATATTAATGTATTGTTACAAATGCCTGGAAATATCTAAATGTCACAGTGTTTAAGTGTTTTGATTTCAAAAGAGGGTATTTTAGTTTCCATAGCAACACTTTTAAAAACTATAACTTTATAGAGAAAATGACGTTTATCCACGATTCACGATTAAGTATTACATTGGCCAATACTAAGTGGGGCTTCATTTCCCTATCGCTATCTATCTTACGGTTTCTAGCTCGTTCTACAAAAGTCCGAATAAGAAATTTAAGGCCACCATTTCAGTGTATTTTACACAGGGCCGACTAGAGGGGGGGGGGGGGGTAGCCGGGACCCGTTTTCGTAAAAAATTGTTCTTTTTTCAGCTTCCATTTATGGCCACGTAGTCGATTTTCACTGTCCACAATGAACATACATTTTAAATTTCCAAAATTATATTTTAAAATACGAAAACAGACGGCGATTTTCAACGTTTGTAGTTCAGCCATATGTAGTCTCTGCGTAATTAGGTCTCATACGTCCGAAAAATAGTCTGGTTGATCGGCGCTGCACATTTTCAAGAATATTTTTATCCCGCACTAGTTCTGGACACCACACAGCTCCGCAGTACTCGATGATCGGACGAATGTATAATTTATACAGCCGGATCGAGTTTTGAAAAGACACTTTTGCGAATGTTTTCTTTAATAAGTACATTTTCGTGTTCGCTTTTTTTGACATTTGAAGAACGTGCTCAGACCAGCTGAGATTTTCAGTAATCATAACACCTAGATCATTGTAAGACTTAACTTTAACGTATGACCGTTTAGAAAATAATTATGACGAGGATTATTTTCACCAATATGGAGAACTACACTTTTATTTGTATTTAGATGTAGCATCCAATCTGAGCACCAGTTATAGATGGAGTCAAGGTCATCTTGAAGCTGTTGGAAGTTCAAAGACGGGTCACTAAATATTTTAGTGTCATCTGCGTAAAAAATATTGTTGCACTTGATATGGAATTGAAGGTCACGGGCATATATTATAAATAAGAGTGGACCCAGAACTGATCCCTGAGGAACACCACTCAAGACTGGTCTTTCAAGTGAATGCGAATTTCCAACTTTAACACAATACTTTCTATCAGTTAAGAATGACTCGATCCATTTAAGTAAATCACCACGTGTAACAAGGTGTTCTAACTTATGTAGTAATCTTTGTTTCGGCACACGATCAAAAGCTTTCGCAAAATACAGGTAAATAATGTCTATAGGTATTTTCCTGTCTAATGAAACTGTCCACTCATTTACACACCAAAGCAAATTGGTCATGGTTGATCGCTCTTTTACAAATCCATGTTTGGGAATGATTTCTTCCACTAAGAGAAACTGAGGAACGTGCTCTGTTATTATGGATTCCATAACTTTACAGATTATGGGTGAGGCTGACTGGGCGATAGTTATTAGAGTCTAGTTTGTTTCTTTTCTTGAAAATGGTTGTTACAGAAGCTGTTTTCTAGATAGAGGGTTTTGTGTGTATTAAAAGACAAAGACATTATAATAGATAAAGGAACTGATATGGTATTTTAAAAATAGAGAAGATATTTGATCTAGACCTGGAGAGGAGTTGTTTTTTAATTTTAAAAGGTGACGTTTGACAATTTCAGTAGTAAAATTAAGCCGTTCTAAGTAAGAAGGGATTCTTTCGGGTGAGATATCTGGTAACTGATCCTGGGGAGGTTCATTGATGAAAACTTTTGTAAGAGTTCAGCCGTTTAGAAATTATTTTGGCAGGGACTTCTATCTTCTTTGTTTAGTAAAGGAATGGATACTTTTAATGACAGTGAAGGTCTAATATATTTGTATAATTTTTTACAGTTTAGGCTGCATGCTATCGACTCTTCATATTCTTCTTGGGCCTCATTTATAAATTTCTTTAGGTCCTTGGCAATTTTTTTTTGATATTCTAGATCGACAATATTATTTGATCGCTTATATTTACTCCATAATTTACTTTACAAATTAATTATACATCATAAATACATGCGATTGTCCGGTTCCACCGGTAACAATTTAAAATTACTTATTCTATGAAACGACACTGGCAGGTAAACATTACTGCGGAATTCTCGAAGCCGTCCGACGTGGTTTGACCTTTACCCCCTCTCTACCTACAAAAAGCCATTCCAACTTCTGTCCCTGCTATAAACTAGGTCCTCCTTTTCTGACGAGCTTCTAAAAAAAAGGTCTTGTTTCTTCAAAACATCCTACAGCTGCACCAGGTGGTAATAAACAGTTTAAGTCTGGGGGGTAGTGGTAATATTTAAGACTTTTTTTACAGTAGTACTTTTTGGTACCTATAAAAAGTTAGGTTTTAAAATGCTTGGTGGGGGGGGGGGGGTAATTACCCGGGGCCCAGACTCAAATGGGGGCCCGGTAGCGGTATAAGGGGGGCCCGGCAACTGGATTTTTTTTTGTATGAAAAATTGGACACAAGAAGGGGGAAGTTTTAGGTTGGGGAGCTTCTTTTTTTAGAAAATTGAATCCAAGTAGAAGAGGAAAAGTTTTAGTTTGAAGAGCTTTTTTTCTGTCACGGGGCCCGATCTAGAGAATTGTCCTGGGGCCCGGCTTGGCTCTCGGCGGCCCTGATTTTACATGGTCAAAGCAGAGGTTTAATTTTATTTACAGACCTTATCTTTCACTGGATGGATTTTAGTGAAACTTTGGCAGCTTATAGTAACATGTTTAATGATTGCACTGAGACATTTTCATTTATCCTGCTAATTATTAAATACTATTAAAAAATATAAAAAAGTGATAGTCACAGATGCAGTTCAAAAAACTTTACAGCATTCTACATATTTTTATATTTTTGCCAAATTTTAATAATCAATGTTGGGTAGGTACTTTTTAAACTATACACAAATTACGATTTCATGTAAAATTGATAATTTTGCTGCGTCCATATTGAAGTTTAGTTCAGGACCTAAGTTATAGGTGTCCGATGGAGCAAAAGTAGCAAAAGTTTCGATGCCGGATTGCCATAGCTTAAAATTTTCTTGAATTTAAAGGAAAATATATTATTATGCATATTTACAATTTACACAAATATAAATTATATATACAGGGAGACTCATTTTTTACCGTTTTCTTAATAAGATGAATTTTTAATAAAATTTGGTCTAAAATCTAATACTAAATTAAATAAAATTTAAAATAAATGCCTTTATACGAGGGAAATCAAAAATGCACTTAAGAGTAAAGTTCCTTATGTACAGTTTGCTAATTAAATACACTCATATAAAGTCACAAAATACTCATTTAAAACGCGTATGAAAAGATTTGTGAAAAAATTGGATAAGGATGTAATTTTTTTAATGTATTCTGTAAATAAGGTGTGATTCGACAAAATGGGCATGGGTTAGTTATGCATTCAATATGTGCCCAGCAAACACAAACATGTAACCTATATATAGTATATATATATATATATATATATATATATATATATATATATATATATATATATATATATATATATATATATATATATATATATATATATATATATATATATATATATATATACTAGTTCCATGTTACAAGTAACTTACATGTTACATAATAACTCACGTAATTACTGTGAAAAATGACTTAATTTTGTTATATAGCAGCTTCTATTGCTGCGTATGAAAAGTACCTCGTTTTACACTTTTTACTTATAGCCGTTTCTTTAATACATTTGTGGCTTCTCGATGGGATTTGCTCCGTGGTCTTTTAATGTAGAGCCGATTTGAGATCTCATTTAACTCAAACTCGGCCGATTTTAGAGAAAAAATTAATTGATGCTTTTTTGTAGAGCGGACATTTTCCCATTGAAATTTACTTATGGCAAGCCGAGAAAATGTGAAATGCGCAAGTTACAAGCAAAAAAGTAAAAAAAAGGTCACTTTTTTTATTAAAAATCGAGTTTTCTGAAAAACGGCTGCTGAAACCGATTTTAAAAAATATATTGCGCCAATCTATAGCCCTTCAGAAATACTTTGACCGAAAAAAAAGTCTAGTAAATAAACTTTTCTTTTAAAGTTGGTTCCCAAGCACCGTGACTTAAGTAACTGTATGACAAATACCAAAAAAAACGTCGAAAATATTTGGGGGAATAAAGAAAAGTATTTTAAAGGTATTTGTTAGATATATCAATAATTTTATTGCACAAATTCATAACCGAAACCAAAAATGTAATAAAGGGTGATCCAATTTTAGTTTCCTATATTGGCACTACAGTTGGTAATAAGCATTTGTTTTCGAAACGTCAAAAGTCAGTTTGTAGATTTATAGGAACCACATACTTTGATTTTCTTTTACTATACGGAGAATGGTCGCACTGCGCAGCTTTCTGAGTGCCTTTTAAAAAGAGGTAGAAAACTCCCCCATTTTGAACCCTTATTACGTGTTGCCTACATCTTGGCGCAATATTTTTAATAGGTGCGTTTTAATCATCCGCTTCTGCTTCGGAATTGTCGGTTTTCTTGTTTTAATCTGACAGGTTAGAACGACTGAACCGACAATTCCGGAAGCAGAAGCGGATGATTAAAACGCACCTGATATTTTGCTTGCTGCTGTCAGTATCAGTGAATATTATTTTTGGAGTCACAATTTATTGCTAAAGAATCATTTAGCTCACTCGGACCAGTTGAAAGTTCCAAAATAACATCCACTCCAGGGATGCAAATTCAGGATACGCAGAAGACTGCTATTTTATTATGGGCGGTTGTTATATATTGTATTATCTGAGTTGGGCAGTGTATAAACTGGAACATTGAGATAAAAAGTGCCGACGCAGAGTGAGCGACCTGATTCTGTAGTTATAAACTGTGTCATAGAGTTCAAAATGGCCGCGCCCTATGTTGGGCGTGACGGACCTCTCTCTTGTCCCGTATAGTAATCAAAGTATGTGATAGAAACACATTTACGAAATGGATCGTTTGACGACCGCTCAATGCATGCAAATTATGTGATTGTTTTATCAAAATAATTTCGTGTTAAGCGTATACATACTTTTACGCGCAGATTATGGTCAATTTAATTGTCCTACTGAGGTAACTATTCGGAATGACTTAATTAAAGATACTGGAAGTGTTACAGATAGGAGAAGGCCTGCGTATCATCGTCATACACGTTCAGCTGAAAATATTGCTGCAGTTAGTGAAAGTGTGTCTGCCAACCCATTTTGTACCGGGATTTGCATTTGCACCCATATAAAATTCAGCTAACTCAAGAGTAAAGCCTCTAGAACATGAGCATTGACGAATTTATGCAATTTGGGTATTAGCTCAGCAGAAAATCGATATTGACTTGTCAAAGAAAATCTTTTTTCTGATGAAGCGCATTTCCACGTAAACAAACAAAATTTCCGCATTGCGACCTAATTCCATTAGATTTTTTTGTGGGGTTATCTTAAAAGTCGTGTTTATGCCAATCAACCCGAAACGTTAGAACCTCTGAAAAACAATATCCGCCAAGTTATTGCCGACATACGACCCGAAATGTTTAAAAAAGTCATCGAAAATTAACTAAAAAGGATCGAACGTTACAGAAGGTCTAGGGGTGACCATTTAAATGATATTGTTTTTCATACTTAATGAAATACTTTACATTTTTTATTGCTAAAGTTAAAATATATATTTTTTTAAATTTTCGAATTTTAAAGTTCACCCCATATTTCAACCATTATATAAAAATTAGGGTAAATATACCTTCCTATTTATAATAGATATGCGGGGTCAGTGCCACTTACATTTTTACAATTATTTATCACAAGTGGGAACCTGTGACCCTAATTAGACAGCTAAATATTTAATTCCCCATAAACGAGGAAAACCTTGCTAAACAATTGGTAGATTGCCTATCGATAGATATCTACAAATATGCGGTGTTGACAAATCTTTTTCATCAGACCAACTTAACTAAGAACATAAAATAAAAGTATGGTTCGGTATATTATTTAGCTGAACGACTTTTGCGATATAATGAACAAAATATGGAGGTTAAAGAGTGTAGCTACATCTACGTAGGAAAGGATTTAACAAATTCAAATTTAAATCATGTTTTCGAAAACCGAATGTGCTGTGGCATCCTTAACACTATCACAATATTTTACAGAAGTTTTCGGTGGTAACTTCCTAATGATACGTTACAAAATAGAAAGTCTGACAATAAAAATAATAAAAAATACCTGAAACATAATGAACGAATTTTGAATTAACTTCCTGAGATAAATGCAAATTTACAACCTAAATTCATTAGCAAAACGTATTTATCTTTGGCAGAAACTTTCTCTTGCCGATCGCATTGTGTCGCGGGGTGTATTATTGATAACGTTGTAAACTCAAGCAGGAACTTTGCTAAAAGCTCCCACTCGAAAAGGTGCCAGTATTGGAGATAATTACATTAACGATCGATCCTTTATAGCTACGTAATTCGGGGTTTTGTTTGGAGCCCGAGGGTCGTTCTATGAAAATATTTCCTCCAGTCTGATTGGAAATTTAAATCTATGTATCCTGCCTGAAAAAAATAACTCTAAGACTAGAAATGAGGATATTATTTTTAGATTTGATTTTATGGTAGAGAATTGCATTTTTTAAAATAAATATTATACTTGTGGTAGGTAGATTGCAGGAGCGGTTTCTCCATTTCTGCAGTGAACACCCAGTTAAATTTTATAAATACACATTATTTTCAAATTACATAAATTTAATTGTAATATTTTTATTTTCAAACGTGTTAATCTCTAGTTTTGGTACACCATTGTGCTCTGGATTATATACCTAAGAATACTGTGTCTGTGACGCACTACGATGAGTAAGCCCAGACGAGGGAGAGGATTTTGCGAATGCATGTAGCTAAAAAGAGAAGTCAATACGCCAACAAATCCGTGAAACTGCATAAAAACACATTAATTTGCACACCGCTCACAAACAAATTGTGACGTCACAAAATAGAGCACGACATAGGAATCTTGCCAAACCAGGACACTCGAAGCAAAATCTAGTAATTTTTCTTCCTCGGCGTGCAGTAAAGTTCACGTGTAAAATATATTGTGTTCTTTGTTTGTATTCGTTATCTATAAAAGTCCTCTTTTTTTGCTCTTCAATGAATTAGATGTCACTGCAAATAGAATTCTACAAATCTGACACATTTTAGGAATCTGGTACATTTTTTTGAGGACCCTGGTACATTTTTTAGAGAAATCTGGTACATAACAAAAACATATTCTGGCAACACTGTCCCAAACCAAACAAATTATCATCTGTGAAACTATAATTCTCCTTTTCTCTATGAAACAATCTAAATAAAACCTGATAAAACTATTTTAATTGTGCTCATTTAAATAATGTGTTTCATTAAGAACTGCGACTTTAATAAATTGGAAGTGTATGTGTGTCAATTCAACGATTGTTCCCGAAAAACTTCTTTAAAGCAAGGTAAAAAAAAATAGTTTTTAGGTTATGTTGTTTTATTTACCTATAATTTAGTTTTACGACTCAAATTTATGTGTTATATTTTATTTCAGTATTTAAGACCATTCAAAGACTACTTCAAAATGGTCATGTATTTTGTACCCAACTGTAAATACTATGAAGTAAGAAATAAGCCAATTATTGTTAATTTTTACAAGTCTCCGGATAGACGAGCACATCAAGAGGCCGGACACATCTGCATTTGGACATCACTTAAGGCTTAATCAACATAAATTTAACCCAACAAAAAACTATAAATTATTACTTGAACACAAAAAATGTCAACTTATTAGATTTCCATGAAGATGATGAAATTATCCTTGAAAGAGACAACAATGTCTCAACACTCAAGTGAACCTTAACAGAAATTTCATACCACTCCATAGACAACTCAGTTGACCCTCTATGATGATGTAAATCCGAGTTGCTCAATATAAGCCTTTGAGAGCTATTCCCTCCTAAACTTGATTTCACCCAACAGAAACTACCTCTGGAACCATGGTACTTGTATGATTTTTGTTCCCAACCATGAGAATTTTTAAGATTAAAAGTCAGATATTAAATAATAATTCATAATAAACATTTATTTAAATTAAAATTTAATTAACAAATAAATCAAATTTCAAAAAAAAATTTTTTTTAAATTCAATACCAAAATTTTTATTTTCTCTTAACCACCTCCAATCACTCTAATCACACTTGGGATAACTTGTTCGACACTGAGGTGAACGCACCTCCTCTTTTGACATTTGACCTGTCAACGTCTTTAAGTGTCGCTTGTCATCACTATCATCTGGAAACAGTTGGTCAAATAATAAAAATAAATTATAAAAAAACTGATTTTATTATTGGTTTGATCTGTAGTTTTTTTAAAGTATACAATCTTAAAATATGTTGAACAGATTCCTTTTATGATTCACCTAATAATAAAATTAATATAAAATTTAACGGTTGTGATATCCAAGGGCATTTACCTGAAACTATATGGTCAGCTGCTGGTTTTTTCTTCACATTTGAAGAATCACATTACAGAAACCGCCTCACTTGTCATATTGTGGCCTCGGAATGATGGATGCTTAATTTTTAAGAGTATAAACCTGCAGGGCATTTCTGTGTCTTATAATTTATTGGAAAGGGCATTATTTTGGTCTTTTGGAGTGCATTAATTAATAGAAAAAGTAAACGTGTAAAAATAAGGCTTCTGTTAACAATACTTGTGAAGAGAAAACACTTTTTTATTATTGGATTCGTGTCACGAGAAAATTAACTTACCCCACTTTTTAACAAAAAAAAAACATCATCTGTACGTATCTGTGACGGCGCGATAACTTTAGAATAAAAGTCCTGATCGAATTGTGGTTTGCAAACCAAGAACCCTATTGATTTTTAAATATACTTATCTAAGAAAATTTATACAAAATTACTAACGATAATAAACCTACCCATAAAAAGCGGTCGAGAAGTACATGCGGCAAAAAAGTGTCACATTAGGAATGTTAATAAATCCGTTAAATATAATTTTTATGACAGTCGCCTAAAACATATTATTTTGAAATTATTTTTACTATACGACAATAAAAAAAACTATAACAGTTAAATATGGCGAACCTTTAAGGACAGGGACTTCTACTGATTTCTGAACGAATTTACGTCAATTTAGATTGTATCAAGGAGGTGTTGTTATCTCTTGTCTAGAGATAGAATTAATGCAGATAACTGCAAAAATCTTTAACTGTAAATATCAACCGATAGGATACTGAAAAACCGGTTTTTAGTAGACTATCAAGCGACGAAGAGATAAAATAGACTAGAACAATTTTACCAAATAAAAA
Organism: Psylliodes chrysocephalus; assembly: GCA_927349885.1. Classification (NCBI taxonomy): domain Eukaryota; kingdom Metazoa; phylum Arthropoda; class Insecta; order Coleoptera; family Chrysomelidae; genus Psylliodes; species Psylliodes chrysocephalus. The sequence continues at coordinate 77,655,987 of OV651815.1, forward strand.
AGTAATAAATATTGCTTCTATAAAGAATTAGACCCACATAATGACATGGTCGCGACATGCGGGGTTGATAAAGTCAAAAGCTCTATGAACTGTGCCATCAGCTAATGTTACATAAATTATCTAATCAAATATGTAGTATATTTTTAATAGTAATACGACCTAAATTAGACGCTTATCTTTAATTTAGTCGAAAATTTGATTTTTATGTACTATATTCGGAAATCAGTCTAGGTATGTATTTAACACTTGGTCTACTATTTTAATGGACAGTATTGATATTTCTTAAACGGTAACAGATAGAATGTTGGTTAAATTAGACAAAAGTGGCGCAGATTAATGCTCATTAAACTGGTACTAAGAAAGCTTTGATATCTACAGGGAAATTCAAAATATCGGACAAAAAATTAAAATTGTCACTTCTTTAAATTCATTAATTATTTGTCTGACATTTTGAATCTCCCTGTAGTTATCAAAGGTTTCTTGGCACCATTTTAATAACCATAATTAAAAATAAGAAAAACATTAAAAAAAAAATCATAAGGATTTTGGTGTGGTATTTTCGGTAGCCACGTACGCAAGAAATAAAGAAAATTACATAATTGGAAAATCCAAATCCAGGAACTATCATTAGTTGAAGAGTGCTGAGATTTTTAACAATACTTTCCTGAATAGGTAAATTTCTAAACTTATTTAATTTTTAAAATAATTATATTTTTTTTTTCATTTTTTAATCACCCTGTATAATGCCTTAATGTAACAAAATAAAAATATGTGATCGTTCCGTTTGTTGTGATCTAACGATTAAAAATGATTCTTAGTTTTAATACAACATAAAAGAAATTTCAATAGAAATAAAAATTAATAAAAAATTCTAAAAATAATTTGTTTACAGAAAAGGTTAAATTTAAATAAAAACACTCACCAATTGAAGTCGTTCATTTCTCCTAAAATAAATATAAAAATAAATAAAAATAAAGTTCATGTCAGTCGTCTCAGAATAAGTAAAGTTAGTTTGTACCGTAGTTAGGAAACAATCTGTATATAAGTGAAAGTAATAAAGACGTTAATAATATTAGTTATTATGTGGTGTAAATTTAAATAAAAACACTCACCACATTTCACCTCTATTCGTTTAACGTTCAACGTATTTCTTTCCGCTTATCCATAATTTCCATTATTATTTCCAATACATTTTCTCGATTAAAACGCGTCCGGACAATCTTCTACTTCCGACGACATTAATGATCGATTTAATTTCATCCAGAGACAGTACAATGTTAATCGAAGTTCTCATTAACATCAGAGGACATACATTTTAGGATCGAACGTCTTTATTGTCAGAATAAAATGAACATGAGCTCAGACCACTGATATCGTGCTACCGATTAACTTGAAAAATGTGCGGCGATTTAAAATTTTTCACGGAAATTCGCTGAAAAGAAAAACGACAATTAGTAATAGGAAATTTTTAAAATGTTAAAAAAGGAGAATATTCATTGAAGGAACCTAAAAAGACAAAATCTTTTTTGCACTTCCTCTCTATTTCGGGATTTGGAAATAATATTCTACTCAGTCGGTCTACTATTATTTATAGGTGGGTCATTTTAATATTTCTCTATTTTTTTATTTTCGTCATTTCCTAGTACATACTTAAAAACAAATGTTGTTTTGTGACTAACAGAGATATTCATAGTTATCAAACAACGCTACCTACAAGGCGATTCTAAGTTACTGCGAAAAAAATTAAGAGAAACTCTTTATTGAAAATTACTAGGGGTATAACAAAATGTTCTCAGCTGTCCTAACACCCCCCCTACCCTTAAGAAACGTTATCCCCAAAAATTTAAGTAAAATTAGGATTTAATTTTTCCTAAATCCGCGTTGATGTACTAACATGAAATTTAAAAAATTACTGACACACGCAAAGAGGTGATTGAGATTATTTTTTTTCTTATGTAAATCCAATGTGTTATATGAGGGGAAAGGGTTACATTTAAAACCATTATTTTATATTAGAACTTTTTGTCGGGTTGAATTTTAGAAATTAAAAATATTTTTTAAAAACTCCTGTTTTCTTTAACTTTTTTATTGTTTTTCTGTGTAGAACTAATATTTTTCGAACAAAACAATAAAATATAATAGCATATTTTAAATTTAATTTTTCCTCTAAAATGAATTATTGTAATCTTTACTCTAAATGATTACTTATTTTTTAGTTTTCCTGTATATCACCTATATTTAACAAAATGTTACACTTTATTATGGATTTTGATGTGATGCACAAATTTTATTAAAATATTTATTATTTTTAAATGAAAGATAAACTTTTCACTTTCTTAAAAAAAAATTGATATACCCTGTAGATTATGTTATTTTACCTATTCACATTTGAAAAATATCATATCATAGTATATTTTTTAATTAATATTATCAATACCTAATATTTTTCTCTATACTAAAATTTAAAAGTAATTTACTCTTCTACAAATCATTATTTTTTATTTTCCCTCTGTTACCTATGTTTAAAAAATTTGATACTTCGTTATGGATTTTCAAGAACTTTTTATTAAGAATATTTTTTATTTTGAAATGTAAGATAAACTTTTATTTACTTGCTTACAAATGTTTGGTATACCCTGTAGATTATGTTATTTTGACTATTCAAAATTAAAAAAAAAAATTATCTTAGCATATATTTTTATCCTTATCCTTATCAACACCTAATATTTTTCTATACTAAAATTTAAAAATAATTTACTTATTATTTTATTTTTTTTTTATTTTCCCTGTATATCACCTTTTACAAAATTCGATGTTTGTTTATGGATTTTCAAGTAATACAGCACATGTATCTAGAATATTTTTTTTTTAATTTAATTAACTTTTTACAATTTTTATTCAACTTTTTGGGATACCCTATAGATTGTTATTTTAACTAATAAAAAAATAATAGCGTATTTTTTAAATATTTCTATTTTGCTCTATACAGAAGTTTAAAAGTATTTTACTCTTTATTATAAATCATTATTTTTTATTTTCCCTGTATTTCACCTAGATTTTACAAAATGATGCAGAACTTTTTATTAAAAATATTTTTATTTTTAAATGTAATAAAAACTGTTATTCACTTGCATACAAATTTTTGGGATACCCTGTAGATAATGTTATTTTAAAAATTTAAAATATTCTCATAGCATATTTTTTTAATTATTCGTATCAACTCTTAATTTTTTTCTCTACATTGAAATTTAAAAGTATTTTATTCTTTTATTTTTATTTTACAGGGTGTACCAATAAAAACTCCCAGGCCGGATATTTTGATAAGTAATAGAGATATTTTAATTCTGTAAAAGCCAGTTCATAGAGCGCTAAAAGAGCTTCAGTTTTAGATATAAATTGATTTTAAATAGGTCAATATGTAGATGGCGCTGCGCCCAATAATTTTTTTCGATGGGAGGATCTGTATTATGTAGTGCACCTTGTAAAAAATGTATTTTTAAGCAAATTTTGTTTTATGAACTAATTCGATAAAATGGCCATTTTTGATATACAAACCCAGACAGCACACCAAATCCTTTGGATATCTACTGGACATCCCAATATCCACTGAATGTCCAGTCCATGGTGGATCTATTTTATATCCATGAGATGTAATTTATAGACATGCAAATGTCCATAAATAATAGTAATTATATAGCAAATTAATAAAAAATTACGCCATTGTGGCTAATAGTACTGTTCAGATATTTAAAATTAATTTTTTTAAGGTGTATTCAATATCCCATGGACATCCAAAGTCTAGGCGCGAACGCAAACCATCGTGGATATCCACTAGATGTAATTTTTAATTTAGCTTACTAAGTATAGATGGCGATACCACTTTCGCATCTACTCATGCTCAACCCGCCGTAATTGAGATCGATCGAAATTTGTATATCAATCAGACTTCATTAGAGACTGGAGTCGAGAATTTCAATTTATTCCTGGAGTCCTAATAAGGATGACTTTCTCCTTAGTGGGCAAAATCAAAGGCAGAGTGTTGAAAATATTTTTTATCTCTGCTATTTTCTTTCGACGTTATTCAATAATCATTGGTTACTTATGAACCTCTACTAAAGATACCCATAAAATGTTTTGCTGAATATCCGAATATCTTCTATATCCTGGGATATAGACGGACATTTGGTTGGATATCCATATTGGATATCCACAAAATATATTCTGTGGATATCTCTGGGATTTCTTGTATTGTCTGGAAGATACCTATTAGATATTTTGCTGGATAATCCATAGGATATCTTCTATATTCTGGATATAGACGGACATTTGGATATCCATATTAGATCCACGGGATATATCTGATATCCTGTGGATATATTGGATATCCACAAAAGATATTCTGTGGATATCTCTGGGATTTGGTGTGTTGTCTGGGAAGTGGGTCACTCAAAACAGTTGCATCATGTTTTTCGGCATTAATCATTGGATTTTTAGAAAATGCTAAAATAGGTCGATTTTTATTCCAAATTAAACACATTTTTACAATACAGATATCTGTCATGTGTCAACCCCCTCCCTTCCACTTCTCCAACCCTTTAATTTTAAATAAGGAATGTACCATGTACGGTACACCGTTAAAAAGGTAATTTTATGGGGAAGTCAGAAATATAACAGTTTATTGCGATACTTTTAATTTTAGCGCCCTCTATCGGGATAAAAAAATATGTAATGTATTATAAAGTGTGATACTTCATTTGAAAGCTAATTTAATAACTGATTCAATGCACCACATAGCAATAATATAAATATTTTCATATTGCACTTGCAACAAAATATAGTTAGCAATAATGTATAAAATAATGCATGACTAATTTTCAAACTATTGCAAGTGCAATATGGATGATATTTATAATAATGTTATGTGGTACATTGAATTAGTAATTAAATTTGCTTTCAAATAAGGTGTCATACTTTAAAATACATATTTTTTTTATCCCGATGGAGGGCGGTACAATTAAAAACATCACAATAAACACTCATATTTCTAAATTCCCCATAAAATTACCTTTTTAATGATGTATTATACATTGTAGTATCACACTCTATAATGCGTAGTAGTTTTTTATCCCGCTAGAGGGCAATAAAATTTAAGTGCATACGGTTTAAGTGCATAGGTAATGTACCATACATGGTACATTACCTATTTAAAATTAAGGTGTGGAGAAGTGCAAGGGAGGGGGTTGACACATGACAGATGTCTGTATTGTAAAAATGTTTTTAATTTTGAATAAAAATCGGCCTGTTCTAGCAATTTCTTAAAATCCAATGATTAATGCTGAAAAACAGGATGAAACTATTTTAAGTGACCCACTCTGTATATCAAAAATGGCTAGGTATATCGAATTAGTTCATAGAACAAAATCTGGTTAAAAATGCATATTTTACAAGATGCGCTACACAACAAAGATCTTCCCATCGAAAAAAAATTATTGAGTGCAGCGCCATCTACATATTGACCTACTTAAAATCAATTAATATCTAAAACTGAAGCTTTCTTAGTGCTTTGTGAACTGGTTTTTACAGAATTAAAATATCTCTATTACTTACCTAAATATCCGGCCTGTGAGTTTTTATTGGTACACCCTGTATACCACCAATATTTTATAAAATTTAATGTTTGATTATGGATTCCCAAGTGACGCAAAACATTTAATCAAGAATAATTGTTAATTTTTTAAACAAAAAACTATTTCCCATGTAAATAACTTTTTTTGGGACACACCGTTTAATAGATTGCTACGTGCTCGAAGAGCACGTCGTTAAAAACAATATCTGAATACACTTTGTTGCTAACGACGTGCTCTTCGAGCACGTCGCAATTCATTTTAAAGTAGGTATGTAAAAGAATTTTATTCTTTTTTTTTATTTTCCCTGTATACCACCTATATTTTATATTTAATGTTAGATTATGGATTTTTTTTAAGTGATACAGTAAATTTATCTAGAATAAATTTTTTGTGAAATGTAAGAAAGTTTGTATACAACATTTTGGCATACCCTATAGATTATTATTTTAACTTATCAAAAAAAATATTTAAGGACTATTTTTTTTTAATCCTGTTTCGACTATACAACAATTTATTTTATTTTACTTTTCATTATAAATCATTATTTTTATTTATTTTTTCAAAATTTTCTGCTTTATTATAGACTTGGAAATAACACAGTACTTTTTATCAAGAATAATATTTTTGTGAAACATATAAAATAGTTTTCATTTGTATACAACTTCTCAAGATTATGTTATTATCAATAATCAAAATAAAAAAATATATATCAAAAAAAGTTATAATATTTAAATAAATCTATAGTAATTTAATATGAATTTAAAAATTTGATATATATCTTCTAACATATTAAAACGCTTGGCAAACATGTAGAGATACGTCAAAATATTTGCATAAAATTGTGCAATTTTTGCGATTTTATCATTAAATTTTCCGCACCTTTCTTTTTGTGAAAAAGATAAAATAGTTTCCATTTGTATACAACTTTTCAAGATACCCTGTAGATTATGTTATTATAAATAACCAAAATAAAAAAATATATATCCAAAAAAGTTATAATGATGTCATTTAAATAAATGTATAATAATTTAATATGAATATAAAAATTTGATATAGGTATCTTCTTACATATCAAAACGCTTGGCAACCGTGTAGAGATACGTCAAAATATTTTCATAAAGTGGTGAGAATTTATCATTAAATTTTGCACCTTAACGCGGATAACCCACAGATTTATATTAATTTTTATAATATTTAACTACTATCACCTAATAGTGCAAAAATATTTTGAAATTCGTGCCTGTATCGTCAAACGTATTTACCTTCTCGAACGAAAACAAGGCAGCGTTGGTATATTTTAAGAGATTATCATATTTTAAGTAACAAAAACTTACCAGATATATAAAATTTTTCATTTTTCCAACACAAAAGGATAATAATCCAGGATAATTATTAAAAATGTTCTCAATTACCATGTCACCTGTCACTGCAAAATTCACAACTAAAATAATAAATCTTTTCAAAGGCAACTTGATAAAAAACCTGATAAACAACTCAACACTTTTCTCTTTGTTTTGGGAATGGGAATTGTTTACGCATGTACACAAATGTGACGTATAATAAAATATAATTGTGGGGTGGGTAAGGTACACTATCGTCCTAAAAACAGATGTATCTACAAAAAAACTAGATGTAAAAATAGGTTCGTGGTAAGCTAAATACGTTTTTTATCAAGCAGAAATGCCGTATTACACGAGGCAATGAAGCAGTAAAAGCAGTAAAAGTAAAAGCCAAAAGTTCGGAATTTTTTAGACTAAGACGGATCGGAATGCGGTTTTTTGCATTCGCTTCCAAAAATATTTTGGAAAAAATGCCCCTACTTTTTATCTTATACAAACCGGAAATTGCATTGCTGCAGCCAAAAATGAATTCAAAAAATGCATTTTTTGAGACGGCTTTTGGAAGATTAAAGAACTTTGTAAATAAGAGTCAGAACTGGCTCAAATCGGGTTGCCGGGGGTCTTCGAGGTCGCTGATCACAATTATGATGTTCAAATTGACCCACAGCCGACCTGGAGCTCAGGAAAGCCGATGAGCGTCATCTCCGTGGGAGAGAAACTCAGCGCCCGGAGGTTTTTTGGGTCGCTGAATTCAAATATGGCATCGGCGAACACCCCCCGGATACCTGGTATGCCGGAACCAGGACGTGGACGTCATCTCCGAGAATTTTCCTGACAAAATCGTCAAAAACAACCTGAAAATCATTGTGGGGGCGTTTTCTGGGGCGCTAAATCCAAATTTCATGTCGAAAATGACCCCCTGAACACCTGGTGTACTGGAACCTGGACGCGGACCTCATCTCCGTGAGTTTTCCTTACACAATCGAAAAAGACGAACCGAAAATCGTTATGGGGGTTTTTGGGGCGCTGAATTTAAATGTGGCATTAGCGAACACCTCCCGGACACCTGGTGCGCCCAAACCTGGTTGTGGACGTCATCCCCAAGAATATTCCTGACAAGATCGCCAAAAGCAACCCGAAAATCATTATAGGGTCGTTTTTTGGAAGCTTAATCCAAATTTCACGTCGAAAACGACCCCCCGAACACCTAGTGCACCAGAATCTGGTCCTTAACGTCGCCTTCGAGGGTTTTCCTCACACAATTGAAGGTTGTCTCATATGCCACTAGTTGCGGATAATGTTTTGTTGTTCCATGCAATAACGGGGTACGATACCGTTTCAGCAACATACTACCAAGGAAAAACTAAATTTTTCAAGAACTTCCATAAATTCCCAGACCTTTAAACTCATGGTCTGAAGCTCAAAGAAGCTGGTTTGTCAAGCGAAAACATTTTTAAAAAGGGAGCGCAGCTAATCCTGGCAATGTACAGTGCTCCACTGTCATTCAGGAAGCCGAATGTTCCTGACTAGTACAAGCCAAAATGGGACCAGTTACTACATATCGATACCTTTTAGCCAGACTATTGTAAGTGCCATTTGAACAAATGTCACTTACGTTAGTCTGAAAAAAGTTATCGATATGTACAGGTACAGAATGTACATAAATACCGCTCTGAAGGGCAGAGTAAATTTGGGAAAAATTCTCCCCACACTAGACGCCATTCAACAACATCTAAAGAGGGTCTATTTTCAAATGCAAGATTGGCTGCACGGAGACCAGCTAACCATGGACCCAACAGAATGGGGATGGAGAAAGGAAGGCGACATACTGGTCCCTGTAGAAATGACACAAAAACCTGCGCCCAAGAATAATATGGAACTAATATTCTGTGGATGCGCAGAGGATTGTAAGCTGTTGTCCTCTAGTTGCAGGAAGCATGGCCTCCCTTGCAGTCTTGCCTGTAAAATTTGTGTAGGCTCAACTTGCAACAACACTGAAAGATATTCAGTTGCAAACGTTATTGCGGCAGAGAGAGAGGCCTTAGATGAGGAAGATGTTTTACTTATGAATACGTCAGTCAATGACGAAGAAAATGAACAGACTAGCGATGTGTTACTTGATGAAGAATTTAATATTTAGTTATGTATCTAAAAATTAAAGTTATTAATTAATGAGGTAAGGTAAAGTTAAAGTTAGATTGTATTTGATTTGAGTTCAATATAAATTTTTTAAACGCCAATTACATAAATATTGACTTTTTATTCATTCGATTTATTTTCTCCTCACATAATTTAACTAGAATCAACAAATCCACAAAGCCATTGCAGTATTGACGTCCGTCTCTAAAATATCAGGTTTGGTTGACATTCATGGGAAAGACATCGATGTCAAGATAAAGATTCTGATGCACTAGGTGTCGTTTTCGAGAGGAAATTCGGATTCAGCGCCCCAAAAAAACCCATTACGATTTTGGGTTCGTCTTCTTTCATTGTGTGAGAAAAACCCTTGGAGATGAGGTCCGCGTCCAGGTTCCGGTGCACCAGGTGTTCAGGGGATCATTTTCGACGTGAAATTTGGATTGAGCTCCTAATAAAAACGCCTCTACAATGATTTTCGGTTTGTTTTTAGCGATCTTGTCAGGAAAATTCTCGAGGATGACACCCACATCCAGATTTTGGCGCACCAGGTGTCAGGGGGGTGTTCGCCGATGCCACATTTAGCACCCCAAAAAACCCCCATAACGATTTTCAGTTCGTCTGTTTCGATTGTGTAAGGAAAACTCACGGAGATGAGGTCCGCGTCCAGGTTCCGGTGCACCAGGTGTTCAGGGGGTCATTTTTGACGAAAAATTTTTAATTGGAAGTAATAAAAATACTTAAATTATTCGATCATGTATTTGTAGAGGTAGTGAGTTTAACGATTATTAGGACGGAGAGTGGAAAGATACAACAAACGGTACAAATGACAGTGTGGAACCGTAGAGAAGGGGTAATATATTGTTAATTATACCCAATCAAATTTAACTTCAAGAAAAAAAAAATGTGAACCGGATTTTGATAAATGTAAATAGTAGAGGGGCTTACAAATATAATAAACAAAAAATTAGTCTGGATGGGCTTAAAGAAAAGTTTTAGAGGGTTGAAAAGAGGTAAAAAATGGTATTATCGCGATTACGGGCCAAAGATGACGTCGAAAACAAAAATTTATAATGCAAAAGTAGTACATCAACAAAAATCTACAGCTTTTGTAGAAGTCACTTTTTAACATAACCTCATAATTTTTGATAAAAATGCAAAGGTTAGTTTGAATTTTTTTTCCTTATTTATTTTTCATTTCTCCAAAAATAATTTAATTTTGATGAAATTTGGTGAAATTATACCTTCATATGTCTTAAATAAGCACCGAAACATAAAATGAATAGTTAAGAATGCACATACTTTTGACAATTTGTCTGCGACCTCTTCATCCTCTTAAATGTTTATATCATTATTATATACATAAATACAGGTTCTGGTCAAACAATAAAAACCATTTCTTTTATAGTTTTTTCCATACAATTGAACGGTGCAATCAGCTTTTTAATTTTTTTAAATGGAAACAAATTATATCAATAATTAAGCAAAAATTCATTGTTGCTATTGTCATTTAATGTCATTTCATTATTTTACAATTATTTATACTAATTTATATCACATTTACTTTATCGATGTTCTCACAGCTATGACTCGACTTCAACTGATTGACTTCCTGGCCAACACAGCCCATTTATACAGGGTCCCTATCGTACTATTTCATAGGGACAGTATTGCTATTTCTTAAATGGTAACAGATAAAACGTTGGTAAAATTTAACAATAGTTATGCAGTTTTGTGTCCATTAAAACAGTGCTAAGGAACCTTCGATATCTACAGGTAGATTCAAAATATCAAACAAAAAATAAAAATTATCATTTCTTTAAATTCATTCATTTTTTGTCCGATATTTTTAATCTACCTGTAGATATCAAAGGTTTTTAGGCACCATATTAATGAGCACAAAACTGCGCAACTTTGAGAAATAGCAATACTGTTCCTATGAAATGGTAGGAGCCCCGTATATAAATTGGTGTATTATTCTCCTTCTCACCATTTATTGTAAGGGCGTCTCCGACAATTTTTCGAATTTACTTCTATAAAGGCTGGGTTCTAGTACATTCCCGAATTAATTATTCATACCGACAATCTGTGAGCATAGGCGTTCCTATAGTTGAGTAAAGGGGTTTTATCCCCTTAATCGAATATTCCTGGTTTTAATGATAATTGAGGTCGTAAAAAGGCCCAAACAAGGCAGAGTGACCCAAAGGACCAGAGCATGGCCATATTGGTTGGAAATGGCTCACCTTACATTTCATAAGGTGTTGTGGTGTCTAACTTCTGAGCTAATTTTATTCCAATTTTAGAGCACACGGTGATTTATTCATCTGCAGTTTTATTTTACATGACTATTTGCAATAGGTTCACATCATCTTTGTTCAGATGCTGCTATCCAAAGGTTTTTAAACATGAAAATAGCATCAATAGGCTTCTAATAATCCTTGAGTCCTTTGGAAGGACATGGGACAACTGTGTTCCAGTAGTGTTTTTTTTTTGTGGGAACAATGTATCCCATTAGTATAGTGAATCAAGTCTAAAATATGGTTTATTGGGACAGTTACAGAGAAAATAAAGAATGATATGGTAGAAAACACGTCTTACACAAAGCATAGTTGCATGCAATACAAATGGTCTTGGTTCCGGTTTCCTTCTTGAAGAGAGAGCACCGGTAACATCGCCTCCTACTTGCACCTTGCTTTGGCAAATGGTCCCCGACATTTACTATTACTTTCTGACGTTTAGAAGATCTTTCAAAGCGACCACTCAAGCGTCTCTTTACTTTCGATCTTGATCTTCCTTGTTCGAGTAGTTGTTCAGCCAATGAAACCAAAAAAACCCAATAAACTGATTTTCCTATTTATATCGTTGTGTATTATCCATGAATTCACAACAACAGACATCACCAATTTATAAAAAAAACTTTTCGCCACCATTTGGTGGATTTGCGATCATGTCATAGGTAAATACTTTTTGATCCGACAGATCCATTCGCCCCTGAATTTGTTGTAGAAGATAATAGCTTCGGGACATTTAATCTCAGCATGTTCACCGGTTCGGAGTTTTCTTCCGGTAAGTTCAGTAGATGTACCATGACAGTTTGACATTAGCAGCACATTTTTAGTATCTTGCCATTTAGTGCTTACAATACCTTCATCCAAAACTTGGAAATCTGTCTCTCTTTTTGACATTTTTTTCAATTCAAAGTTTGGTGTATTTTTGCGATTGCTCATATATTTGCCAACACACGGATAATTCAGTCCACTCAGCAACTTGACAGACGTAAAAAACCTATCAAAGAAGAGGCATACATCAGGAGAACGTATTGTACTAGCTAGTTTTGTCACCACACGTTCCCCTAGACTACCATCTACAGCTTCAGTTTATTTGCCAGAATAGATATTGAAGTCATAAATTTACCCCGTAAAAGAGTCAGATCTCTGCCAAGTTTTTATTCCCCGTTTTATGGGTTTGAGTGGAATATACTGTTTTAGGGAAGATCTCCCTTTGAATTTGATCATGGTTTCATCAATAGACTGATGAGAACTTTCAGTTCTAGCTTTTTGAAACGTATATTTCAAACATAAAACTACTTCATCTAAGTAGTGGATCTTAGATGCATTATTGGGCTCCTGAGGATCATTGTAATACATTTTTGATAGTAAATAGCAACATCGGTTGCGTGATATAGCCCTTTTTATGACACCTTTGCCAAGAGAGTCGTTGCTTGACCAATAATATTTTATACTGGGTGGTTTAATATAGTACATAATCATAGTGCAACCGAGCACGATCATTATTTCATAATGATCAGTTTCTTTTGAGTTTAGTTTTTTATTTTTACTATTTTGGGGTAAAGCAAGCCTTAGATTTGTACAATGAGCGATGTGCATGAATAAAGAACGCGGAAATAACATTAGGAATACATCTAACTCACTGGAACCTCGTCCAACATCCAAAGTGATTACTCCTTGCCTTTAATCTAGAATTATTGTATGCTTTGGTTTGAAGCTGGCATAAGGCTGCTTCCATAGTACAGGGCGAGGCTGGTCGTCATCTGCGTCTGATTCTTCCTCACTTTCTTTAGAACTCTCTTGTTCATCCGAACTTTCATCGCCATTTAAATATTTTTGCTTTTCTTTATCTTCGTTGCTAGGCAGATACTCCTCATCAGAATCTGAACCAGAAAAGGGCTCTTCTGGTTCGGACAAATCACTGAGGTCTTCAGCGACTTTTTGTAATTCATTTTCAGTTAGAAAACTCCGGCCATAATTGGGGACCTGCAATCAATAGAAGTATTGTTACCATTTAAAGTCGATATAAATGACTCTTGGGACACCGGTGGTCCGAGCAGAAAGACTGCTGGGACCGGCGGCGTCCCGTCAGAAAAATTGGACAATAGTAATTACCGGAAATGATTTTGCCTGTGTAATAATAATAATAATAAATAATAAAATAGTTTATTTGTCAACAAGTAATACATTAATACATATTTTAAGTTGAAATAAATACATATGTTGAACAATTAAACACAAAACCCACTGAGACAACTTCAAATTGTCTGTATGTGGTATAAAGAAATATAAATGTATAAATAGGGTACAATAACAGTAAAATAATTTTAAAATATTGGTTTTGTTAAAACTCAAAAACTTAAAACTAAATTTAAAGACTTAATAATTACATTTTAATACACAGGTAAGTATTTTTTTTTTTATTTATTTCGTTATGCTTACTTATCATTAATATTTTTTTTATATTAATTTGATATTTTATATACTGATGTATTTTATTTAATTCTCAAATATAGAGTGTATTTCCTTTATGTTTGCATTATTCATAAAAATTTTCAGTTTTCTTTTATATAAAATTAATGTGTCAGACTGTTTAAAGTCTGGTAGGGAATTAAAAAATTTTGGTCCAAGGTAGTCATAGCTTCTTTGACCAACAGTTTTATTTTTATAAGGTGTAACAAATTGGTTTCTATTTCTCGTGTTATATGTGTGTGTTAATGTCTTTAATTCTAATATATTAAGAAATTGTTTAATTGCTACTTGTTTATAATATAATTGTCTTATATCATATATTTTAGTTTCAGCAAAAGGAGAAATAGTAGTTAGTTACTTTGGACAAAGAACAGACTCAAAACTTCTTTGAAGTGGTTATTTTGTATGCACAATCACTGAAAATGTTACAAAGCCGTAATATACTAGACAACTTGTACACAAACACCTGTTTCTTGAAAATCTGAGGTTAAAATGGCGAATTATGGATTCAATATAACAGAGGACTGTTTTTTGAAATTGCGTGGGACACAATTAATTTCCTAGTCACGGAAGAGTAAATTATTCCTGTTAACAACAAAAAAATCATAACCTTAAAATAAACTTCCTACCTTTCTCGAGTATTCTGACGATTAAACAACCCTGCGAAATCGTAACTTCATAAATGATCTAAGACGTGCATTGGTATTTGTATTAAAATTACTATAATTATTATTTCAATTTCGTCTATATTGTCACGTTTCTGGTCTATTATGTGGGATTACAATGCGCCATAAAAAACAAAATTAATCCATTTTTTTATATGTAAAGAAAACTTTCATTGACTCTTTTGAGATTCTTATCGAAAATTAGAGGATCTTCAATTGCTCGGAACTAACACTCATAATCATTATTATCACATTATCTACATATCATTTCATTCAATTTTTTATCGGGTGCAGGTGTCGAGTCCTGGCTCGGTGGCCGACAAAGCCCCGAATTCGACATGGTGGTAAGAGGCGCAAATGAAATTCTGTATGTTTGATTAGTCAGACATAATGCTTGGATATACAGATAGTCCTATTTATTAGATTGCTTTTTTTGGATGTAAAAATTTGTTTCATACAAAAACAGTGACCAATGAGATTGAAGTAAATTCAAACATTTTTTAAAAAATAAAAAGCACCAGGAATTGATGGTATTTGGTCTGAGATTTTAAAAGAAGTAGCTAATCTAATTGATTTAACGTTAGCTAATTTATTAAATGTTTAAGTACAGGCACTTTTTCTAGTAAAAAATGTATTAATTAAACCTTCATATAAAGCTGGAGAACAGGTAACTACCGTCCTATAACATTACCGTCTTCTATAAGTAAAATAGTTGAAAAATATAAAAAAGAAGTTAAATTAAAAAAAAACAAACTAGTTATAGGGTTAATCCATAAATTACGTCACACGTTAAGAGGGGGGAGGGGGTCGACGAAGTCTGACATTGTGTGACAAGGGGTGGAAGGGGTCTTACATTTCGTGACGTCACATTTGTAAAAAACTTTGTAAAAATAATACCGACTTAGCTCTAAAACTTTGAGATACTGTTGGCGTAGAGTAGAGGAAAACCAATCCGGTATACTTAAGTCATAAAGGATATTGCAGTTTTTGGTGGCGCAGCTGATGAACGACGTCGCACTGAAACTATAAGGTGCTGCAAAACATTGGATGATTTACAAGCCGAACTTTGTAAACAGGAATATAGTATCAGTCGATCAGACTTCTTTCCAGACGAGTCAATACAGAGGAAGGAAAGAGACACGTCATAACTGTTCCTGTTAAACTATGCAAGCCAGATTCTACGCTACATTTGAAACATAAAGATGGCACATTATGTACTGCTACGGTAAGAAACCTTGAATCTTTAGCTACTTTTGGGCCCTGATCAAGTTTTCTTTTTAATCCATGGATGACAAAGCACGCGTGCCTTTAGGTATTATAGCAGCAAATGCTCAAGCACCTATAATAATGCACTTTCTGAAAGACCTCCTCTCAAAAACTTTATGAGAACTCGAGAAGGTTTTGTAAAACCCGTATTTATTTTTACTTGCGATGGTGGTCCCGACGAAAATCCACGATACGAGCAGGTTATAGTTTCAGCTATACATTTTAAAATTTTTCACTTTGATGCTATGTACATTGCCACAAATGCTCCAGGAAAAAATGCTTTTAGCAGAGTGGAGCGACGAATGGCGCCTCTTAGTCGCGAACATACTGGCGTTCTATTAAAACATGACAATTTTGATTTACATCTCGATTCCAGTAATCGAACTACTGACTTGGAGTTAGAAAAACGAAACTTTGAGAGTGCAGGCATTGTGTTGTCTAATATTTGGAGCCAATTGGTCATTGATGATTTTCCTGTGGTTGCCGAATACATTGTTTCAACAGATACTAGATTGTATATTAAACAGGCTAAGGTATTGAAAAATTATGCAACTTGGTATGCAAATCATGTGCGTGAATCACAATATAAAATGCGTGGTTGTCTCTTGTTGTGGTGTGCTATCTAGCCTTTTGCGACTATTACGAGAGGGGTTTTTACCACCACCTGTTTTAGTTAAACAGACGTCAAACGGGTATGTGACCATAGAAAAAGATGACTACGAAGGTAAATTTGCTCCACTGTTACTTCACCTATCTTTGGAACTCCAAGCATCATCACATTTGAAGCAAGTTCCGTATGCTAGCTATTGTCCCAATGTCGAGGCATACTTGTTTAAGCGATCGTGTGGCATCTGTGGTCTATATTTTGCATCATACAAGGCCACTACTAACCAACACAAGCAATCACATAATAGGCAAAAAGAAATTATGCCCATCGCGAAGATTTATCCTCAAAGAATTGCTGCTAGACGTACCAGAGAAATTCTTTGTTTATATAACGATGATGCCATTTTGTTGGATGAAAAAGATGTTAACACAACGAATGTTCCTGGCAATAACAACCCAAACGAGATCGAAGTGACTGCTATGCAAGTTATAAATAATTTATAGGAGTGAGTTTAAAGTCCATGGACTCAAGATGAATAAGTTTAAATATTTCAATGATATAAATAATCGTTTTTTGTTTTGTTAATTTTTTCAAATGTTTGATTGATGTTGATTTTATTAAAAATAATTTAAATGGAAGTATAACTAATTTCGGCACTGCTGTTTTAATTTAATAATTTCTAGATGTAAAATTGCAAAATATGTGACATCACACTAGGGTGGGGGGGAGTCTCAGAAATATGACTAGCTATGACTAGGACGGGGGAGGGGTCAAAAAATCATAAAATTCGTGTGACGTAATTTATGGATGGCCCCTAAACCGGCTGTAGATGAAACTTTTTGTTAAAATGACGGTCATTCAGAAGTATTAGGAAGTTCTTTTAAGAAAATATAGTTTTAAGTTATGCAGACATTTTTTACAGTTATTTTAGAGTTTTAATCGAAAGCAAATTGATGCGGAATCATCGCATACTAATATCTATATAACCATTCCTTAAAGTGGTAATATAGGCTTAAGAAACCGTTGTATGTGTAAAACTAAATAGTAAAAGTGACAGTATAGAATCACTATAAATCATTTTAATTGTATTAGCTGAAATGTTGTATAGAATAGTTGCACAAATATAACAATTTTATAGTTACTGTGAAAAATATTTTATTAATTTGCTGTATGAATATTGTATAAAATAATTGACATAAAAATTTAGTTTCGGAGAACAAAATAGTGCTTCCTGCAGTTTTAATAAAACAAATTAGCATTCCAAAAACAACAATGTATTATCAATTAAATTAAAATAAATCTACTTTGCTAGTTGGGGAACGATGTAGACACTCTGTATAAAGTTATATAGTGGCATGGATAGAAGATGCATGTCTTGAAATTTCCTGCCTCTAAATAAATGTTACGGTTAAATTTTGATTACTATAAGTTATCGGTATTAAGTTAATTGGTTTGGTAATTTGATATCCATTATTTTATTACAAAAACTAAACAAGAGTAATTTAATTAAAGTTTAAAATTAACTGGGTTTTCCGTTTTTATTATAAAATATAAATTATTCAATTAACAGTAACATTTATTTTAATACATTAGTAAAAACACAAATAAAATTTGAAGTGTAAATAGTAGTTTGTGCAACAAGAGTGGATATGACGGCCATATCGCTCGAAGACGAAATTTGAGCACGATGCCGTAGGCGGAGTGCTCAATCGTCTGAGTGCGATGTGGACAATCCACTCGAGTTGTACAGTACATTTTTTCTAAGACCCACTAACGAATATTTACAAATAAAAAAAAATTAGGTTATTAAGACAAAATAACTAATTTTTAATTAATTTATGACTTTTAATAATTTTTAAAACAAAATAAACGAAAAAAAAAAGAAAAAGTTGATTTCATTTTTCTCCATCCGAGAATTGAATTGAACTCCAGTCTTCCTTGTGGAAGGCAAGAAAGCTAACCTCAGGACCACCTATTCTTTATATAGTTTTATTTAAAAAATATATTGACAATTAGTTTGACAGAATTGTCACTTATTTAAAATTTTAAAAATAATAGCAGTCGGTTGATCAAAATATAAACGGTGATTGGTGGATTTAATTTTTTTGCAGTGTTCTCATTACCTACAATGGATATGAAATATATTTGTTCAGATGAAGGCAATAGTATACTTTTTCGTTTTGTAATCTGTGCGTAGAAAAGCTAATATCCATATGGGTATGTTATAATACCGACAAAATATTTTAACAAAACAATAAACAACCAAAAATATTACCTTTGAAATAAAAATAGACATTTTATAATTAGAAATTTAAAACAACAGTATTTACTCAGAAAATATGATCTAATGAAAAAAAGTACTAAAACATAAATCTCATGAAATGAAAAGTTTAAAAATACTAAGACTACCTTATAATTAAATATAAATTAATTTTTCTAGCTTTCTGAGAAGCAAATTTCTCAATGATTTCAGTGAAATCAATTTTTTCAGAGATTTCGGATTTAATGGACAAATCTGAAAGCATTTCTTCTATCATAATAGTAATTTTAAAAATTTTTAATTTACTTCTTCCACCTGAAGCAACAGAAATCGGTAAGATTAAAAAAAGTCTTATTGCTAGAACAAAATTTGGAAAACAGGGAATGAGATAATTTTTACCTGGAAAAATATCTTTAAATGAAATTATTTTAATAGGAGTTGTATAATGTCTATATCTTTCACAATACTTCTTTCTTCCTGTACCTGTAAGTCCATGCAACCTTTCATGAGAGCACTAGTAGAAATGTGAAATTCATTCAAGAAGCAGAATATTAAATAGCATTGAGAAATAACGTAAATCTTTCATTTACCGAAGAGATCGCATGATCAAGAATTTCAAAATAGAAAGTAGTCTTGAATTGCTGTATTTTCTAAAGAGGAAATTTTGTTTTGTATATCGGAAGAAATTGAAGAAATTATAGAAGAAGCATCATCCGAATATAGATACATTTCCGGATCCAAACCTTCCCTTTCTATTGCTTCTTTAAGCCGCTTTGTCAGCTCTGCTTTCTTCCCTGTCCTCTCCAACTCATGATCTTCTAATTCCCGATGTAACTTCGTCACTTTTAAATCACTTAGTTTTTTTAACCATTTTTGTCCACTATTTATTTACAGTTTCACTTCTAACACTAATGTAACGTTTATTTAATTTAAATATAGTTTATATATTTATTTAAAATACTTTATTTACAATTTATTTATAACGTACTAATTAATTTATATATATATATATATATATATATATAATACTTAGGCACTATTATAACTCACATTCTAATTTATTTATTACAATTTATCTTTACTATCCGACACTTAAATTGAATCTTCCCGTCCATCGACAAACTCGCGCTATTTATATAAAGTCAGCTCTGCACCAGAGCATTCTCGGCTATCTAGAATGTTCTAGAACTCCCTCACTATGACACAGACGCCACACAGCGATCTATCCGCTAGCTTCTAGAAGCAGTGCGTTAGTCTCTATATGGCTAGTGCTAGACTTCATACTGCGGGCAAAGAACAGAGTCGGCTTCACGCCACAGTATGAACAGCCATTCTCCTCAACTCGAAACTTAAAATTTGCCATTTTTTTATGATCAAATTCTACCAATAAATCAATATTTTTGTTTTCTTTAAAATGTCAAGTGTCTGGATCATCTAGTGTTATTTGAGCAGAACTCTCTTCCCATTCGACTTCAGGTGGTCCAGTGCTCGTACGCTCTAAGGTCTTGGTAAAAATGAAAACCTCAAAAATCCTCCTGGTCCACATACTTTGATTACTATACGGTGCAAGAGAGAAGTCCGACACGCCCAACACAGGGTACGGCCATTTTGATTCCTATGCCACAGTTTATAGCTATAGAATCAGATCGCTCACTCTGCGTCGGCACTTTTGAACTCAATGTTCCAGTTTATACACTGCGCAACTCGGATAATACAATATATGACAACCGCCTATAATAAAACAGCAGTCTTCTGCGTATCCTGAATTTGTATCCCTGGAGTGGATGTTATTTTGGAACTTTCAACTGGTCCGAGTGAGCTAACTGATTCTTTAGCAATAAACTGTGACTCCAAAATAATATTCACTGATCCAAGGGTCCCGGGTTCGAATCCCACCGTTGGCCGAAATTTTTTCATTTAATTTAATTATTTAAAATTAATTCTGATGCCTTGGTAGGATTCCCCACTCGACCATTCACTGTTGGGTTCTAATTAACAGTGCTGTTCCTAAAGTGGCGCTGGGAAACAGTAACAAAGCCTACACAGAACACGAGATAAAATAACCCTGGTAGTTGAAGCCGATGATACACCAAAAAAAAAATTCACTGACACTGACAGCAGCAAGCAAAATATCAGGTGCGTTTTAATCATCCGTTTCTGCTTCCGGAATTGTCGGTTTAGTCGTTCTAACCTGTCAGATTAAAACAAGAAAACCGACAATTCCGAAGCAGAAGCGGATGATTAAAACGCACCTATTAAAAATATTGCGCCAAGATGTAGGCAACACGTAATAAGGGTCAAAATGGCGGAGTTTTCTATCTCCTTTTAAAAGGCACTCAGAAAGCTGCGCAGTGCGACTAGTGCGACCATTCTCCGTATAGTAAAAGAAAATCAAAGTATGTGTTTAAAAGGCACTCAGAAAGCTGCGCAGTGCGACCATTCTCCGTATAGTAAACAAAATTCAAAGTTTGTGTCCTGGTCTGTTACCCAATTTTGTGACAAATAGAATATCTATATCATCGACAAACTTCCTACTTTAACGTTTTCTGGGTTTGATATGTCAGATATAGACATTAGATACAGTGCGTGTCCAATGTCGGCAAATAAACTATAACTACAAGACGGCAGAGCTGTATTTATCGAACATAACACTGTATAAATAATAAAGCTTAATCCACTATAGGTTTTGTTTAGATTAATTTTCCCAAAGCTGTTTTTTAGCCACCACATTGGTTTAAAATATTTTTTAAACCATATTTAAAGTGACGTCATGAATTATTAGATGGCAAAAATAGGGTGTTTTAAAAATATAATCTGCTGTCATATGACAAAATTTTTTTGATCGTATTTTTTTTTTAATGATTGTTAAATCAGATGAAGGAAGATAAGTGTTTGATAGCGATTTTAAGTAAAAATTGAAGTGTTTTTAATAGGTACATTGGAATCTGAAACGTTATTATTTTATTTTTGGTATTTTTCTTGTCAATAAACATATGGTATCATATTTATTCCGTAGTTCCACAGATACGCGATTGTCTAACGATTATTTGCTGTAGATTTGTTGGGCTTTTCCAAAGTTCATCAACTGCCAAAGAACGTTTAATTGCTTTTAAATATGTGCTGGCAAATTCAGAATCTGAAGCAAACTACGTAATTATTTTTGTAAAAAACGTACAATTAATAAGTAATCCTTTAACCTTACTTTAACTGAATTATTGTTTCATAATCAAGAGTAACCCATAGGTAGATCACATTGTTCAACTGTTTATGATGACCATAAATATTAATATTTGTATTAAAACATTATAACCAATTAATGTATGAATATGAATCACATAATATATGTATGAAGTTATCAAAAATCAATAAAAATCAACAAAACGTCAAATATATCAAAATGTTCAAAGATGGAACAGAGCAAAACAACATACAACAGCCACAATCAGAATCTCTTATGTGTCAACCGTTATTGAACCATATGCCTCCGACTGGTTCAAAAATTCTAGCTTTGGTTTAAAATATTTCGTACACGACGTCATAGTTGCATCACTAAAATTTAAACGGTTTAAAACAGTCGAAAATATTTTAAACCATACACTCGCTAAAAAATACCTCAAATTGGTTTGCTTTCAAATTTTTTATTTCAAGATAGTCAAAACTAAAGGCTTATCTATGTCTCATGTAGTGATCATTCTGACACAGTTATTTGAACATAAAAATTGTCAGTCATTGTCGTTATTCAAAAATGTATTAGATAAATATTTATGTTTAACTATAAATTATGGTACCTGCGGTAGTTTTGTAAGCAGTTTTGGGAAGAAAGCAAAATTATTACAAAAAATAATTCGTAGTTATTCGTACTGCTTATTAGGGCATCAAAAGAAGCAGAATGAAACTGAAACCATTAAAATTCGAAAATTATGAAAGACGTGCCAAATATTATATCTCCAAAACCGATGATGGAGGATTACATGTTAAATTTAAACTCAGAAATCTTATGGATACCAGAGGTCCCAAAGTGTCAGGAGGTGTTTTAAGAGAGCAATATGTTTTAGGTAAGTCTACTTAGGCAGATTTCCTGTTACTACTTTTCGCTTGTAACAATGAATTTTTGCATAACCGTTCTAAACATTTTAAAATACCATTATCCATTTGTTTTGTTTGGCATTAACTTATAACACTGTTTTTACTTTTAAAGAATGAAAATATCTCAACCATTCAAAGCTATTTAGTCTGTCATTTCTATATAATAACTTCAAACATACCGGTTGCAGATATAACATTTTTTTGTAACAAAAGTGGTCCCTAGAAATCCCTTGAAATGATTTTAAAATTTCTACCTCCATCGTGGAAATGTCTCTGGAAGAGTAGCATTTTTTGCACGTTTCGTAGAAGAATTTATTTTCTGTTTTGAATAGCAGTTTTCTTCTAGATTCAATTAGTCATTAAAACATGTTTCAGATAATCTTCATTTTCACTTACCTTCGGAACAAATGATATACGGAAAAAGTTATCCAGTTGAAGCCCATTTTGTACATTATAGAAGATCCTTGGGAAGCATGGAAAGGGCTAAAAGCTCAAGAATAGCAGAAGCAGTAGCTATAATATCCATAATGTACGAAGTATACGTCACTGAATGTCCGAAGACAATACTTTTTGAAGCTTTAAATCGCTTAAGTTTAAGTTGTTGCAATAATATTGAAACTCAATTTAGACTTAGAGATATTCTTCCATCTTACCTAAGAAGTTACTATACATACAAAACTAGTCAAGATTCAGGTAAATTATTGCCTCGTAAATAAAGTATGTAGTTTCTAAATATGAAATTTAGTATTGCGGAAATAACTGTCCTAATTTTAACAGTTGATATAGTCTGTCACTAAAAACCAATCATTTAGTGTAAAACACACACAGCAAGCGAAAATTTGACTAGATTAACTCATATTTATATTAGGTATGCTTGAGAAAGTTCGATCATGTTCATATTTTGTCACAGGCAAAATAATACCCTTTATTAATCAGAAGCTACAATAATTGCCATACTTCATTTGACTATTTCTACTGTTTACTATATCCTATATTAAAACCAGTGCCCATTTTTTTGACAGCACCATCATAATAAACACGTAAATAATTTTTGACTCCATCTATTTATAATTTTGGTTTATACAGGTATTTTCAGAGGTGGTCCAAGCACAATCTGGATAACCATGGCTGTTCCCGGAATATTGTCGTATTGGCAATACTCACAACTCACGAACGTGATGAAATCAAAAATGTGCTCTACACAAGAAGTGGCTACCAAATGTCCTAGATTTGTTATCAACGGCTGTTTTATTACTCCAGAAAAGCCCCGATCAAGCCCAACTCCTGGAAAAAATGCTGCTACGTCGTACTCAGATTCTACCCAACCAAATTCATATGGCTGGGTAAGACAAACTATACCGATGTTTTGCTTTAATATTTTTATTGGTAACACACCGTTTCCCTTCATTAACAATGAATAATAATGGATACATTTTTCTTTTAACCCCTTCCAGTAGATTTCAAAGGGAAGTGGATTTATGAAATCTGGTGATGTTCCAAGAGAATATAGTAGTAATATAAATATCACAATTTTAAGATAGTTTCAAACTAATAACATTGAAAGAGTCAAAAGATAACCTAATTTCTCGCCATAGATAATTTAATATTTTCAGTTCCAGTCAACACAAACTTAAAAATTAACGATTGTAGAGATTGTTAAAAGAATCTAATTATTTTTTTTAGATGTATGGAATGCCTGCCTCATCTATGACATATCCAAATGTATATAGCAATTGGGGTGTAAACGAAAATACTGCGAAAGAATGAAAGGAAAAAAATGTGTTGAAAACAAAAAATGTATTTCGTTTTCGTGTGGTTTTCTTACAAAAATATAAAAATAATTAAGAATTATATTTGTATTTTTTATATTGTACAAAAAATATTTAAAAGGAGAACTATTCCATACTCAAGCGTGACCAACGACGAAAAACTACTAGATTAATCAATTCATTCATAATGAAGCCCTAATTGCAGTCAATCACATTGTGTTTATTATTATGCAGACAGAGTTTTCGCATCGGCTGCCGTATTAGAAAGAAAGGATCAGCTGCTAATTTGAGTGGGGATGGTTCGTGCAAATTTGTTTATCTGAGAGGCGAGCATGCGTTTTAGAATAAATCAGTATTACGTCTACTACGCTTGTTTTACATTGCTGTAACACTAAAAAACACTACACAACTATAGTAGTTGCAACGACAAAACACATTAAACTGATAATAACTGGCATTAGAAAAGCCTTTTGTGCGCTTTAGAGCCGTATGTTTATTCAATACCGAATTATAATCATAAACAATCCTTATAACACTACGTGGATGACACCTTGAATGTTTGCAAATCGATTTTTAACCGATTTCAAAAATGGAGGAGGTTCTCAATTCGTCGGAATATTTTTAAATATATTTTCAGCGATAATTCTTTACCCGCTGTCCGATTTAAACTCTTTTAAATTAAATAAAACTGAATATTGTCTTTACGGTGGTCACAATGGTGCACCCTATGTATGAAAAAGGTGCACAAATTTTGACAAATTAAAATTATTTGACATTTAAAAAAAAACTAGCACCAACATAAAATTAATTAAAATAAAAGTAAGAATAATTAAATTAATTAAAATAAAAGTAAGAATAATTATAAATTTTGACAATGAAAATTGTATTGAAGATATGACAAATGTAAATTATTAAAAATAACTAAAATTTAAATAAACTCATCTTTATAAAAATATTAAATAATAGTTATTGTGACATCACAAATTTTCTTGCAAATGATTGGTTAAATCAAATATGTTCTGTCTAGATAATATCAATGCTTTAGATATTTGTTGATGAAACAAATGAAAAGATAGAAGGAAGGCAGACATATTTCTTCTTGACAAGGAGGTAGAAAATCTAGAAACCCAGGAAGAAAAATAAATAAAACGATGAAGAAACAAAAAAAAACAGATTATCAATACAAAAATTGTAATAAGTAGCTAGAAATATTAAGAAAGTAAGTTTGTTGTAATTTATAAATAATTGTGACTGGAAACATAAACTTTAGGAAAAGGTGAAAGTAGAACATAATAGACTTACTTACCCGGAGTTTTCATTAAAAACAATGGGAAAATGCGCCAACGGTCGAACGGGCTATTTTTTTTAAGACCATTTTAGACCCTCTGAAACACATTTCAAAATAATTTTTTTGCCCTGCAAACGCTTTAAAATATTTTTTCTTACCTTAAAACTTTAAAATGTGTCCTCCAATTTCGATGTTGAAAAAATTTGAACTACATCATTTTGATTAATTCATTGTTATAGAAACTGCTAAATAATAATACTAGGCCATCTGTTAAAGACAATATTGCCCCACTCACCCACTTAAAATTAGTTAACATTTAAAAGTGCGCGCCAATCGTCACTTCCGCTCTAGACAAAGGACAGTGAAGAAGAAAAGCAGTTGCATTTCAGCTCTTGAACAGTAAACTATTGAGTATTGACTCGCTTCATACAGTTTAAATGTTAAATTATGGTATTGTGAGCCTCCATAAGGCCACAGTCTTATTTGTTGTGTTTGTTGTTGTGTTTAACTCGAAATAAAATAACAAAAAATACAGTCCACGATTTTATTCCCGAGTGCCGAATACCATCCATAAAGCAATAAACCATTCCAAATTTTTTCGTAAACAGTTTATTTTCTTAATTTACGACCAGGTTAAAGTTCGTCAAAATGATCTAATTTTCATAAACCCAATGACAATTGGCATTGGCAGTGTGACATGTGTCTAAAAGAAATACAATGTTGTCATATCAGTGATTACATAGCAATGGTCATTTTTACCTATACCCTATACCCAGGACAACCAATTGACTTCATTATCAGAAAAATTAAAAAAAACTAACGATTTAAAAAAACCATATCAAGATCTTCTTCCTCACCCTCATCGACAGAGTAGGTACTCTTCGACGTCAATAATGATATACAATAAGAAGACGAAGCAACGAAGTCTTGTAGGGTGGCGGCTTGGCCGCCACTAGAAAATTTTGACCACTTCCTGGCTACGCCGACCGACATAAACTCCAACGGCCTGGACACAGTTCAAATTGAAAAAAAAGTACCGACATGCCGTAATTAACGCACAATCATCATGAAATTAAATAAAAAGACGGATGCCTGTGATTACTACAAATTTTTTCACTTCGGGATCCAAATTCACCTGCTGGCCAGACACTATGTAATTTTTCAGCTACGGTGTACGGCCTGGGGCCATTTCCAAACAGCCAACTTTCATTAACCGAACTATTTCCTGACGTTTATGTTTTCTTACTCGATTTGGCAACATCGCATTTATAAAAACTAGAATCTTCAATTGTCATTGAAAATAATTTACTGTCTATTTGTTTTTCTAACAAACTAAAAATGAAAAATAAGAAAAATTTTGATTGATAGAACCTACTAAACTGTTGATGCCTGAGAATTGCTATATATCAATAAAATATATATCAAACATTTAAGAAAGGAGCAAGCCGTGGTACACACTAGTAAGTATATTTATTTCGTTATTTGTATTACCATTGACTGTATAGTTTTGACAATATTCAAATGAAAGTAATTATCAGACTCATCATTGTGATATAATCCAGTAAATTATAATGTTGTGTAATGGGCATGAGTTATAAAAAAAATATATATTTATAAATAAAATAAAGCAATACAGTATATAAAAATAATCACATTATAATATATGATGAGGGTTTTAAGAGATTATTGAGAGGAATTGTGCACAATGATTTTTTAAAAAACATTCCGCCAACTTTGAATGCAATTTATAATATTATTTAAAGGAATGATAATTCACTATCGTTCTCTTTTGGGACCCTATGTAGATTGATGAGATATTGGTTTTGAAAATGTGAAGTATAATGTTAAAACGAAACATCATTCCTTGGCGGCGCAGGTATTTAAGATCCATCAAACAATACCGCCAACAAAATTATAACTTTAGGTATCTATTTAGATGAGACTTGGATCAACGTGGGTCAAATGATTAAATATGTATGATGTGATAGCGACAGAGTGAGATTTCAGACCTCGATGATGACTTATGTGTTGCGTAAATAGAAGCTTAAGTATGTTCTGAGGCTAGCATGTGGTACTTTAATGCTAATGTAATATGTAATCATGAAGCCTAATGCTATCTACTCCTCCATGTATTATCCAATGACAATGAAACTTGCAACATTTCACGGCGTATGTAAAGCTCTATTAAACCAAAGCTTCATAAATTGTCTTTGCACATTTCCAATAGCTGGACTAAATATTATTTAGTGGGATTAAATACAACTGATGCATACTAGGACTAGATATTCCCATCTTTCTTTTCCAAATTTGAAATTCCCAATATTGGGAAATGAAGTATTTCCTTTTCCGTCATTATTTTCAAGTCTGTAAACAATAATATAATAATAATACTCACATGTTTATTACTTAACAAACAAAGGAAACAAATATGTTTTGAAAGTCACATAATATATGAATATCTAATTATATTAATTATAATTTATTTTAAAAAATTTACTCATTTCTAAAGCAAGGCATATGTACAGCTTTTGGTAGGTACAGTTAAAAAATGGTCTGAACATAAACCTTTATTGTTATAAATGCTATTAATATTCAAACTGAACACTTGATACCAAGTCTGTTTGGTTTTGAGATGGGTAGGAAATCTAAAATAAGTAAAAAAAAGATTTAAAAAATCAATGGCAAGTAAGTATGTACAACACAAAAGATCTCTAATCCACTTTACAGTAGGTACATGAAAAGACTTAAATTAAGTAAAATCGCAAAGGAAACAATTATTTTCTGTTCTGTTAAACAAAACCAGTTGTAGTGATGCTCAAATGAAGAACATTCTACAAACATGTTTTTTTATGCATTCGTACATTATAAGTTACGCTTATAGAATATAGAATACTTACTTCCGAAACGTCTCTTTTGCTTTTGCAAACTATATAAGCTCTCAGCATAATTAGCACTTATTTTATAATAAAATTAAACCACAAAGTTTATAAAAGAGGCAAAATGTTATTATAGGCTACAAAAACGATCTTTTGAAACAGGAAAACAAGACGCCAAATGAAATGTCATTTGTCACCAATACGCGCGTTATTTAAATTTACCGTAGGGGTTACCCCCTCTTAGTACATAACAGTATATATGTTTTAAGACATTTTGCTTTTCTCTGGTTGTTCTTCTCGGCCGTAGCTGACATTTTTGTGGAACATGTTTAGCAAAAAACTTTTAACCCACGAGCCAATACAAAAAATTAAATCAAACTTACTTATAACTAATTATCCGAAAATTGTCTTTAATTCAGCAAATGCATATTGGTACCACAGATCAAATTGCTGGCACTAATAAATTTCTTTTATTGCAAATGTCTCCATTATATAATTTGCGTGGTTTCTGGGTTTTGCTTGTGACCCTGTCAAATCGACAGGCCCACATGATTGCTATATCATAACTTGTCAAAACCCTTGAGCAGCCATTTTTTTTGAAATGCCTAATAAATAGAAAACAATAAACTATGATTAAGTGTAAAGAAAAGGTCCTTTATTTCTCACAAGTCAATTTATTGGCGACCGGTTTCGAAGTTGTCACTTCATCATCAGACACACCTAAATGGAATGTCAAGGAGTCAGTTGTAATAAAAACAATTATAAAAGCAAGAACGGACTTTAACATATACAAAATAACAGAAAAAACACAAAAGAAAGTTATTTCAAGATTTTACTTTTTTTATAAACTGCTTTCAGTTTTTAATAATATATTTTTTGTTATTTATTATCTGTTTTCAATCATATTTGAGAGCATCTTAGCTCACGAATACAGATGCACATTTTAATAAAAATGATATGCATCATATATTGCCTAATATAGGTACCAAAATTTCTTTAGAACAAGAAAATGCCAAGCGTTGGCGCTACAGATACTTGTACGTACACCCGTACAGCAAAAAAAATAAGCTCCAGGCGATTTACCGAACCCAGAAGTGGGTATTAATCCTTATCGAAATGCAAATGCATCTTTCCTCCGCACGCAGTTATTAACCCACTATCTAAAAAATCTAAGAAATCGAACGTGTTAAATGGGTGTGACTGAAATAATTATCCTAAAAATTCGATGTATCACTGGCATAGCGGCGTTTCGTTCTCACCTTCAGGGTGCCAACTTCTCTGATCCCACCAATTAGGGACACTAAATTAAGGAACGATAAACTCAGAATGACAAGTTGAGTTATGGTAATGCTAGAGACCCGGGATGATCCCATCTCGAAAGAAGAGATGCGATGCCATCGAAGTGTCTACTGTGTTCTCAAATTATGTATTTGAGATAATTACCGCGTAAGAAGCCAGATACAGGATGTTTCTTAGCATTTAATACGAGAGATATTTAAAGATATAAAGTATGAAGTACATTCACACTTTCATTTAATAATGATATTATGGTATTAGAGGGCATTTAAAGCTATGTTAGAAAACTTTTATGTATAATACAACGGCTGAAACAAGACCAAATGAGTTTCAGTACCGATGAGTCATGTAAAATAGATAATTGGAAAATTTCAGATTTTTTTTTTATTAAATTAACTTCCACTATTATAGGAAATATAAAACGGTGATTTTTACATGATAGTGTATCTACATAGGTAAGGTAAGGTATATTCGTGATATAGGTAAGTTTGTGATAAATATTCAAAAATCTGCCACGATCTTACCTATTGCGTTGGACTAACTGTTTTGCAGCCACGTGTAGTGGAAAGGTTTGGCAACGTCCTATGCATCGGCAAATTAAGATTGGTCATGCTCTTGTACGTGGACACAATTTGTTTTACAGTGTCGTTCTTTTCGATGGCGGAAACCAATATATTCTGCAGTTTGTTTATTTTTTCTGGATATTACAAAATTAGGTTTTCCAAATGTACGTATTTTATTGCTTTTAAGTTGCACAATCACCCTGTCATGTCACACAAGCAATTTTCGCCTACAGTTTTTTGTGACAGCTTAAGTTGTGAGGCGGATTTCTTAAGTTTTTTAACGTTTCCTTGGGCTGGTAAATTTAACCGCGGGTTCGCTGTGCACTTTCTGTGGTTTTATTCGTATTTTTTTTATAAATATAATAAATTCGTAAACCATAAGTACTAAACAATAAATATTTCGTAGTGTTACACAGGTTTTTGGTATCGCAATTTATTTGAACTCAACTTTTACAACAACTATTCAACTGATAACATGTAACGTCTATCATAAAACTGAAAACTGACGTCAGGAGCATCCTTATATAGCTTGCTTGACCCTTCTCGAACCTTCTCGAACTGTCATCTAGAATATTCTTGACGAGTAATGACATTTCCGGACATTTCTGCAGTATTATATCTTCTTTTACTTGTACTTTTACTTATGACGACCGCAGCACCCTATAGTGTGATGGGTGACATTGCACTTCTTTTCGTATTTGTACGTTTCAGTAGTATTTCCAACATCCAGGGTATCGCGAACTTACCTTCATATCACCTGCTTCCTTATTTTCAGTATTAAAATGCTCATAACATCTAAGGGAAAATATCGCCAGTACGAAATCCCTGAATTGCTTAAAGCCGCAAGACTTGTAAAAAAAGGAGAAAATGTCCATCTACAGGGCAAGTAAACAAAGCAGTATTCTCTGGAGCACTCTAAAAGATTTTTTAAATAAAAATGAAGGCGACCACTACTATTAGAATGATTGTGTAAACCAACTGTATCTTATAACTCCCTTCAGGCACATCACAGATTTTTGCGACCCTTGCTACCTCTGTTAATACGGTGATTCGTATTGCCAATTGTCACCATTCCCCCATGCTCCCAAATGATCTGAAGTCTGAACACTTATATATTGCCATGAACATTTGCACACAAAATTATACAAGTATGTGATAAATAAACTACAATTAAATTCAAACAAAGCATACTGTATAATATTTACGATTTTCAATGAATTTTTTGTACCAAGATTGAAACAGACATGAGAAAAATCGCTCAATCAATCTCTGTAGACGTCTGATACATTGTTTCTTATTTTTTCTCTTCACGAAAGGCATGAGGTAATCTCAACTGACACTGGTTTTGTTCTTTTAGCGACTAAGAATGATATAGTTGATATTTATTTGAGAGCAAACAAAATAGGAAAGGGATTTTTAATGAAAAAATGCAAGAGCGTTATTTTTTTTTAAATCGTTGATAGTTTTAAAATTTACGAAATAATATTGATAGCTTTATCATCTTTTTTATATCTAGACAAAATCATACAACATTTTGTTTTATGTAGGTACGTGTACACGTTTTATTTTGTATTGTCACCTTAACACCCTCTAATGACCCTTCAGAACATTAAAAGTCATTTCCTTATCGCTGGGTACAGAACATATCACATTGCATTATCAAATTAATTATAAGAGATAGCCATCAAGTATCGTGCATTGGCTACATTTGTTTAATACGGGGAGTCCCAAATCATAAAAATTTCAGTAATATTAAGTAGCAATGTTTGAAAATATGACTGTCCTAGCATTTTAGTTTTATGAATGCCTTCTATGGCGAATACGAACATAAAATAGTATTTTGTGCAACAAGATTAGATATGATGGCCGTTTCGCACGATGCCATAGGCGGAGTGCTCAATCGTCTGAGTGCGATGTGGACAATCCACTCGTGTTGTACAGAATATTTTTTATACAACCCACTAAAAAAATCTACAAATGAAAAAAATACTTTAGGTTATTAAGGCAAAATAACTAATTTTAAAAAGATTTATGAATTTTAATAATTTTTAAAATAAAATAAACGAAAAAAAAAGAAAAGTTTATTTTATTTTTCCCCATCTGAGAAACGAACTCGAATGTGGAAGGCAAGAACCCTGACCACAGGACCATTTACGCATTTATATTTTTTGCTTTAATACTCGTAAATAAATTGACTTCATATAGTTTTATTTAAAATAACAAATTATTTATAATTATAAACGAAATAAAAATATACATTCTATTATTTATCGATTCTTCACAAGAGTAACTCATTTTAATGTATGTTTACTCTCAATAACTAGAAAATATACTGACAATTAGTATGACAAAATTGTCATTTATTTAAAATTTTAAAAATAATAACAGTCGGTTGATCAAAATATGAACGGTGATTGGTGGATTTCATTTTTTTGCAGTCATCTCACTACATAGAATGGATATGAAATATATTCATTCAGTTGAACGCAATAGCATACTTTTTCGTTTTGTAGTCTGTACGTAGATAAGCTAATATCCCTGTGGGTGTAGAAAAAACATATTTTAATTATAAATTGTGGCTTGGGCTTGTCGACTCGTTCAATTACGATTTCTGGTTTAAAAATTATTCAATTTTCATTCTTTGGTGTTTTAAACTGTGTTTTTGTAAATAACTTGTAGTAAGGGACACCCAGTATGTGTAATAGTATATAATGTCCACGTTGGTGAGAAAAAGACCATGATGACTAGATCAAAGAATGAAATTAAACATTTCGGTGAGCCCGCGGCGGTGATCCATTATCACAGTGTTCGTGTCTGTCACCCGGGGTAGACTGGATGACAGTGACTGATGCCCCTGTATGGACGAAGGCCACCTCCGAATGCGCGCTTTTTTCAACTAATTCATAACTCGACCGGACATTGTGTGTATATTTCTTTATTAATACATCAATTTCTGTAACTTCAAGAGAAAGGTGTAACACATTTTTGTGTAATGATTTTTATAACATATAAAGGTACAACATACTGTAAAAGTGCTACGGGATGTTGGTCATGTCAGTGCAGCAACTAATTTCTAGAACGAGCTAGAAGAAAACAAAGAAAAATTATTTAAAACGAACAAATATGGGAATGTAGCAGGACTCGTATACAAGGTGTTCCTAAACATCATGTCATAATTAAAAGAGGTGATTCCTTGGCTCATATTATGACTTAAAGTTCATATATAAATGGGTCCTAAATTGCTTTGTTTCGAAGATACAGGGTGTCCAAATGTTTTTCATCAATATCATAAATACTCTTTTGCCGATTTTGATGAAATTTTGTACATTTGTTTGTTTGAGTAAGAGGCTAATTTAGAATTGATTAGTTCGAAATTATCAATTCCAGTGCAGTACCCAAAGACAACTTTATCGATATTTTTGACAAAAAAGAAGCACGCCACTGTTTTTTTCTATATTTCCTATTTGGTCTCTAAATTATCCAATTAAAAACACAATTTTTTTGATTTTGGGTTTTTTCATTTTTTGCATTCTTATCTAGATAAAAAATAAAAACTCTGTGATTGCACGCCACTACAACCAAAAAAAAATTAAAATTGTCTGAAAATTATGCTGGTTATCTCAATGGAAAAGTGTTAGTAAGTTTTTCTAATAAAAGCGTACTTTTTGATTCAGAGGGTGTTATCACCTATTAAAAACCCTGTAAACGAATAAAAATGTTCAAACTCGTGTGCTATTAAACGCTTTTAATTGTTGTTCTTAAAAAAGAAGGAAAGAAAACCGAAAATTTTTAAAAAATAAAATAATTTTTGAAAAACAGAAAGGTACAAAATACAAAGTGACGAATTTTTTTCCAATAATACCAGAACACCCCCATCAACTTCTAGATTTGTTTGTAGTAGTAGGAGCCTTATTTAGATCTACATAATAAGATTTGAGTTATTATTTAATGTAGCTTTCTCGAATTCAAAATAGTTTATTTTTTCAAAAAAAAAAATACGTAACTATTTTTTATACTAATTTTTTCAAATTAAACAATTAAGAACAACTTTTTGTTTCTTGAATTTTTTACATTTTTTATATATCGCTAGTTGACAAAAATCATACGGTGAATAGCCAAATAAAGACGCCTGGCTTCAACTGTATTTCCATTTGCAAGGCCACAGATTATAAGTGCATATCAGCCATTTCCGAATTTGTAAAATTATTCATAGTTCAGGATAAATATACTCTTGTTTAATTCAACGTTTAGTCTTGAATTTCAAGCTTTTACTTTGAACAACGCAACTCGCAAAAACTTTTTCACTCGGCTCAAAAATATTTAAATGACAGTGACAATCTAATATTATTTAATCTGATTCCATGGAAATGCTATAATTTGTTTGCATGGCCCACTTGACATTTTGTTCATTTTAAGATTTTGTGCAGGCCCTGGACTCCCATTCTCGAATATGTGATGACGAATATGAAGGGAACGTTTAACAAAAATTACTTTTTTATTCAGATTATCAACATAAGTTATGTTAGCAAATAATATGTATTATATTATATTATTTTTTTGATCGAAGACCCTTTATTGACGTGCAAACAAACATTTTTTATTGTTTGTCTCGATAAAAACACGTAAAATAAAAAAAGTTTAAGAGACAAATTTGAAAAATAAAAGAAAAACTCAGTGACGTACTTTTTTTTCAAAAATATCAATTAAGTTGCCTTTGGGGACGCCACTGAAATTAATTATTCAGATATAACTAGGTCAAATTGTATCTCTTACTACAACAAATGAATCTACCAAGTTTCATCAAAATCAGTCGCCACGCTACAGACAGATTAAGGTGATAGCATGGGGGGTGCAAAGGGTGTAAAAATTAAGAAAGGTGAACCAAAGTATCCCAAAGTGTGATGTCATTAAAAAAGTCAAAGTGGGACTGCCAGAGGAGGGGAAAAACTTTCCTTTATAACTCAAGTATCACTGTATTCTATTATTCGTTATTGATAATATATCTACATCTAACTTTGTTCTTCACAACGTTTTAGCAAGTAAGAGATAAAGAATATGTGAGCTTCTTTTAAGAGACTTAAAAACATCATACTTTGATGTACTTTTGTCAACCCGATAATGAAACGTTTTGTTGTTCTTAAAAAAGAAGGAAAGAAAACCGAAAATTTTTAAAAAATAAAATAATTTTTGAAAAACAGAAAGGTACAAAATACAAAGTGACGAATTTTTTTCCAAAAATACCAGAACACCCCCATCAACTTCTAGATTTGTTTGTAGTAGTAGGAGCCTTATTTAGATCTACATAATAAGATTTGAGTTATTATTTAATGTAGCTTTCTCGAATTCAAAATAGTTTATTTTTTCAAAAAAAAAAATACGTAACTATTTTTTATACTAATTTTTTCAAATTAAACAATTAAGAACAACTTTTTGTTTCTTGAATTTTTTACATTTTTTATATATCGCTAGTTGACAAAAATCATACAGATTAGAGAAATATTTATAACATAAATACTAACAAAACCTGGAGTGTTTACATTTGTACAACAAATAAAATACCAAGAAAAACTCTAAAATCAAGTAAATAGCAACAACAGCTGAATACGTTAGTGAAAAATATCCTACAATAATTGTTGGAAATGACTGCCCTCAGCCAAAATGAACGCCTTTGCTCGTCTTCTTATAGACGCTCGTACTCTCCCAAATATCCCTTGAGTATTTCTGATTGTTTCAAATCTATTAATTATTTTATTTCTTAAATTTTCCACATTATTTACTGTCATTTCATATAATAAAGCTTTAAGATACCCCTTCTTGTGCCAAAAGAGAAAAATGTGGTGGAGCACCATCGTGCATAAACCATATAT
Source organism: Psylliodes chrysocephalus (assembly GCA_927349885.1). NCBI lineage: Eukaryota > Metazoa > Arthropoda > Insecta > Coleoptera > Chrysomelidae > Psylliodes > Psylliodes chrysocephalus. The sequence goes on from OV651815.1 coordinate 77,692,393, forward strand.
GATTTCCTATCAAAATTGGTACGTTTTCAAGTAGCAAAGGCAATTCATGTTGTAAAAAATCTCTGTATGAGTTACCATCTAGTCGGCCGGGCAAAAAGAAAGGTCCTATGAGATGGTCGTCAAGTATACCACCCCACACATTCAGGGAGAACTATTCTTGGAAATGTGTTTCTACTATACCATGTGGATTCTTGTCAGCCCATATGTGGTTGTTGTTAAAATTTATGATTGCATCCCTTGTGAAGCTTGCCTCATCAGTGAACAGGATTTCACGATTAAAATTAAGATTTACAAGCAGCATTTGAAGGTACCATTAAAAAAAAATATTCTCAACGGGAAATCGCGTGGAAGCAGTGCCTAAACCCTTTGAATGTGGTACAGATACAATAGAGAATCATGTAAAATACACCAAACAGTTTGGTGGCTAATACTCAGGGTTCTGGAAATTTGCCTGGTGCTGGTTTCTGGATGATTTTCTATTTCTGGTAAAACAGCTTTCTTTTATTTGTGGTGTCCTAACAATTCGAGGCCTGCCGCCATCGTTGGTGTTCTTTTTAAAAGTATCAGATTCTGCAAGGCGACGGTGAATAGCCAAATAAAGACGCCTGGCTTCAACTGTATTTCCATTTGCAAGGCCACAGATTATAAGTGCATATCAGCCATTTCCGAATTTGTAAAATTATTCATAGTTCAGGATAAATATACTCTTGTTTAATTCAACGTTTAGTCTTGAATTTCAAGCTTTTACTTTGAACAACGCAACTCGCAAAAACTTTTTCACTCGGCTCAAAAATATTTAAATGACAGTGACAATCTAATATTATTTAATCTGATTCCATGGAAATGCTATAATTTGTTTGCATGGCCCACTTGACATTTTGTTCATTTTAAGATTTTGTGCAGGCCCTGGAGTCCCATTCTCGAATATGTGATGACGAATATGAAGGGAACGTTTGACAAAAATTACTTTTTCATTTAGATTATCAGCATAAGTTATGTTAGCAAATAATATGTATTATATTATATTATTTTTTTGATCGAAGACCCTTTATTGACGTGCAAACAAACAGTTTTTATTGTTTGTCTCGATAAAAACACGTAAAATAAAAAAAGTTTAAGAGACAAATTTGAAAAATAAAAGAAAAACTCAGTGACGTACTTTTTTTTCAAAAATATCAATTAAGTTGCCTTTGGGGACGCCACTGAAATTAATTATTCAGATATAACTAGGTCAAATTGTATCTCTTACTACAACAAATGAATCTGCCAAGTTTCATCAAAATCAGTCGCCACGCTACAGACAGATTAAGGTGATAGCATGGGGGGTCCAAAGGGTGTAAAAATTAAAAAAGGTGAACCAAAGTATCCCAAAGTGTGATGTCATTAAAAAAGTCAAAGTGGGACTGCCAGAGGAGGGGAAAAGCTTTCCTTTATAACTCAAGTATCACTGTATTCTATTATTCGTTATTGATAATATATCTACATCTAACTTTGTTCTTCACAACGTTTTAGCAAGTAAGAGATAAAGAATATGTGAGCTTCTTTTAAGAGACTTAAAAACATCATACTTTGATATACTTTTGTCAACCCGATAATGAAACGTTTTGTTATGTAATAGTTGCGTTCAGTACTTGCACAACCTTATTTAAATGTGTTTGCTTTAGTTTTATTTTATTATCATACCCTAATATTGTTACATCACAAGCCCGCCACAAGCTTAGGTAAACTTTAAATAGTAATAATCTGATATATTGATATTTAAACTTGGTGTAAAAACGATATTTAATCGCTGTTGAACAGGTCTATTCCAATTTTATTCATTTTATTATCCAAATAAGTCACCTAATACACATTTAAGGTTCCTAAATGGTTAATATTTATTTATAATCACCATAGTCAAAGTGCTTTAATAAGAAAAAACACATTAAACGATCCCAATTCTCATTTTTATCTATAAAGTCAGATGTGACTTATATTTTTCGATCACAATGTATGTATTCACTTTAATGTTATCCATTACATAGTGTGTAAAATTATTTTATTTTTTCTTTCTTTTTATTTTTCCTATATACCTTCCATATTTTACAAAATTTAATGTTTTATTATGGATTTCCAAGTAAGGCAGAACATTTTATCAAGAATAATTGTTTTTTTTTAAACAAAACTTTTTATCATGTGTATAAAATTTGCTGGGCCACACTGTGTAATATATTGTGACGTTAACACCAATATCTATAATGAATACATTTTGTTGTTAACAACATGTTGAGAAGAGAGATAAAATTTGTTGGGACACACTGTATAATAGATTGCGACGTTAACAATAATATCCCAATACACTTTATTGTCGACGACGTGCTTTTATAGCACGTCGCAATCAATAGCACGCAATCAATAGCACTCAGTGTGTGTAAAAAACACCCTATATGATCTCAATTCTCATTTTTAATCTGTAAGTCATATTTGACATATTTAACGTTATCCTCATTTTTGGACCACAATGAATATTCTACTCTGATAATTAGAAAGTTATTTTCAGAAATAAGCAACTTTTCTGTATTTTTGTCCCCTGTGCAGGATATTTTTACCCCTATTCTATGAGTTCTTCTTCAAACATTCCTTCAGATTATCGGTGTATCTCTAGTTAACACGCATCACACGAGTCAATGACGCAAAACCTGTGAGAAATAGAGCGTACACTTTGATTCCAGATATGCACAATCTGGGAATAGGAAATCAGCTCGCTGGTTTCAATCAGTACTCAGGAACCGAACTCTCACTCAATACCTTCGCGGCTCTATAGCTCTAACACTGTTGTCGTTTCGTACAAATATCCTTGTTTTCGGAGATTTTGTTTGAAACGACAATCGTTCAAGAGTATGTAGAACTTGGTCAAAATAACATAAGTAGCTCATATTAAACAGGTCGGATTTTTATATTACTTTTAGTAAAAGAGTCCACTCAGTGATGGATTTACGCCTAGGCCCGTGAGGCCCGGGCCTAGGACGGCATAGTTTGAGGGGCGGCAAAATTTATGAAATGCCAAAATTTTAGAGGCACAAAAAAGTAAAGACAATCAATTTCAAAAATTGGTTCAGATTAGTTTTTATAAAAAAATTTCGATAGAAAATATTATAATTCAATTCTTTATTTTCTTTTTAATCTGTATGGGTAACATATTAATTTTTTAATCGATCAACTATAGTCTTTATCGAGTAATATTCTTTACTTTTTGTTCCTTTAGTGAGATTAATCTTACGTGTATGAAACATTTTGAAATTATTAAATCCGAATGACTTCTCTATTTGTTTATAGTGTGAAATAAAAATACCGAAGATTTGCATGTACCTGATTAAAAAAAAAGTATTAACATAAAGAAAAAAGTATTGGTTTTCTATTCAATCCGATACTTTTCAATACTTTTCTTTGTCTCAATATTTTTATTTTAGTCAGGGGTATTGAATATCGTTATGATATTCATTTAAAAGTGTCAGAACATTTTTTGTTTATAAAAATAATTTTTTATGAAAAATAAATCCTGTCTTTTTCCATATTCAATTTTTTAAATCACCAAAATAACTGTTAAAATTTTTTATCTAAAATAAAAAAAAATTAATTCGATATTTCTCATCTTTGCAAAATCTTCAATTACATCTACAAATTTCAATATTTTCTGAAAATCCAAGTGCAAGAATTTCGAAATTTTTTAAATTAAAGTATGTGAGCTGATGTAAGTATATTAAAGCGGTCGACTTATGATATGGTTACATTTATGTGGTTATTATAAATATAAATAAAAAGTTTTAAGAATTTTATTTATTATCTGAGTGTTTTATTTATGTGATCGTAATCTCAATACCTTCAGTGAAGCGGGAGTATTGTGGCATTATTGAGACTTATAAGTAGTTCGGGTGTGTATTTCACATGTTTACAGAAAACAAAAACGCTTAAAATAAAAATATTGGATAAAAATTAATGAAATTCATTTTATCAAAAAGGGCGGTGTATCGAACGGGGCCTAGGGCGGCAGCAAGCCTAAATCCGTCACTGAGTCCACTGCAAAATATTGACTCGATCACTAGTATGGATAAATTTTTTATGAAGGCCTCTGGTAACAATATTGTGCAATAATAATCCATCGACAATATCGTTTGAGTTTTACGTTATAAAAAATTGTTAACAATTTAAAACAGGTGCTTTCAAGTGGCTGATGGGATTGCAAATGCCTATATCCGACGTTGTTTTTATACACTCATCGCTTTTGTAGTCAAACGTAATACTGTTGGAAAGATCGCAAAATTTTCAAAAAGAAAATACTCGACTCTCCGGTGGAAAAGCGTTTTGCAAAACTTAGGCAGCCGTTATTTGGTGCGCCCACGAGTATTCGGTCAAAGATAAAGGTAGTGTCTGATATTTTTATTATTTATTATTTAAATTAACTGTTTTAATTTTTCGTTAGGTATCTCTCTTTTTTATTTTTAAATATGTTAAGAAGGTTTTTGTAAATCTGGTTTCGATTTCGAACAAAAAATTAAGTGGACTGTTGGCTGCTTTGAGAAACTGGTTCGCGTGGGGTTAATTTGTTTTATATTATTGTAAAAGTAAATAGTTATTTTAATTTGAATATATTTGACTTATCAAAGGTATAGATTGGATCATGTGGAAAAAGACAACTCTCGTGAAATTTGATATTTCAAACGCACATGAAAAAACCAGAGATAACAGGAGATATAACTACTAACAAATATCGTGCGGTCCTGAATAATAAATACTTTAAGGGACACAGGAGGGTATAATATCCGCTGTTGTCATATGCCTATTTCATTATTCTCGTTTTGTTTACAAAATTATTTACATATATTAAAAAAGCTAAAATAATTCAACCTATTTTAATGCAACTAAACCAAAAAAAATTGAATCATTAGTTATATCAAATTTAACTAAATTAGATGTAATAATTTTCAATAAATTCCATAACCTAGTCATGTTAGATTGGAAGTGGCAACATGGCTTACACCGGCATGGATATCTAGATTGTTTATTATAAGCGCACAGCGGCTTACACATTTATTCATTGATAAAAAAAAGTTGTATCTGCTTAAAATCCTTCTCTTTATCCCCTCTCTTGCTTCTCACCTTCCGTATCCTCGCAGTAGACCTACAAATAGAGCGTATTGATTGTCGAATTAATCTTGGCATCGTGAATATTATATTTTATCAATGAATATATGAATATATCTGTTATCATCGGTTTGCGATACTCGTACTGTCCTGTGCCTTTTCTTTAAAAAGTCGCAATACGTGCATTTTAAATAAAGGAACAAAAAAGAAAAAGTAAAACCATAGGCGGGACCATGTGATTTTAGGAATAGGTTCATCAAATATAATATATTTATTTAAATAAAATAAAAGAATATTTGATGCAAACAACCTATTTGGATAAAATTGTAAATAAATTATAATCTTTTATGAGATTAAAATAAAGAAAAGAAAATTTAAATGTTATATAGGATCTAAAGTAGAGGATAAAGTAATTATTTTTTGTTGTTTATTGCAATTTATTTAACTCATTGATTTAGTTTGATTTATATTTATTTTTCACTTTTTTTGTCCATCGATTGATTCTGTTTCCTGAAGTATTTCTGAGGTCTCTGTATTAGTTCCGCCAAATGCAGTGTTATCCACAAATGTTGCTATTTTAACACATTGTTGTTGAGGGATATCGCTGGTGTATAATAAGTAAAGAACCGGTCCTCGCACACTGCCTTGTGGGACATCTGCTTTAATTTCTTTCATATCGAATAGATATGATTGTATAATCTCGACATATTGTCTAGGAAGCATTTTTTTCAAGTATCTGTATCAGGCCAGCGTACCTGTTATAATAAGGATACGATCTACCCGATGGTACCTTATTAGTCAATAAATAAATTGGGCGATATTGGAAAGAACTGTATTTATTTTACAAAATAAAATGTTTGACAAAATCCAAAATCAAAATTCAAAATTCAAAATTATTAATCAAAGTCACTCTGAAACATGTAAACTAGATGACATACCCAAATCCAATCTTACACAGTGTGACAATTTCAACATTATCCCACCTTGTGACACGTTAATTACACAATTTTACATTTAAAGTTTATTCGAACGCCTGACTTGTCGTCCATGACGCGAGATAACACACGTCTCATCTTGATTTAAATTTTCTTCTTTCATAGAATTTGTGGACTTCTCTTTTCTTCTATGAAGTTTTTCTTTTATCTTAACTTTCAGACTATCTACTTCCTTTGCGGTTACTACCAAAAGAAAAAGTCTTTGTATAGGTCTAAATATTACCCCAGAAGAAGTTTTTAATTGGACCAAGCGTCCATCTTTACCAAGTAAAATTCCAACTACTAACGCTAAATAAAGGCCAGTCTATTATTTTGGTGGTATCATCTCCAACTAATACTACATCAGCAATTTTAATAAGTGATGCCTTGGATCGCTTTGGTCTAATAATGAGTTGGTTAAAGTACTCTCTTCGAAATATTTTTCTCAACTTATTCTTAAGTTTTAGCTTGTATCTTAAATGTTTGTTTAAACTCTCTTTATTTACTTCATCTATATCTCTCACTCCTACCTCTTTCATGTCCTGCAGAAATATTACTGATGTCAAAGGGATCAGATCTTGACTGTCTTCAGTCACATAAGTAAGAGGCCTGGAATTCATAAGGGCCTCACATTCACACAAAATAGTGTACAATTTTTGAAAAGACAAAGATATTTTCCCAAAGTTTTCTTTCTTTAAGTTATTCAGCAATCGTATAAGACGCTCCCACCACCCACCCCACCAACACGCTGTAGGTGGGTTGAATTTCCAACATATTCTCTTCACATAGGAATATTTCACAAGCTTTTCTCAATCAATATTGTTAAATGCATTATCAGCGCCTACAAAATTTGTGCTATTATCACTTTAGAGGATCTCTGGTCGCCTTTTCGGCTAATAAAACTTTTTAATCCATTCAGAAAATTCTCCGTTGATAAACAGGAAACAATTTCTAAGTGGATTGCACGGTATACAGCTTAGGTAAAGATGCAGACCCATACTTTTTCGTTTTTCCTTATATACAGTGGTCCGCACAAATCGACTCCAGAAACTTGGAAAACAGAGACATCTTGTATTCTATCTTTAGGTAGTGCCACTGGAGATGTTTTTAAATTTTTTCCATCATTTCTTCGACATATGACACATTTGGAGATGACTGCTCCTATAGTTTTCCTCGTTTTGATAATCCAAAATCTCTCACCTATCATGCTTATCAAACCTTGAATTCCAAGATGACAGTTATCAGCGTAAAACTGGTAAATCATTTTGTGAACTACAGGGTGGCTCGATGGTAAAATTATAGCATTATAGCAAAGTCCAAATTCATCCTGCACTGGCTATAACGAAGATAGACTTTTATCCTTCAAACCTGTGAAGCTCTCTTCTTGTATTAATTTCTCTATGGTTCTTTTAGAATCTTCGATTTCATCCAAAGATAAATGATTAGTTGTTATTTTATCTTTTTTCATACAATTACGAGTACAACGAAATCGTCTTATCCAACCAACTAATCTTATAATACTTCTATAATTTGGAAAAATAATTGTAATACCAACTGAAATATTTTCCAGTATTTAGTGTAGAGACGACGGTTTTATTCTTCTGTTCTGAAATTGTATCCTTATTTGTTACAAAATTTTGAGACGGCCAGTTACTTCTATCTTCAAACAACCACGAGGGTCCCTCCCACCACTTCGATTTTAATAAATGGCGAGGAAAACATCCCCTGGAAGGCAGATCAGCAGGGTTTAAGTAACCAGGTACAAAATACCAGTCTTCGGATCTCTTGAACCCTGTTCCAAACAAATGTCCTCCACCGATCCTCTCTTCTGGTCCAAGATAAAATAGTGCTCGAATCAGACCAACAAAATATTGGTATATCTTTATTTTCTAGTATCTCTAGGATCGAACATAGTAATCTAGTCCCGAGGTTGGCTGCTAATAATGTTAGACGAGGAATTGATATCTTCTTCAAGAAAAAAACTCTTGATTTGGCCTGAACAAATTGAATTTGTTGATCTGATTTAAAAAAAAACACGGCAGCATAAGCATCTTTGGAAGCATCAACAAATATATGTAGACTCCAATTTTTCGATTTAGCTTTGTTGTCTTTGAAAAACCATCTTGGAATTTTCAGATCAATCAAAACATTTAACTCATGAAACCTTTCTAAGAATATATTTAGAATATCTTGAGGAACTTTAGAGTCCCATGAAATTTTGGAAACCCATACTTTTTGTAGAAAAATCTTAGTAAACAATGTTGTAGAAGAACAGAAATCAATAGAGTCAAAATTTTTGTTGATAATGGATAGTATAGTTCTTTTTGTTATTTTAAATAAATTTATACCTCGAAACCATTCAAAACACAATCCTAGTGTGTCTTCTTGTCTATTTCATATTAAACCCAAAACATTTGATAAAGTATGTTCGTTATGCTGGTTCTCTTTACCAATCATTGTACATTCCCATCCACGTAAATCAAATTTTCCTTCATTCATCACCTCTCTGGCTTGATGAATAAATTCTTGGAGCTCTTTTTCTGAGTCAAGACTGACACACAATTATTAACATAAAACACTTTTAAAAGCTTTGAAATAAATATTTCAGAATAAGGAGAGTTCCCTGAAGAAATTTTGTGTAAAATATTGGTTAGGTGGTATTGGATAACAACACCCAAATGAAATGGACTACAAGAAAGACTAAAAACAACTCTAGCATGGCGAAAATATTTTAAAGATTGATTTTCATCATACCACAGAAAAAGTAGAAAGTCTCTATCGGCTGGTTTAATACTAATTTGAAGAAAAGCTCTTTTGATATCAGAAATAACTCCTAATTTGCACACTCTAAATCGAAATATTGTATTTTTCCAGTAATAAGGTCATATCCTGGGGCTTCCTGTGACTTGATGTTTGTCTGAATTTCTTTTGTAACTTTGTTGGGAGTAACTAGCCTAATGTCAAGTTGTTCCATATTATGGATCGTTTCGTTAGTCTTGATTTTCATCTAATTGGAACGTCTTTTGTAGGTGGTCAGCGAAAATATCAGCTTTCTGTTCATTTCATTGTCTCTTGCCCATTTGTTATCTTCTATTCTGATAGGAGACCAGTGTTCGCACGAATTTTTGATCTTTTTAGTTGTCTTCCAGAGCGAATAATTAGTTTCTTTATCATCAGGTTATCTGTTGAAAGATTCTTCTACCTGTTTCTTCTGAACAGATTTTGAGGTTGTCTGGTAAAATGTTTCCTTTCCTTCCTTTATTTCTCTCTTATTTTGGTTTGCACATTTTCTATACCTTTGTTTTTGTGATACGATTTATCATAATCCCTTCTGTAAACACTATTTATTTTTATTATATCTATAAATCAATTTAGAAACGGTATTGCCTGTAGAGGTTTTAGGATTTGTACGTCCTCATCCTGTCTATTGTTTGCGGTCACCTTGTTTTAATCTGAACCGTCTACTTTTTGTTTGTAGATGGATATGCTCACCTGCTCCTTCCTGTTTTTTTATTCAAGATATTTCCTTTGCCCCTTTCTCCTATCTCTTTTGCAACTACGTACCCTAGTTTATTAGCAAGTCAATTTCATTTAATTTCTGTCGTTATTTTTGGTCCATTTTACTCCTATTCTCTCTTCATCTTCTCCTTTATTACTAATTAAATAAATATTCCATTAGGGAGCGTTCTTGAGTTCTACTTTGTCGTCTAAGATCCCACTCAACGTGACTGCCTCTGCTACTGTTCCGGCTTCAAAAGAACTGTAAGTATCTTGAATAAATAGTACTAAAAAAATATCTAGTCTTGAATATTTGTTGGCAACATTGTTGGAGTTCAATTTATAATTCGATTTCTTTTCACGCTACCGGGATAATAATATTAATGCAGACTCAGATGATAGAGACGCCAGATCTGCCAGTAATCCAATCAAGCGACTGCAATAGCATCTCAGATTTGCTTCCGATTTTTCTTACGCTTTTTCTTGGATTTGCGACTCAAATTTAAATAAAACCGTTCGTCTCCGCAGCGAGAAAATTGAAAAACAAATAAAAATATGCCACCGCTTCTGGTTAATTTAAGACGTATAAAATGTTTTATTAAATACGAGTACAATGTACTGAGGTACGAAAAATAGTAACATAATATTAATAAATTACTCGTTTTACCTAATATAATAGAGATATTCTTTTAATTTATTAATATTGAAATGTATGAGTTTGCAAAGTCAACTTTATACGAATAGTTTTTAATAACAATAATACTATAAAACTGATAAAAAATTGATACCACAATATATTGAATATAAAAACTGCAACGAAAAGCAACTAGTTTCGACCTAATCAACCCTATAATACAAAAAACTAAGTAAGAGAAGGTACAAAATAGCGTGGTGTAATACTTATATAATATTAAATGTTACAAAGTTAAAATTGATTATCCTTCTGTAAATGAGCAATTTCTAAAGTTAAATAATGTTTAATAGATTTGAAGTAGTATTAATCAAACTAAGATTTATTGTAGAGTCAGACTAGTAAAAAATATTATTAAATGATTAAATAAAAAACATTTGAACTTTATGTGAAAGTCGAGCAGCTATTAAAGCACCACATAGTTCTAATCTTGGTAAAGTAATTACCTTTAAAGGAGCTACCTTCGTTTTTGCACATAAAAGGTGTACAGGGTGGGCAAATCTCGATGTTTTAATAGAGAATGTGGTTAACTATAAATGGTATGAAAAAATGGACCTCTTAGCCTCGATCTCTTTTTTTGAGAAAAATAATGGCATTTTGAAAAATTGGCTATTGTCTTTTGTTTTCGAGTTATAAACAAAAGTTGGTTTTCTCAAATTTTCATTATACGGCATTATCTCGCTTATTTATGAAAGTTGAAGAAAATAATTAATACTTTCCTTCTGCACGTTTTTGATAAGAATCCAGTGACGTAGTCATTTTTTTTTTTTTTAATTCTTCAAATTCGAGTTATAGCATAAAGATGTATCTATTTTTTATATGGAACGGGTAGTTTGCTGTGGCATACAAAAAAGACAACAATTTTCCTAATGTGGGGTTGTAATAATTTGGCAATTATTTTAATTAATCTAAAGATTTTACATAAAAATCTCACATAAATTTTCAAGTACTTTCCTTTATTTGACCTTAGAACTATGAATAAGAGTTATTATAATATCAAAGTAAACTAAATATATGAGTTGATCAAAAATTTCAAAGCAAGCACGTCTCAACCAATATTTAAATGATTTGGGAACGAGGGGAAGAGACAGTTACTGAGTGGGACGGGCGTTACGCTGTCCGACTACCCACCGACGCCGATAAAGCGTATCTCGGGAATTTTAAAGTAATTTTTTGAAGTTGTGATTAAATAATAAATATCAGCCAACCGATTTTAAACTTGGAGAAATCGAAAGTACGTTTCGAGCAAGGTAAGCCTTCCTTTTCCACTATATTAAAATTGTGACAGTACTCCTTTTATTTTGCCAAATTATTTAGTTACCTCTCTTCGTAGATTTTATAGGAAGTGATATTGTTTATTTTTTTGACTTTGGTAGCTACAATATCCAACGAGATTTCTGACACGTTTCGCCAATTTATTCTTACAGTAGTTATCGGTACTTTATTTTCGTCGGCTGATTTACCGAATCAGGCGAGAACCTCAGGGTGGATCTTGTACCTCCAAACATATGATATTATTTGATCGTTTTTTTTATATTTAAAATTGTTACATGTTTAAATATATTGAGCTAAATATATTGAGTTATTAAACGTTCACCTGTTTTTATCTTATGTGTGTTACGAGTTGTTAAGTTCGGCCCGAGTTCCATAAAGAGGAACAACCCCTAGTCCAGATAAGCTATCTAATCAAATCCAGAGTTCGATAATTGAATAATTATTTAGGTGTTCCTTTTAATTCTTAACCAATACATACATAACTGTGGAATATATATTCCATCCTCATTAGGTCCACCTTCCCCTTTTGTCAAAAGACACTCTGGGCACTTTAACGAAGCCCCGGCGAACCTACCCCCGAGTAAGGACTATAGGTACCTATTATCAGTTTGCCAAACCATTTCCTTAACCCGCTCGCACTATTCATCGCGGGGGGAAAATCTTTTATTTTTAAACCTATTATTTAATTTTTTCTTTTTCCTTTTTTTGTCACGGTGTGAGTGGATAAGCTCTAAGGACCTTATCCCCTGACTGAGACTGGTGACAGTCGCTGCCTTACACTTCCAGTCTACTCCCCGTTGATGACTAGAGTCCTTTTGGCCACTACATTGTTATTTAGTGACAGCAGTTACTTTCTAAGTGACGGTGGTTGTTACAGGATCAGTTTATTAATTTTCATTGTTATTTACGTAAAACTCATTATTTTCACAATAATTTAAATTACTCTGTTGTTTTCTAGTAGGCTTGTGTTATTCAGAATATTTCTGACAAAAGTATATACCAAGGGTTTTGGTTTTTTCATTGAATCCTAATTGTAAAATATTTAAATCTAATGAAGAATCCTAAACCTGTATTAAAATTTCTACAATATTTGAGATCCTCTTGCGAAGATCAAAAAAACTTTGTTTTAATATATCTGAGAATTCATCAAGTGAATCTTATCCAGTCCAGTAGGTAAATCATCACCATTTAGAATAATTGTCGATTCCATTAGATGTGAATCTTTATTTTCATCGGCCAACTGAAAGATTGGTCTTACTAAAAATGGTGCCGCTGATTTACCAAAAGTTACAGTATTCATACGATAAACTGTAAGGCTTAGTTAGATCAGAACGACAATATATTTGCTAAAGACATCTTTGAGAGGCGATACATTTGGCAAATAGCAGCACTTACTACATACCTAAATTTCATAAATCTAATAGGATTTTGAAAAAGTCATTTTGATTATTAATACCAACCATTTGAAGATCATTAATGATACACTCAGTAGAAAAAAATATGACCCATCAAAGACTACTCTCAACTTTGTACTTAAGGAGTGTTCTTTTAAGACACCATGGTGATGTGGCAACAAAAATTAAATGTGTTCTGACGATGGACCAGCAATCTTAGACCAATGATTCATAATAAATCATAAATTTTGTATAAGGTTAGAAAAATATTGCAAATATCTGTAACGACAGCCACTAATAGTGATACTGTAATTAGAGGCAAATAAATTCCATGCGAAAATTGCAAACATGAAGTTTTGACATTAGAGTTATTGTTGTCTATAATAGTACATAATATGGAAGCGGTATTAAAAATTACCATTTTAAAAGGATAAAATAACGATGATATTAACTATTTAATATTAAAAAACTTCAACTCTAAAGTCAGCACTGTCTGTGCCGTTAAACATCCACAATTAGGGATAGGCACAATCCTTAATAAAGTCAGTTCTAGGACCTAAACGATCTACGCATGCTTAGATGTCAAAATAAGAGCGGCACTAATAGTGACTGACCTTAAGTAAACTTACAATAGCTGTAATAACTCTCTATTATGTTGCAATTTACGCTCTAAATTGTAGAAAAGTTTGAGAGCTTGCTCACGGGAACTTCCAAGTTTTGTTAATGTATCTTTTAAAGTAATGTTAACAATGGCAGTGATGTCTATATCATAGTTTTTTATCAATCCAATGTAGTCGACAGTAATAATTGATGGCATTATTCTCTCACTCGAGAAGGTTGCCAAAATGAGTCAAGATTGTTCACTGCACATAAAAAATGTATTGTTTTTTGCAGACAAAAAATAGTATTGACTAACTCACGGGTTCAACCTCCACAAAATTCAATTCCGTATATCTTAAATGGGACTAATTAGAGCGTAATATATAATTTCAGCTGATTTAAAAACTATTTGTTTTGCAACAGTTCTGACTGCAGGACACCCAGAAGAAAATTCTTATACATTTCTAATAATTATTGTTTGAGTTAATGGTCAAAAATATTATTGTATTAGTCCATTCAATGTTATGACTTTCTATAGGTGTCATTTCTGTGCCATAAAATCATAGTGTCATCAGCAATAAGAGTAAAAGTACTTACAAAGTTACGTTGAGATAAGTCATTTATATAAAGAAGGAATAAAATGGGACTCAATACAGAACCCGGAGGGACTCTCCAACTTATATCTAAAACTCGAGAATACAAAATTTATCTTAACATATGATTGCGCTCTAAAAGATAAGATTATTTATCAGCGCGCTTCTGCTTCGATTTGATGTACTAGAAATGTTTGCAACAATACTGTGTGATTGTCACAATAAAACACCTTAGCTTCGTTTAAATTAATTTTAAAGTAAGCAAGTTCAAGTTAAGAAAATATCGGAATAAAAAACAGGTAGGCGGAGGAGGTGATCCAGTCCTGATAATTGATTTAGGCAACCAATAATGCATATGTGTAATTATAGTTGTATTTTTTCAAAACCTTCGTAATTCGCATGCGTTGTAGTGCCGCTAAACATCGCAGACATTTTTATTAAAGTCGGCAGGATCACGTAGCGTTCCACTGGTGGGGAGTTCAGTGATATGACAGGTGCGACAAAAATTATGTTGAAAATATTATATAATTGTTTTTGTTATGATTTGGTTTCGTAGTTCTTGAATTTTCTATTTGAACTAAGAAAATATTAAAAGAAATACAATTAAATTAGACTTTATCTAGCTTAAGATAATATTTAATTTTTATATGATAACGTTTTTAACATATTATCTCGAACTAGAGCAGATTCAATGTAACAATAATTCATCTATAGACCGTGAAAATCGAGATTATTTAATGGTAGAAAATGAGAGGTCCATTATCGGCGGATCACGTGCACTTTGGCCTTTAATCTATCAGATCACGGATAACTAACTGCTACGAAATATACGGCTCGGCTCCAACTATACCCTTTCATTTTCCCGGAGTTAATTGCTACGACGCCGAATTGAAAGCTGACCCGATTCCGATCCCGAACCCGATTCTACATCCAGTCTGAAATCCAGAACCGGAAGACGAATTTAAATTATCTTGATTTCGACAGTCAACTATAAAGTTGAGCGTTGGGGAATTATGTTAGAAAGCTTTCCCTATACCATCAACTGTCTACGTAAGTTGGCGGCATATGAGAAACTTTTTTATTATTAATATTATAAAAATAGTTATTATTCATAAAAAGTCGAGTAGGGTCTAATCATAGATATATAACCAAGACAGATAGGATTATTTACAAAATTTTTGAAGAATGAACGTTGGTGTCCGCGGTAGAAACCCAATAATCTGATAGAACGTTGATGCCAAGTTTACGTGCTTTTAACTATAGATATATATAACCAAGACAGATTACACAATTTCTGAAGTCAACCCGGATGATCCTCGACGGAAATACAATATTTGGATAAAATTAAAATATTGATGCCAAGTTTGCGATGTTTTTAACTGTAGTAATGTAATTACGTTTGCTTATAATACTGTTAGGTCTTTAAATTGTCAAAAAAAAAATAACGTCTGACAACAGCGGAACTATTGTAGACCATAGTTGTATTAGGGTCGTATTTTGTTTCATTCATAAAATTCCTTCGATACAGTACTAGTCCAGGAGCTAGTGAATTTTTTAAGTACTTGTTTTCCCGGTCCGTGTATATTTAAATAATCTTTTCCCAGTGAACTGTGTATTTAAAATGGAACGCCAATCTATTAACAAAAGTTAGCCAGATTGAATTCGCGCATTACGTCACATCGATACAAGTGAGATTGTGTACAAAGTGCCTTTGCAGGTCTATTTTGCCCATTTCATGTATTTGTTTTTAAATCATGTTAAATTACTATTTTTGAAACTCAACAAGAAGAAAATCCAATTAACTCTTCCGTTGTGTATATATAAGATAAATTAACTGTAGTTTTATTAGTAAAGTATTAACACTAAAATTTTCCATAAAAACGACCCCATCTCAAGCAACTTATTTGAGAAATACGTTTTTTACATTTTTAATGTAATTTACAGAAAATAGCTAGGTATGTATTTGTTTTTAAATAATTTGACAATTTATGAAAAAAGGGAGTAAAAGTAGAATGACCAGTGGCCAGTAGGTCAGTCAGTACAATGTATCATATATTTCTATTATAACATAACTAAAATATCTACATCTTTTAATCATAAGGGCACAAGTTAAAAACCATTTTAATATGTGCATTAGAATGAAGTAATAATAACTTAAAGGGACGAGGTCTTAAAGTAATAGCTGGTACAGCATGTTTTTTAAACCTTTCCTAGTTCCTGCTAGAATGTAATCACTTTCTATGAAATGTGCTCTAAAAACGGCATATATAGCAGTCAGTGTTTCAGTCTTAGGTTTTCTTCCTAAAGCCCTCATCCAAGCTGCATACCTATTGAAAAATAATTTTAAAAAACATATTATGTAACTATATAGTTTTCGGTTCTGGGTGCCCCAAAAGAGGACACTTAGCCGATAATTTGGCTCATATAGCTAAAACTCAACAGTCACACTTCGAACCAGGACGTATTGCTATCCTTTTAAGTAAAAAATAACTAAAAATAACTAACCTGAAAAATGAAAGCGTCTAACTTTACACCAAAAAAACCATACACTTTCTCCCATTGTTGCAAGCACCCGATAACGATTAGGTAAATATCAACTAGAAGCATGTACTTAATGGTTATGAAGCTTATTTAAACACAAAAAGAACAAAGCACTAGTCGAAAAGCAGCAATCAAATATAAATAGACCACAAAATTAAAATTCAAATTAAAAACTATAACTATAAAAGACAAATACTCTAAAAGCGCAAAAGATCAGAACCAAATAAAATGAATAACCATATTAACCTAAAAATCACACTAAAATTGCAAAAAATATTACTGTAAAATCATGAGATTACATCAATAATGCATATGCGTCTGAGTATCGCAAATGTCAAAAGTACAGCGTTTCCATGAAAATTTATCTGTTTTTAGCAGTATTATAGGACCATTTCTACCACGCGTATCCAACGATATTGGCGTTCCACAGTTCACTGTATTTTCCTCACACCTCTAGTATAAATGATTTGACATAACGAAACTAACAATAATTATACCTAATGTAGAGTAATAAGTGTTTCGTGAATTCTAAATAAAACATTTATTATATAAAAGTGTAAAAGGAAATGTAATTTATTTCCCTATTTTCTTCTGTAATATCTTTATTTATTATGTTTAATTTCTATAAATAAACCAACTGGTTAGATGAAACATTATAATATATAATTTTATTTATGTGTCTTATGCGTACACTTTAATATACAAAACACCTGGAACATTCTTTAAATAATTGTGGTCGTAGAAATAATTGTGTACATAACTCATTTGAAAGTGTATTTTATGCACTTGCCAAATATATTATCCATACTCACAGATTAATCAGACTATTTTTTTACTTAACTTCAGTACATCTCTTACTACTAAAACTATTTTTATCAATGGAAAAAAAAGGCCGTGTTCTCGTATGTTTTGACGCATTTTCGGCCTCAGCCCATCGGATCCCCCCTCTAAATATATATATGAATTTTGCTTAGAATTGCTAATCCTACAATTCTCTATCCGTGCTTGCTGACTGGGAAAATAAATACCGAAAATCGTCGCTGTCTCCTGGACTATAGAGTAGATGATGATGAGGACTTCACAACAAATACACTTTTATGAATGGCTAGTTGGAGATGTGGGTCTAATACCTAAAATACAACCATCAGATATCAAATTTTATTAGTCACATACGAGATTTGTCAAAAATAAATTCACAGATCATATTTTTTGTCAACCCTTGAAAAAATTGATATCGGATGGTTGCATTTTGGACCATGCAGAACTTTTTATCACTAATACATTTTTTCACAAAACCAATAATAAGAAAGTTTTCCAGATAGTTCCAACTTAGTAAGATATATTTTGTATATTTTTTTTTAATTTAGACAAATAAACTTGATTTATTACTAAAATTAAAGTAGGTATAGAGAAGTGCAAAATGGGTAGGTCTTGCTCAAATTTCTTCTTCGTGCGACATTAATGGTATCATTGCTAATTAGTGGAATAAACCTGCATGTTTAATAATCTGCCAAAAGAAATCAAGGACTCTAGAAATCAAATCTTACGTAAACATTTTAGAGAATCAAATTAAATACTTGTGTATATATATCGTTTTTATATTGCTCAGTACATTATCCACTGTCACAGATTGTAATCTATTGGTAAGGTAGTTTTCAAAAAGTTTTAGATCGTTATTTCTTATACCAATATCTTCCAAAGACTGCAAGAGTAGCTGATGACTGACCGTATCAAAAGCTTTCGAAAGATCTATATGAATATACATAAACAAGGCTAGTCTGTTGTCATTGTAGTCAGAGCAATGACGGTATCTTGAATGGAAGTTTTTTCTCTGAAGCCGAATTGTTGTTTTAAAAGTATTTGATACTTATTTAAATAAGACGCAAGCCTGTTTTTAATTAGTTTTTCAAATACTTTCGAGATATGAGTAATCAAGGATATAGACCGGTAGTTGCTCGTATTGGTCACATCTCATTTTTTATATATAGGGATAACAATAGATTGTTTGAAAACTGATGGATAAATGGAGTGTTCAATACATTTATTCAAAATAAAAGTAAATGGCTTTACAATGTAGCAGCAAATTTATTTAAGTGTTTCCGCTTTTACATTATCAATTCCAAATGCTTTCTTGTCTTTTAAATTGAAAATTATATTTTTTACCTCATTTTCTTCAATTGGTACAAAAACGAACGAATTTGGAAGAGATTTTCTCTTATGTTTATATTTTTTTATCTTTATTAATTTGATTTGCCAGTTTTTTACCAATTTCGCTGAAATTTCTGTTAAATTCATTGGCAATATCCAATTTTTCCACCAAGAGTTAATTTTTATCTGTATGCTTGATATTACCAATGGGCTGTTTTTCTTTTTTTGTATTGCTTATTTGCTGTACAACTTTCCACAGATTTTTGCAACTATTTTTAATTAATTAATTTGTTCTTGATAATATTAAAATTTTGCTTTTTTTATTAAAACATTTACTTTATTTCTGTATTTTTTATAATTACTTTTTAAATCAAGATTATCGGGATTTTGTAGATCAACATGCATTTTGTTTTTTTTTTTGTTAATTGGGTTAAGCAGGTAGTTAGTAATCCAAGGCGTTAGTTTATATTTTTCTCAATTGTTTTTTCTCTGTGCAAGCTTCAATATTATTTGAAATAGTTTTAATCAGCTCAATTGCTATTAACTGTTTGTTTTTGTCTGCTTTTTTATATTGTTTCATAAAAATTTTTTATTTTAATTTACTTTTTTTAATAAAAACATTTTTATTTGAAATATTTACTTTGTTGATGGAACCCTCTCCATAGTTTTTAGGAACCCCTCAGATAAAAATTCTGTTATACGTCACTGCCCATAAGACTATTTTAAATATATTTATTTAAAAAAATTGTGTTTAAATGAGAACTGCGACTTTAATAAATCGGAAGTATGTGTGTCAATTCAAAGATTGTTACCGAAAAACATAAAGCATTTACAATTATTTTAAGCATAAAAGTATTTTTGGTGTTTACTTGCAATTTTGAAAAATATTTAGTTTTACGACTGTAATTTATATTTTGTTTTTTATTTCAGTGTCCAAGACTACTTCAGAATTTGTCATGTGTTTTAAACCCAACTGTTAAGTACTATGCAGTAAGCAAAAAATGTTTTATTTTTTGTTTGTTTTCTACAAAACCTGTTGAAAGGAAAAATGGAATATTTTGATAACTACTAGTTATAGGGGACAAGATAGACAGACATTAATTGTTTTGCAGTTGTCACTTTACAAATAAATATTTGAATTTGATGTAAAAATAAAGTTTGCCTTTGCATTACCTGAGATATGGTATGTACATTTAAATAGTTTCTACAAAATTATGTAGATTGTACAAAACATAATTATGCTATCTACAATTTAACAGTAATTTTAAATTACAGCTGAAGTAGAGATACCTATTTAGACAAAATTATAAAAAAATTTGTTTATTAATAAAACACATTCTTTTTTTTTAGTAAACATGGACTCAATTGTACAGTCTTTCATTAGCGATAGAGGCAGGGCAATAGCCAAAGTAAGAAAACTTTGGGATGTGCTATTAAATATACATTGAAAGGGTCATGTGGAGAATCACGTGTAGTAGCATTTTACAATGTCTATCTCACTAGTATAGTTCATAGATAATTTTTCAATTATTAGATGCTGCTATTTCAAACTTTGAGTATACTCTAATAAAATAAGTCGAAGAATATTATTGTTGGTCTCTTTAAAATGTTTATTTTAGCTTATAAAAGTTGTTATATGTATATTTATATATTTTATCATGCCGAAAGTAAATAAAATTCAATTATTTAACTTTTTTTTATTATATTTTAGAATTATTCCATTTTTAGTATGTTTTTAATTGTTGTTTACTATTTAATAATTATGAACTACACTATTTTATAATTTAAAATTATATTTATTTATTAATTTATTAGTAATTATTAGGAAAAATTAATCCAGGCAATGGCCTTGCCTGTTGGGTATATAGAAAACTCAATAAAGAACGTTTCATTATATCTCTTTTTATTGTATTTTTATAATATACATATCAATATATCACACTATACATTAATTCTAACAATCAATTTTGGTAGATAATTATTTACAAAAGTTTTCTAAAATTTCTACATTTTCCTCCCCCCAGGACTTTATCAGCCAAATACCTTCACTTAATGCTCATAGTTTTGTATCGTTTTGGAGAATACATTATTCTTCTGCTTTTTGCTGATACATTTTTTGTGGAGAGTACATTCCTTGTGCAAGGTTTGTCAGTAAATGTGATAGCATTTGATCCATCTAGGATAAGCAAAAGATACAGAGATAATATATCTATTTTTATCTATTGTAATCTGTAAACAAGTGTTATAAGTAATTTGAAAAACCGACATCAAAATCGTGCAGATGCCATCACCAGATCTTAACCAAATGAGACCACCCCTGATGTACCCCTTTCCTAATAAAAAAAAAGAATCATAGAAATCGGGCAAGGTGGTAAAAAAATATCGCTGAACATACATTAAAAAAATATATATTGAATCCTTTTAATTATTCATTCACTGATAAATATTTTCCTTCCAAATACAGATGGTATACTCTCTTATGTGAAAAATGATTTCGAAATCTAGTCCAGTGATAAATTCATTATCAATTAGTTGTACCCAGGGCCGCCGAGAGCCAGGCCGGGCCCCAGGACAATTCTCTAGATCGGGCCCCGTGACAAAAAAATCTTCAAACAAAAACTTTTCCTCTTATTTCCATTCAATATTAAAGGCCTCGAGCAAACACTTTTTCTAAAAAAAAAACCGCTGTCGGGCCCCCATTTGAGTCCGGGCCCCGGAAATTAGTCCCGGCTACCCCCCTTCTAGTCGGCCCTGGTTGTACCCGTTTGTCTTTTTATGATGCAGGGTAAATCAATGAAGTTTTTCTAGAAGTTTTCAACGTAGCACCAAAATTATTGTAAAACACAGTAGGAAATAGAAAAACAAAACATCACAATTTTGCAAATAAACTAAGAAGAAACTATAAACAAACCAAAAACCAAAGCCAACAAAAAAATCACTAAAATCAGACGGAAAATGGGAATAGTCAAAAAAATTAATACACGTCACATCTTTTCACCCATAAAAATTAAAAATGGAGTAACAAATCATAATTTCACCAGTAGCCCTATCTAGAGTTTGGAGTCAATAGCATAAGAAATGTCAGTTGTCGGTTTTGACTTTGGTCATTCACGTGTAACCTCTATGTGCTTTGTGGTTACTTTGACTTTGATCCAACGTTGCCACATTTAGTAGATTTATATTTTTTTATTAGATTTTCAGCATTTTTAGCTAGATTTGATAGAAATTTTTTTTTCGATTTTATTAGATTTCTATAAATTAATATAAGTACCCATTAGACAAATAAAACTTCCTATTTTAATAATTGTGTTTAGTAGATTTCTACCTTTTTGGTAGATTTACAGCCTTGCTTGCTGGTTTTAATAGATTTTTTTTAGATTTTAGCATATTTCTGTAAATTAAAAAAAATCGAATTAAATATTTAAATAAATGTATTGCTAAAAATGTTAGGTTATAATCGATTAATCGATTATTTTGGAATAATCGATTATTTTTTATAAATCGATTATTTATCGATCATAGAGTACAGCAAGCTAGTTAATAGTTATTTAAAAACAATATGATATTGATAATAATACCTACCTTGAAAATGTTAAAATTAATGGAAAAAATTGCAGTTATCTTATAAACCAACATTTCTCCATGAAACACACTATGGGTACATTGTTGAAACATTCAAAGCAATAAAACAAAAAATGACTAGAGCATGAACATGTTGGAACATATTTAGCAATACGCAAGATTAAACTTGATTTAACTAATTGTTATAGCGTAATCCGCGCGATGAATTTTCTACACGGTTTCGGTGAGCAACGAAGAATAAACCAGTGAATACCAAAATGTTTGCTATATAAGATCTTCTCTCGCTTTAGTTAGATATAGAGTGTTTACATTATTGTATTTTAATGTTAGCATTTGCTATTTTAATCAGATTTAGTGGAATGCAAAATCTTATCTTTAAAGTTATGTTGCAAATAACATAACCTTAATAACTGAGCTATTTGTGTCTAGTTTGTATTTAACGAAACGAATAATAAACTGAAATTAGGAAATATGGCTCGAACTAGTACAGTATTTCAAAAAAATATTGACCAGAACCAAGGGCGTCGATGATATGGGGGGGGGTAATGGGGGTAACTACCCCCCCCCCCAAGAATACTAATTAGTAAATTTCTGGTTTTAAATTAAATTTAATAATTAACATGTCCAAGTCCATTGTACATATACTTGAATGTTTTATTGGATATCGTTGATCTTATTCTCATCGTTGTTGCACATTTATGCAGTCTCACTCAACACAACACAGTCCCATTCCCTATTGCTCAACGTAACTTGACGTAACCACAGAGTACATATTATTTAGGTACTCTGTGACGTAATTATCGAGAAGGTAGGGACTGGTGGGAGTCTCTGTTACTCTGTTCCAGCGGTCAGCGCCTCATTCGCGTCGCTTTGTCGTTGTGAGCATTCCGCTTTTTGTTTCTGCATTTAAAATTGAGTAGGTATTGTGCATAGAAAAATAAGTATTATGTGTGTTAGTGGCTACCTATTGTCGACATACTTATACTTTATTTAATAATTAATATATTATATGTAATACATATGGTAATACTGTGTGGTCTTGTTCGTATTGTATTTTATAATCGCATTACCAATAAATAAATACGCAAGAAACAATAAACAGTAAAGCAGGCAGGTAAGATTAAAAGTGCATTACCATATTTTTGTTTATTAATTTTTGTTTATTAAACTTATTGCAGATTGTATAAGTTGAAATGAGTAAACGGGGTTTGCAGACCTTAGATGCGTTTCTTAATAAAAAAAATAAAGTCGACAGCACCTTTGGCAGCGTTCCGGAAGAAAGTGAAAAGTTCAGTTCTGGATTGCATGAAAAAGCCACTAATTCCATTTCTTCCATTAGTATTGGTAGTAGTTCTACATCAACATCATTGGAGGTGCAAAATGCTCAAAATTTGACCAGGACTGGATCAGGTGAAATTGATATTGGGCATTATGTCAATAATAAGGTCAATATATCAGATTTTGACAAATATCAAATCTAAAAAAAAGCTTTCGTTCCTGAAAAAAGTTACACTTTTCCTTACTCTGTCCATTCTAAAAACAAAAAGGATGTTAAGTGCTACTTGTCTCAAAATCATTTTTCTTCCTTTGCTTGGCTAACATATTCTAAAAGTTTAAATGGTCTGTTTTGTAAGTGTTGTGTTCTATTTGCCAAATTTGGGGGTATTCATAAGGCCACGGGGCTTCAAAAACTTGTATTTAGTCCATTACAAAAATATTCAAAACTTTATGGAAAAGACGGTGATCTAACTCGTCATAACGATTGTTCCTATCACAAAGATGCTATGCTTCTTTCTGACAATTTTAAAAATACTTATGAAAACCGGGATCGGAAGATTGTAAATATTTTAAATGTCAAGCGCATCGAACAAGTCGAACAAAATCGAAAAAAAATTAAAGCTCTTCTAGGAACAATACATTTTTTAGGAAAACAAAATATTCCTTTAAGAGGTCATTTAACTAAATCTGAGTTAACCGATTCGTCGGATGTAAATGAAGGAAATCTCAGAGAATTTTTAAGGTATCGTATACAAACATCTGGTGATGATGTTATTTTAAAAAATCACTTCGAATCGGCCTCCTCGCGAACCAAATATGTAAGTGTTTCTATTCAAAATGAACTCATTAAATGCTGTGGGGATGAAATATTGTCGCTTATAGTTGAAAAAGTCAATAAATCTAAATACTTTAGTATAATGTTTGATGAAACGACAGACATCAGTAATATTTCTCAAATGTCGATTGTAATAAGGTAACTTTAAAAAACATGTCTCATTAAATGATTTCAAAATCTTTCATATGAATATTCGCAGTGTACAAAAGAATATTGATCAATTATTTGTAATGTTAGATAATGTATCTGTTGAATTTGATCTCATTATACTAACAGAAACTCTCCAACTGTATGATCCACATTTGTTTCAAATTCCGAATTATGACACTTTATATAGTGAAGGACAACTAAATAGAAACGACGGAGTATTATGTTTTATTAAAAATAATTTAAAATATGAATCTAAAAACATTAATATAGGTGAGGTTAGAGGTTTAAACATTAAAATTACATCTTCTAAAAATAATATAAATATCACAGCTATTTATCGTTCTCCTAGTATTTCGCAATCCGATTTTAATTTGGAGCTGTTGAATTATTTGGATAGCTCCTCTAAAAGTGACATTAATATAATTACGGGAGATATAAATATGAATCTTTTGTCTGATAGTGAATATATTGAGGAATATAAAAACATTTTAAGTTATCATGGTTTCACATCATACATTAATGAGTACACAAGATTACCAAGTAAAACATGTTTGGATCATTTTTGGGTCAAGAGTCGATGGAGTGCAGAAAGTATTAACATAAAATCATTTATATAGATACTTACCATTTTCCTCTTATGCGACAGGCCTTCCTATGTTGGGTCCATTAAGTGACGGGATTAAATAACGAAGTTTATGAATCTTCATCAATAAAATATTTAGGGATTATTGTGGATAGGCATATGAAATGGGACCTTCACTTAAAACAACTAATAAAAAAGTTAAGATGTTTTCTACCAAAATTTAGATATCTATGTGACTTTCTAAACTTACATTGCTTAAGGTCTCTTTATTTTTCTTTAATACAATCCTTATTAGTATACGGTATCATTGGTTGGGGAGGTGTGTATGATAATACTTTGAAAAATGTTAATGTAATACAAAAATGGATTTTAAGAATAATTTACAAAAAAAATATTTTATACCACAGTAATGCACTTTACGAAGATTCCAATATCTACGATATCAGACAACTATATTTTCTACAGATATTATTATTTTTAAAGAAATCTAAGATTATATTAATATCTCATGACCATCCCTACAATAAAATACACGTCGACCTGATGCTATTTTATTTCCGCGATCTGAAAAAAGTATTGGCCAAAGATGTAGTGATTATCTGGCTCCTAGAATTTTTGTTTTGATACCTCAAGAAATAAAGGACATTTCTTTGTACAGCAGATACAAAAATAAACTAAAAATCTGGCTCCAAAAAGAGCGTAAATTAGCAAGTGATGCTATAAATCAGATTTAAAAATTTTAAAATTTAAAAATATGTATATGTATCTTTCTCTCCATAAAAACTGTCACGATAATAAGATTGGTCTCTTTCTTTATGTTTTTATTTATATTATCTTTCTATTTTTAATATTTTAATTGTTATTTGTAATCTAATTTGTATTTGCATTTTATATTTTTTTAGGTTTGTTCTAATTTTAAAAAATTATTTAAATTTATGTTGTTGGGTTTTATAGGGACATATATGCTTTGTATGTATTGTATATGTGCCTTATCACATACAAGCAGTTTTAAACTGCTTCTGTGATTGCCCCCTATTGTTTATTCAATTTTTTTTTTAACTGTATATGTATCAATGTATTATCTGAATAAACATTATTATTATTATTATTATTATTATTTTTATTATTTAGATAACAGTCTTAACTTAAGGGAGGACTTTCTTGGGTTTGTTGACTGTCATACAGAAAACTATGATGAATGTACCAAAGAGCCAAAACTTTCAGGTGAAATTCTCGGGAATACTGTGATATCATTCATTGAAAAATTGGGCTTACCTTTTGAAAATTGTGTGGGCATAGGTACTGACACTTGCTGTGTCATGTTGTCGGAACAAAAGGGTGCTGTTTCACAAGTCCAAAAATCGATGAAAAATGCGGTCAAGTGTCCGTGTTATAATCACTCCCTAAATCTATCAATCTCAAAAGCAAGTACGGTACAAGATATTAGAAATTGTGTTGGTATAATAAAGGAAATAATAATTTTTTTAAAGCTTCTCCTAAAAGAGCAAAAGTTCTCGAGTTAGTTAACAATAAAGAATTAATAAGTTTATGCGAAACTCGTTGGGCCGAGCGCCATGATGCCGTATTAAGATTGCAATCATGCTTTGAGAAGATAATTGAAACTTTGGAATTAATTGCCCAGTGGAATGATAAAGACAGTTTGGTTTAAAAAATGGGTAACTGTCACTGATGAAAATCTTCCTAGTTCGGCCATATCTGCTTTACAGCTTTGCGATAAGGATACTTATCCAAATGTGTACTTGGCTCTGTATTTAATCTCTACCATGCCTGTGAGTGTAGCAAGCTCCGAAAGAAGTTTTTCAAATCTTAAAAGGTTGAAAACGTGGCTTAGGTCAACCATGGGCCAAGAAAAGTTAGTGGCCTTAGCACTGCTACATATTCATAGAGACATAGATTTAAACATAGATGCTGTTCTAGATAGATTTGCCAAAATTAAAAAGAGGCATATAGATTTGATTTTATAAATATATCCTGTTTTTTACTAAGTACTTGCCAAAGAATGTTAGTGTTGTTTTTTTTATATAATAGACATTTATTTTATGATTGTTTGATTTGTGTTTTTTTGTCCAAAGAAGTTTTGTTTTGTTTGTAAATATATGTTTTTACTTTATTACAGAATGATTTTTTTTCATTATCTACAGCAAAAATATTTTACCCCCCCCCCCAAGAATAAAATTTATCGACGCCCTTGACCAGAACAGAGCGCAAGAAAAAGTTATGAACAAAAAAATATTATGCATTAAAATATAAATAAAATTAAAAATTATTTATTCATATTAATGTGGCTTTAAGATATTGAGCTACAGCTAAAACTTTAAATTACAATAAACAAACGGCAATGGTAATATTTAGCATTTATTGCAGTTAAAGTACCTGCTGTTGTAGACAAAATCTAATAAATTTTTTCCTGAGAGATAGTAACCTTGAATAGAAATATCATCTTTGAAGTGTAAAAAGTGCAAAACATCATTTCATCTGCTGTTGTGACTGCGATCAAATGTGTTCATGATAAAAACTTATAAAAGTATAGAGTTATGTTTAATATAGTTGAATATATAATGTGGTAAGGAGGTAGTCGAAGTACCATATGTCCATATATTTCTGCTAACACATCAGTTTGTTACGGGTTTTATTCTACCTAAATCTATTCTAGTCTAAACTACCCTATTTTACACTACACTAAACTATTCTAGACTATTTTACACTAATCTACACTATTTTACGCTAATCTAAACTATTTTACAAAGTTCTAACCTATTTCCTAGCCTGCCTTATTCTAAATTACTCTAAACTATTCTAACCTATCCTATTTACTATCCTACCCTATCCTAAATTAGTCTAATCTATTTTATTACCATTATACACTTAACTATTTACACTCTTCTAAATTGTTAAAGTTGTATTGAAATAGAGTTTTAAAAAGCAGCTTAACATTGTAACAGCGGTAAGGCTCAGGAAGAAAGAAGAGGAGGAAAAGAAAAGGCGCAGGAAGAAAGAAGATTAGGAAAAGGAAATGCGCTGGAAGGATGAAGAGTAGGAAAGGGAAAGGCGAGAAGAGGAGAAGGAAATGCGCAGGAAGGAAGAAAAAGAAAAAAAGGAAAGGCGCCGAAAGGTCAAGGAAAAAGAGAACGATAAGAAGCGTAGGAAAATAGAGGTAGAAATTATGAATGGCTTGCTACAAATTCAGGAAAACTTTAGGCAAAAGGTAGGCCAGCTTAACAGTCGAATAGATCTTTTAGCATAATAACAAGAGAATTTTAAAACTAATTTAAAACAAGAAACGGCTGGAATAGAGTTGAAAAGGTAAATTAGAACTGAACTAGTTGAGTTAGAAATAAGAATTCGTAGCCAAGCTTCGTTAAGCAACAGATAAATTAAAAACACTAACTCATCCTTATCTATAACCAAACCAAGTCATTTTAAAAACTCAGTTTCACAACGCCATACTAGCAAGGTCATTAAGCCACACACTTCAAAGGGAACCAAGTTATTCGTCACTCGTCCATGCCTTGGAGACACGGTATGACCAGCAGTATTTGAAACGGGTTTTCTAAAGCCAGCTAAAGGTTTGTAGTCAGAAACACAATGGGAGTCTACAGGAGTTCGAGGCCGATATAAAAATATTGAACATCTGGCCCATCCACAGACGCCCAATGCCCAAATATTTTCAAAACCAAATCAGCTTACAGGCATTCATTGATGGACTACAAGATGTGGAAATATAGCAAGCCCTTCGGCTACAACATCACAAGATGCTGAGAGAGAAACTGGTTGCAGCCCAGAAATATGAAGCGGTAAAACTCATATCCAGAGCTTCTCATGCAAAAGTGAGAGAATTTAAATTCCAGGAAAGTGAGGACAATACTAATACTATTCTCTCTACCCTCTCACATATCTTAAATATCCTGCAAAATATACAATGTATCAGCTCAAATGGTAACAGAAGATGCTTTAATTGCAGAAGACTCGGACACTTTCAAAGAACCTGTAGAAGCAGGACTCGTTCTATAAATCGAAAATCAAACAATGCGGTTAGAACGTCACATAGATCTATCTTTCGAAGACCGACGCGAACTCCAATAAGAAATAATTACAGCAGATATGCGCCCGTGGAAACCAATCACCCCCTAGCCGGCTTTCTAGCAATACCCAGGAAGTAGAGCATCGAAGAGGCCGTCTCCATAGCAACGCAGACATTCTCTCCAGGCGACCCTGTTTAGAACGGCAATGCCGGTACAGTAAAAGGATCGAAGAACGAGAGGAACCGGTTGACGAAGTTACTCTTCGGGCAACTACTACCAAGCCAGAGGGCGACGAAGATGGAATCACCCTTGAAAGCCTGAGAAAGGGACAGAAGAAAGACAATGACTTGAAGGTTGTCCAAGAATGGCTCAAAAATGGATTCACATACTTGGCAAGAGATAGTCAGATATAGTGGAGGCAGTAAAGTAATGTTACCCTGCACCTTGCAGTAGCCTTCAGCTATTATAGTAAAAATACGAGTAAAAGAAGAAGAGAATAGTCTAAAAATGTCATTGCATGTCAAGAACAATCTGAACAGTTCGAGAAGGTTCATGCAAGCTATATAAGTCGATGATCCTGACGTCAGAGTTTCAGTTATATGATAGACGTTGTACGTTTATGTTATTAGTAGAATAGTTGAATTGTAAAAGTTGAGTAGAAATAAATTCAGTTTCAAAAACCAGCGTAACAATATTTAATAGTAATTAGTATCTTCAATAAATAATTTATGGTGTAAGTAAATATATTTCGCTACTTCGAAGAATGAATCTAGCTCGTTTAAATATTAAATAGCTTTATTATCTATTTTGACCCTTTCAGTTGTCAGATTCTTCTAAATTTGTAAATATTGACTACAATCTTGCCAGAAATTATCCTATTAACCTTTTGTAGTCAGAGCCTTTTTACAGAGACATTAACTTTTGTTGGCCATTTTGTGAAACTTCCTTTCTGGCACAGTTTTTGGTTGGATTCTGAACGTGGCATATGCCAAGATTTCATCTCGGATTTTCTAGGATTTATCCCTGAGCAAAAACCACAGATTCCTTTAGTCCGAAATATTGTTGAATAATCTTTGTGATTTTTACACCAAGTGGTGGATATAGTGGATATAGTATCGGGCTGAAAGTGTGAATTTATTAATAAATAATTATTAACAAAAGAGGTCGCATACCATCAAGGGTGAGTTTTCAAAATCAGTTTCTTCACTTACCTATATTTCCAACAGCCTTCTGCATTAGTTACAAATTTCAATGTTTTTCAGACCTTCTTCCTTCCAATTTACACTAGTTTTCGGGAACCTTTTATTATCGTAACACCCTTCAAGGTTGTAAGCGAGTTTCCCTCCAGCTCTTGGAATTAAGTAAAGCCTTGTTCACAGTAGGAGTGACGTTGCGTCGAGAGACGCGTCATCGGTAAACCAACCTAGTGGTATCAAACGCAAACATTCAGAGTGAGAGCGACCAGCGATGCTTTGTAATATCAATTCCGTCGCTAGACGAAACGCTATCGTATCGCCACGCTCGCCGCTTCTACTCTGAACAAGGCTTAAGGCTGTCGCCGGTTTGCATGCTAGCGAAAGAGGATGTCTGAATAAAGAGCCCCCACAAGAATAAATAGACATTTTGATGATATAGCGTACTGCCTACCTTTGTAAGGCTGTATATGTGGACATCCAGGGTGCTTAGTAAACAAGTAAGACAGTTTCTTTTTATCTTGTATTTCGGAGGACCCTATCTAGTAAACCTAACCTCAAACGACACGTTGCTTTCGAGTAATTTCCCTAGAAGATATTAGAGAGTTAAAGCAATGCCAGCAACGTATACGTAAACGTATCTAATAACAGCTACGCATGCGCAACAGCTACTTTCCCTACGTATCTATTTACGTCTGACGTAAACGTACGTGTTCTTACTTATGCCTAATACGCATTCGTATCGAGCCGAGCAAATACTTCGGGAGCATCCGATCTCACCCGATTAATAAAACGAATGACAGATTGTAACTTATTATGTTATATGCTTGCCAAATTATGAACCATAATATGAAATAAGATTCATTTGTAATTTATATATGCACTAAAAATATTTCAGAAAACAATTGCTAGAATCGTTATTAAAATTATTAGATTACACGTTAAACGTATCGTCAATTTCTACGTTTACGTCAGAGAGATACGCATACGTATTTAGCGTTGCTTTAACTCTCTACTGATTTAAATAAACACGTAGGTAACTACGTATAAATGTATAATTGAAGGTAGTAATTAGTAGAATTTAAGGGGATTGTATTTCGCTGTATATATATTTTTGGATTCAAGAAAAACGTAGTGAAACTTCTTTTATTGATTTCTCAACATCTTTTTAATTCATTTTAAATCATGACTAAAGGAAGTATGGGCTTCCATGTAAAAAACTGTTTTAGTACCGTCTACAGCCTCGGTACAAAAATAATTATTGGCAGGGGCAATATAAATAATAATAAAAATATACCAAATAAACAATAAAATCAAATATTCAAAATTGGTTTCACTTATAAAAGAAACAAGATAAACTAAAATCCCTTAAAATTCCATAAGAAACATACCTTTAAAAGAACTTTTGACAACCTCTTGGCAATAGAGCTGTAATGGAATTACCATTTAGCTAACTTGTAAAACGTGGAGTGGTGTTTGTCCCGCTCGTTATTTTTTTTGTGTGGCTTACTATGAATGCGTCGGGGATGAATGCCAGAGGGAGCCACCCTTGTTTTTACAAAACTGCATATGTCGAAGTGCTAATGGACCGCGTGATGTTTCAGTAAACTTTTAGTTATTCTTCATCAAGTATTGTTTCTTAATTAGAACAAATATGACGAGAAAAGGGTCAATTATACTGTTACGAATTTAGAAATAAATTTTATAAATATTGGCAAATAGAAACTAGTGGTGAGCAGTATTAAAGGTCACTAAAATATTATTTCGTTAATTAACATGTTACGGATGATTAAAAAATATTTCTTTATACCTTAAGACAGCTCATATCAAAGTAATTGATCCCTTTACCACTTACGCCTGTAAGTACCAAGAAGTAAAAATAATTGAGGTATTTTCCCTTTAAGCCTGTCCATATTTAAGCTTACCTATTTAAAAATAATTTTTGGTCCCTTTACCTATTTGATTCTAATATCAAATTCTGAAATTCGTTAAAGCTCATGCAAAAGTCATCGTTACTTTACCATCCTGTATATTGCAGATATTGCTAAGCCATAACGGCTTGAGTATTTTTATCCTGCTTAAAATTTTCATCAATTAGGTATACAGAGGCAGTAAATAAATATCTATGCTTAATTTCAATAAAATATCGTCAGTGTTTCTATATGTACCGTTGTTATGATAAGTAGCATGTTTTGTTTAATCAAGTAACTGTATAATTTTCGATAAAGCAAAATTAAGTTCCATACCTCATCGCTCTTCTGTTATTCTGTTTTAAAGATCCCAGAGCTAAAAGATGCAATTTCGTTGATAAAATTTTGGTATCAGAACAATAAAATAACCATGGGGTATTTTAAAAATGGCTGGTAAATTATATTGATGAAGCAAGTAGCTGTATATTTTTCGCATTTATGGGACAAAAAATATTGGCTTAATGAGCCAGTTTGACCACAGTCGCAATATGGATCATCTTTTACTCTTATACGAAATAAGTGGGGATAGGCAATGTCCTGATCTCATCCTAATTATTGTAGTTAAATATCTTTTGTCCTTGTAGGAAAAATTTACAAACCAAGGAATTGTATCAAATCGTAGAACCACTTTAGAATAAAGTGAGGATATTTCATTCTCGAGCCATCTGGAATTCACAATGTTTCTGAAGAATGGAAAGAAATTATGATAAATTAATTTGATATTCACTGGAATCTTTAGAGATCTTCCTATAGTTGCCAATTGAAATTTGCCAATTGAAATTTGCCGACTGAAAGTACCCAAAATCCCAGAGTGGCCAAGAATGCATGCCAGAATTATTTTGATATGTTCATCTTTTGCGAGTAAGATACCATCCCATTCCTTTTTCAAGAAGGAACAATGTTCAGTTTCCCTGAAAAAGCATGATCTTGCTTTTGGAGTCTGAGAAGATAACCCTAATAGCACAGTATTGTTTCACGAACGTTCCAGAAACATGCACTTGGGACATTAGAAACGTCTCTGTCATGTTTCTTATTTTCCCTCAAACGTACCTGGGATTTTTCTGGCAATGACCATGTCATCATTTGTAACGTATTTGAAACGTTTCACAGAGACGTTTGTGGAACATACTGCGATGTTGCTCAAACGTCTTAGGCAAGTATTTATACCACTGCTGGAATGTTTCAGAAATGACCTAAACGTTTTTTTAGTAGGATAATAAAATCTATTACTTCTTTTCATAAATTTATTTAAAAAAAAAGTTGACAAAAAAATAAAAATTGTTATTTATTACGCTTTGATTCATTGCGTCTATTTCTTTCCGGAGCCCTCTACAACTAGGCATCTATTTTAATTTCTATTTCTTTTTTGTTTACCATTTTACCGAATCTGAAAATGTTTTAATTAAATCACAATATAAACAATTGATATTAGGTTAAAATAATTACCCATAATGACTTCAGTTATTTTTAACTTGGCGACTTCCTTTTTTCCAGTGCATGAAAACAACTTACACAACTCGTACCTTGAGGGGAGCTATGCACATTCACACATTCACACACAATATTGCTACCGTGGATTTCAAAATACAATAAGTAGGTACCTAAAATAGACTAGAATGTATAAAAGCCACATTTTGTTAAAGGAAATTAAGTTACCTTCTTCATTTTGGCTTGAATAGCTTGCACGTATAAAGATTGTTTCTACATTTGCCAAGCCTGATCAAACTTCGAATTGGAAGTGATTTTTCATGTAGCTTTACCATAACCCTCAAAAATTCATAAACTATACACTTCAATCCGGCCTCTTATTATCACTTTTAGTTTATTTAAAAGTTTTCAGAGAAGTTGTTTATTATTTTTAAACCCATCCAAACTTTATTATAAGCGAGGCCAAATACCATTTTATTTTCAACTGTCAACATTAATGAAATGTTTGTCATATGTCAATTGTCATTGGATCTATTATACGGTAGGTGTGTTCCGTTATTACTCCACGAGCAAATCAAATATGAGGTCTATTCCTTTTCATCTAAAATATCGTTCCAATCATACAATTTGTATAAATAAAACGACATTTTCATGAGTAATGTAGCTCAGTGCTACACTTTCAATGCAAAGAAATAGATTCCATCACGAGGGCTTCTGTCAATAGTGTATTTTTTTAGCTCGCGGAGGATTAACCGAACTCTTCTGCTGAATCAGAAAGAAGGATATATTCATCATAGTCGTATTTGCTTTGCACTCTTTTATGAAGGAAATAAGATAAATTTGACTTGTAGCAGTTGTCTTGTGAAATAAAAATATTGTTCAAAATGTTCAAATTTAATATTGGAGTTTGATATTATTGTAGATTTCAGGTGATTGCAGTAATTTTATAATTTCAAAAATTTCAAAATAATATTTAAAATGAAAATAAAATACCTGTACATAAATACGATGTTTCTAAAACGTTCTTGAGAAATCATTCCAGAAACGTTTCTTTAGAGACATCGTAGGGACGTACCATTTATGTCAGAAACATAGAAACATACATGGAACCTAAATGGGATGTTTCTGGCAGATCGGTGTTATTAGGTAATGGACTAATTTATGTTTTTCACCAATTTTACTTGCAGGGCGTCATAGAAAGCTACAACTTCAGCTGTACAAATTTGAGTATGGAAATGAAGCTTACTTGAGAATGCATAATCTAAATCTGGACTATAAACTCTAAACCTGGAGTGACCGGAGGAGTCTATTGAGCTATCGGTAAAGAACCTGGTGTAAGATGGACATTTCCTGATGATATTTTATAATTCGTATACTCCCAGATTTGGTAGCGTCACTGTTTGCAATAGGAATAGTGGCCAATTGAGATTGTATTGCAACTCAAAGTTATAACATGGCAAAAGCTCAGAAGTATTAATTGAGGATTTACGACATTTTTGTTGTTCCAGTAGGTAGAGATCCCACATAATCTTTCTAGTTTTCTTAAAGCAGTGATAATGGGATTGTCTCCCAAAGACATATTTTAATTAGGTACTTAAGGAATAGCCATTCTCATCTAAGTTTAAAGGGGAGTTAACCAGTTTCAGTCAATAAAGCTAGAATTGGGGTAGATTTCATACACCCTGCAATGATACGAAGGCTTTGATTCTTTCTAAATTATTTTGTATATCCTAAGAACACAGTATTATAATTTGACATCCATAATCTAAGTGGGACAAAATAATTTATGTAAATTTCTAAATATTTGTAGATCACATCCCCACCAAGTCCCATAAATGGCACGCATGACATTGCGTTTACAATTAATCTTAACATTTAAATCATTAAAGTGAGAATTTCATTTAAGATTCTTGTGAATGCTTATCCCCAGGTATTTAACTTTATCCTTCCATTGAATGATTTGAGATTTATAAATAATGTTAGGTAGAGTGAATTTAGTTTTATGTAATGAAAGACCAAGGTTATAATTTTCCAACCAAGGCTCTAATATACAAAAAATCATATTGGTAACATTAGATCCATTAGCCAGTATTACCACATAATCAGCATATTGAATTAATTTAAAATTATTAGGCAAAATATCAAACAGAGCCAAGGTATAAAGGTTAAACAAAATGGGACTAAGCGGAGAATCTTGGGAAAGGCCTTGATTAGTAGTTTGAGGGCCATGGATGTGACCCATATTGTCTGGAGTAAATAGTTATCTTTGAGCTAAACAGGAATGTTTCAAATTGGCCAAATCCACTGGGACATTCCCATCTAGAAGAATGAAATATATACCGAGGAATGTTAACTAAATCGTATGCAGCATAAATGTCGATGAAAAGACCGATTGTAAATTCATTAAGGGAGAAGCATATTTGGACTTGTTAGGCAAGATAAACAAGACAATACATACAACCCCGGCCTCTTCTGAAGCCCAATTGTAAGGAATTAAGAATTTGGGTATGTTCCAAATTCCAGTCAAGTCGGTTTTTGATAAAGGATTCTAATTACTTTGCCTATGCAGGAGGAAAGGAAAATTGGCCTTTAATTTGATTTATTATAGGTAGAATTAAGGATTGATTGAATTGTTGAGGAATTGAACCTGTTAAAAGACACTTGTTAAAAATACTAAGAAAAAATAAGGTTTAAGCCTGGAGAAGTCTCGTTTCAAATTTAACGCACTTGACTATTCATTAAGACTAACGGGAAATTCTGAATTAGTTGAGGTAATGATTTGGGACATATTTTCCAAGAAAGGAGGAGCAAGAATGTTTCAAATTTCTTGCGCAATCGATTGAGTAGGCAATAGATTCGAGAGATTTTGTTTTAAACCAGAAATTTTATTAATTTTATTCCAAATGGACTTCAGGGAAGAATGACGATTGAGGGAGCTACAATACTTCCTAAAGCTATTTTTCTGTTTGGATTTGAGAACTTTTCTAGCTATATTTTTTTGTATATATAATTATCTAAATTTGGACTTTCCATGAAATTTCTTATAGAAAATGCTCTTTTTGATACAAGTTCATTACATGAATCATCTTAACAAGGGATACGATATTTAACATTTTTGTTAGGCTTGAAGAAGGGAATGGTAGAATCAGCAATTTGATTTAGTATAGATATGAAGTCATAATAATTATCTTTGAGTAAGGAGGGAATAAGAGTAATCAATTTATTAAAGTAAGAATTTCAATCTGCCTGCAAGGATATTCTGCTAATTTTAATAACTAAGATATTCGACGTCACAATAATACCATTTAATATTATTATAGACTGGTTATATAATTAGCAGAATAAAAATAATGAATGTCTTATATGGCTTATTTAAGGCTAACCAGACCATTATAAACTATTAATAAGTCGTCTTAAAGACGTCTTATTTATGAATTATTTAAGGCTTCACAAGACCATTATAAGCTATTAATGAATCGTCTTAAAGACATCTTATTTATGACTTATTTTAAGCTCTACAGACCAAAATAAGCCATTAATAAGACGTCTTATAGACTCATCTTTTGTAAGATCAGACGTTATCATAAAAAATGGTAAATCTTGAAGCACTGACGGTATTTAATTGAAATTAAGCATACATATTTATTTACTACCTCTGTAGAATTGATGAAAAGGATAAAAAATGTTTATTAAATATACAGAGGCAGTAAATAAAATGTATGCTTAATTTCAATAAAATATCGTCAGTGTTTCTAGGTGTACCGTTTTTTATGATAAGTAGTAAATTTATATCGTTTTTTCAGTGTATCTACTTATTTCAATATTGCTTTCGTCAGTCTTTCAACATTCGGCTGATCTCTGTCCATCATCTGGAAAATCTGGCAACCCATCGAGTCTGACTTATACGCGAACTATTTCAAATCGCTTCGCTCGCGCTCTCGCATATTGCGATCTTTGATATATGCGTTCAACATGAAGAAGGCTTACCGCGTCAAACACTCCAAAGTGATTCAGTTTTGTTTAAAGTGAAAAATATATACACGTTCCTGTTTCGTTGGAAGTTGGAAAGAAAATTACGAAATTGCGTTGGCTGTTGAGAATTTTTCTCTTTTAACTCGTAACTTGAGAGTTTTCTTTGAAGTCAATCGGGTGTTTCTGTGCCAAGAAGGATTTTACAGCATGATTTTCCATAAATATCTACCTACTTGTTACGATTTTGGATCTCTGAAATATACGTTGCTGCAGGGCCGGCGCTAGGGGCGGCAATCTTAGAAGCCGGCAAATGGGCTGTAAAATTAACTAGTTTATGAAAAAAAAAAAAAATGATTGAACCAAGATTTGTTTAATGAAATGTTACCCCCTTATCCCCCTCCTAAGCAATTTTGTTAAATTTTTCGGGATTTATTTTATATTTATTAACTATTTGGCACTATTTTTGTTTCAATACTTTGTTTTCTTCGTAGGAAAATTAATTTTTAAATGGCTTTATGTTGAAATTTTATTATAATTTACTCTTACCCTTCTTAAGCAAATTGTTTTAAGGTGTATTTTATATTTATTAACAATTTGGCAATAATTTTATTACAATACTACGTTTTCTTTTAAATGGATTTATAATTGAATGCAGGGGCGGTTTCTTCATTGGTTCATTTGTTAATTTAACACCCAGTTAAATTTCATAAAACACTTTATTTTTAAATTACATAATAATATAAATTTAATTTTAATATTTTTATTTTCATACGTTTTAATCTTTTTTGGTACACCATTGCGCTCTGGTTGATCGTGTCTTTATTGCACAGTTTACCTAAGTATGCTCTGTCTGTGGCGCGCTATGATGAGTGAGCCCAGACGAGCGAGACGATTTTGCGAATGCATATAGCAAAAAAGAGATGTCAACACGCTAACAAATTCGTTAAACTGCATAAAAACACATTAATTTGCGCGCCGCTCACAAACAAGGTAACGACACAAAATAGGGCAGGGCATACGAACCTTGCCAAATCAGTGTTGCCAGTCTAGTACATTTTACAATTGTACTAGATATAGTACATGCTTAAAGGATCTGGTATTCTAGGACACTCGATGCAAAATCTAGTACTTCCTAGGCGTGCAGCAGTATTCAAGTGTAAATTAAATATTGTGTTCCTTGTTTGTGTTCGTTATCTATAAAGATTTCTTTTTTGCTCTTTAATGAATAAGACGCCACTGCAAATAGAATTCGAAAAATCTGGTACATTTAAGCTATCTGGTACATTTTTTAGACAAATCTAGTACACAACAAAAACATATTCTGGCAACACTGTTCCAAAGCAAACGAACTATTATTTCTCTATGTAGCAATAAAAATTAATAAGACTATTTTAATTGTGCTCATTTAAAAAAAATGTGTTTAAGAACTGCGACTTAAATAATTTGGAAGTACGTGCGTCAATTCGACGATTGTTCCCGAAAAACATCTTTAACGAAAATAAAAGTATTTTTAAGGTTATGTTGTTTTACTTATCTATAATTTAATATTTAATTTTACGACGCTAATTTATATTTTATATTTAATTTAAGTTGTTACGCCAACTTTTACCTTAGGGTACTAAGGAAAAGCCTTTTCAAAGCCAGGAAGGGTCAATCTCAGGAAGGATTCGAATGTTAGCAAATAAAAGCTACTGCGGAGTTCTTTTCTTTCAATCAGGCAGATTATTATATTTTTAAAATATCTTTTAGCAATAAGTATGAAATATTTGGACGAGATTCATATAAATACGTATTTATATTTACAAATTTTTCGAAAGTTCAACAAGAATCATAAAAAGGATTACACTAATGTCCTTATCACAAATTTTACATATCACAAAGTTTAAAGTTCTACTTTCTAAGGAAGAATCAGCAAACTGGTAAGGTAATCTACACATAAATAATTATCAAATTGGAGAATTAATTTATGACATATACGTAAATCACTGACCCGAATAAAAAAAAAGAATTAAAGTTTTTAAGGCTTACTTATCTGTTTTTTTTTTTTTTTTTTTTTTTTAGAAGGGCGGCATCTCTCCAGAATCTACAGGGCTTCGTTCGATGTTATGGGGTTCTTATAGGCGTCAATACAGTGTGATGTATTTGATTTTTTAATGAGAACTATAAACCCAGATATAGTTTTAAGTACAAAAGGTAAAATTAAAACTGGAAAAGGTCTAAAAATAATATAACATGGTGAAGCATTGTCTAAAGAAAAAATATTAAGTACATTAGAATAGTTCAATCAATAGACTTACCTCGATTGGCAGGGGGACAGGGGAGGCTTGTGACTAAAATTTTGGGGTTCACAGTGGCAAAATATAGAAATCAGCACAGATGTATGAAAAAACATTCAGTGTTTTAGAAAGTTTATAATATACCTTTCTAAAACACTGACAGTTTTTTACCTACATCTGTACCGGGATCTATATTCTGCTACTGTGAATCCCCAAAATTTTGGTCACAAGCCGCCCCTGCAGGGGGCCTAAACGTGGCTTCAATTGAAGAGAATTTGATAATTGGATTCTTCAAATAGATTATTTCTTTTTATATCCACAAAATGTGATATTAGTTACTTTATCCGTAATATCGAAATTAATTAAAACAATCGGAGATTTCGGTTTGGAAAACGTGGTTGCTTTTCAAAGCAAATTCTCCAAAAAGAAAAAACTGACAATTTTTTCCTTATGGGCTTTGAACCGAATTATTCCGCGAGAATATAGAGAATTATTCTTTTGCACTACTTATTGGCTAAACTGAACTGTGCATGACGTCATGATATTTTCCAAATAATTTATGTTTTATGATTCTGTGAGAAGAAAATTTGACAGACGATGATAAAAGTAACAGAAGAGGAATCAAAACATGATTTAAGGTTATATTTACTTATTTACTAAAATATTTCTAATATTAGTTTTAAGTCGTTTATTTTTAGGTAAACCAGATATAACAGTAAAGTTAATTGAAGATGAAATACAGCTACAGTTGAAGAATCTAAAAATATATTGAATTAGTTGTGCCCTAGCTCATTTCTTTGTGAAAACTCTAGTCATTCTATTCTAGAATACTAAAATTGTTAATAAAAATTATATATAAGGTATGAGACTTTTAATACGTAACAAAGTGCCTAAGACCATTCTAAGACTACTTCAAAATGGTCATGTATTTTATACCCAACTGTAAATAGGTATTATGAAGTAAGAAGTAAGCAAAAAATTTGTTAATTTTTTGTGTTTCCCACAAATGCCTCTGAAAGAAAAAAATTGGATTATTCTAATAGATAAATAAATAAATAAATATGGAAACGTGGATATATGAGATAAGATAAAGAGACAAATGGTTTTTCACTTTACCAATGTCACTCGAAAAAATGGATCAATCATTTGAATTTAATATACTCATAATGATGGTATGTACATAGTTTATATAAAGTTATGTCTGCCTGTAATTATCAATCCTGTTTCCCCATAGCGTAGATTGTGTGTTGCGTACAAACCTGAAATCTTTTATTCTAATGACATTTTTTTATTACCTTGTTTGCATAATTTATTATTCAAAAATATTAAATGTATTCGTAATTTAGATCCCTGCAGGTATTAAATAAAACTAAAGCTATTGGAAAATTAGTTTACAGTTGATAATAAAGTATGTCTCAAAAACAGCAGTAAGTATCAAACATTTATTTTGATTATGACAGGCACTTAACAAGTCACATCCCACTTATCTACATGCTCTGGGTAATCAATTCTGTAAGTACATATTGTTTTTGTTTTTTCAAGTGATCCTAGGTGTATGTATCTAATATGCGAGTCTCAGTTTATGTTTAAATTATCAATCATGTTTGTTCTGTGTAGGCTTTGTTACTGTTTCCCGGCGCCACTTCACGAACAGCACTGTTAATTAGAATTCAACAGTGAATGGTCGAGTGCGGAATCCTACCAAGGCATCAGAATTAATTTTAAATAATTAAATTAAATGAAAAAATCCCGGCCAACAGTGGGATTCGAACCTGAAACCCTTGGATCCGCAGGCAGAGACTCTACCACTGAGCCACTCACCCCCCCATAAGTACATATCAAAACAATAATATTCTATCTACAATTAAACAATAATTTTAAAATACAGCTGAAGCAGAGAGTCACCTATTTAGAGATTATAACATTTTGTTTTTTCATTCTGTTATTTATTAAAACATATTACTTTTTAGCAAACATGGACTCAGTTGTGAAAAAGCCAGCAATGAGGGTAGGACAATAGCCAGACCAAGAATACTTTGGATAACATTCCACAATGTGTATCCCTCTATTATGTTCACAGATTTCTGTAAATTTTCAATTATGTGCTGTTATTTCAAACTTTTAGTGCCCCTTGATAAAAGAAGTTGGCCTCTTTAAACTGTTTATTTTACTTTAAGCAAAACCGGTATTTAAAAAACATATTATTTTATTTGACATGTCTCACAAATTGTGAAAATGATTAAATTTACAATAAAAACTGAAAATGGTAGGTAAAGTTTCATATAATAATATTTTTTACACAAAAGGCTTCCTACATAACCTACATTAAAAAATAATCTCAAAATATGAAGAAAAGTCAGTTGACTAACTAATAATGTTTATAGATGGTTTTCAACATATTAAAAACAAAACAAATATTACAATAACAAAATATTCATTTATTTGTTCATTAATTGTTGTAGTGCTTGAAAACAGTATGATTTTGATAATAAAAACTACTCTTAATACAAACTTCAATAATAATAAAAAAACAGCTATATTGGCTCTTGTAAAAAGTTTTGAACCGAACTACAAATGATAAAATTATGGAACACTCATTTTAAATTACCACAAACCGCCACTGATTGAATGTTATTTAATTTTACTACCTTCTTAAGCAATTTTGTTAATTTTTTAAGATTCATTTTATATTTTTTAACAATTTGGAACTAATTAATTTTTAAATGGATTTTTATTAAAATTTTATTATATTTGACACTTTCATCCCCTTTCTAAGAAATTTTGTTAATTTTTTAAAGATATATTTTATATTTATTAACAATTTGGCACTAATTTTATTTCAATACTTTGTGTTTTTCATAGGACAATTAATTTTTAATTGGCTTTATGTTGGGGAATTTTATTAAATTTGATCCTCTCGTCCACATCCTAAGCGATTTTGATAATTATTTAAGATGTTTTATATTGAATAACAATTTGGCAATATTTTTATTTTAATACACTATTTTATTCATGGAAAAATTAATTTTTAAAGGGCTTTATGTTGGAATTTCATTAAATTTGATCCCCTCATCCCCTTCATAAGTGATGTTAATTTTTTTTAAATTAGATTTTTTTTA
The DNA here is from genome assembly GCA_927349885.1 of Psylliodes chrysocephalus. Taxonomy (NCBI): domain Eukaryota; kingdom Metazoa; phylum Arthropoda; class Insecta; order Coleoptera; family Chrysomelidae; genus Psylliodes; species Psylliodes chrysocephalus. The sequence continues at coordinate 77,735,657 of OV651815.1, forward strand.
TTACAAATTTGAAACTATTTTTATTTTAATACCCTATTTTTTTTATAGGAAAATACATTTTTAAATACTCTGTTTTGTTCATAGGAAAATTAATGCTTTATGTTAGAATGTTATTAAAATTTAATTTGACCCCACATCCCCTTCCTAAGCGATTTTGTTAATAATTTTAATATGTTTGTTATATTTATTAACAATTTGACACTATTATGATTATTTCAATACTTTATTTCCTTTATATGAAAATTAGTTTTTTAATGGATTTTTAATTTAATTTGGACCCTCATCCCCTTCCTAAGTAATTTTGATAATTTTTTAAGATGTGTTTTATATTTAAAAACAATTTGTCACTAATTTTATTTCAATATTTTGTTTTCTTTATAGGAAAATTAATTTTTAAATGGAATTTTAATAAAATGTTATTATATTTGACTCTTCATTCCCTTCCTAAGCAATTTTATTAATTTTTGAAAAATAAAATTTGGCACTAATTCTATTTCAATAGAAAAATTAGTTTTTAAATGGATTTTTAATTGATTTTTATTTCATTTTACCCCTTCATCCTATCTCTGAGCTCTTTTTTATTTCCTTAGAATTTGGTAATAATTTTATTTCAATTCACTGTTCCCTTCGAAGAAAAATAAATTTCGACGCCACTGTGAGTTCGGGTGTTTCCGGTAAACTGGCTGCTGGAAAATGGTTGGTAACTGCACACCGATAATGAACATGATCATTACCACTTCCGAGTAATAATATAGTTCTTTTATTTTTCCGCTAACCATTTACCATTTCTACAATAATTATACAAACCGGTTTTATATAAAAATGAAAATACATTAAAACATTTGCAACTTAGGAATAAATATTTTCGTGCAAGCTATTTTTCCTCGAGTCCCGCTTTGTCTTATTTGGACCTCTTACGGCCTCCACGTTTCCGATAACCAGTAATATTAGATAGAATGATAAATCTCTGAGACTTCCCCATATTACGCCTATTTGCAACGATAGATGAAGTAAATCATTCGATCTAGACTATCTAGAGTATTCTGGAGTAGTACATAAATTTCAATTTTTGGCGAAGGTACTCTCAGGAAAGTAGGTTTACTTTGTCCGATGTCACGGTTTTTGTTTGCACGATAAGTTTAAAATCGAAAAATGATATCAACTTGAAAATTTAAAGCAAAAACGAAGCTCTATAAAGAGACAAAGCCTATTGTTTATGAAAAATTATGATAAAAAATAAGGGGTTAGGACGGATTGAAATTAAAAAAAAAATCCTAAATTAAAAAAGAAAAGCGATATCAACATGAAATGTTTAGTAAAAATGAAACTCTATAAGATCTATTGATTCTGAAAATGATTGAAAATGGGGGTTAAGAGGGTCTGATAAGTTGTGAAAATTATAATTTAGAATGCCTCGCATTATATATTATTCTAGTTTGAATCTGTGTAATATTATGTATTGAGATGGACTGATCTTATAAAATACACATTTTAGTTCACTTGTTTTTTGCCAATAAAGAGTATTTAAAAAATATATTATTTTATTTAACATGTAGGTATGACAAATAGTGAAAATGATTAAATTTACAATAAAAACTGAAAAAATGGTAGGTAAAGTTTCATGTAATAATATTTTTTACACAAAAATCAATGTCGATTTAAAAATAATCTCAAAATTTGAAGAAAAGTCAGTTGACTAACTAATAATGTTTATAGATGGTTTTCAACGTATTAAAAACAAAACAAATATTACACTAACTAAAATATTCATTTATTAATAGTGCTTGAAAACAGTATCGATATTGATAATAATAACTATACTTCTACAAAATTTTGAACCGAACTCACAAATGATAAAATTATTGGAAAAAGTGAATACTCATATTAAATTACCATGAGCCGCCACTGCATATAGGTATAAAACTATGAATTTGGAATTAAAATGGTGTTCTGTTTTGCCTATTATTTTACGTAGGAAAAATTATCCAATACTCAAAAATTCAAAATTCCAAAGACGTAGTGCTAACTTCACGGACGTTATTATTTATTTTTTTTTGTCTTCCTTTTGTGTTTGCTAGGTATGTTATCTGGGGTTATATGAGTTTAATAATATTTCAATGAGCTGAAATAATTCTAGAAACAAACCTGATCCCGCCACCTACCTACGAAAAGCCAAACTCGAAGGGAGGGAGGCGTCCCCTTTAATCAGCCCCTCCCATTTTCCCCTTCATCCTCAACCTAATGGGAGGAGATTCGTTACAAATGAATGTGGCGGGGGGAGTGTAATGGCTGCCAAACTCGGCGAGATATCGAGACAGATAATAGGAGATATCCTATTATTCTCCAGCTTCTGTACGTAATGCTTCTAATTTGATCCCATGGGAAAGTCAGCCAAATAATCCGCGAAACGCTGTAGCAATCATTTTCCAGGGATGATCTAAATTCACCTCAATTAGATTTTCAACAAGGCGTGTAAGGAGCTTGCCGAGATTGAGGTTTTGGAAAAAGCGGAAATTTTGGTAGAAACGCTTTGTTTGAGAAAACATCTTAATATAGCATAGGTACACCTATCTAGGTACATAAAATTGGTCTTAAAATGCTGTTATGTTATTCATTTTGACCAGGTCCATTCCTTCAGTTTATTAATAGGGGAGACCGGGGTTAATTTAAAGAAAAACGCGAGCAACGCGTGCACCGCACGCCAAACTGGAGGTTTGTATATATTTTTAATTTTTCATCAATTTCCCGAAATGTAAGTATACTTACCTAATATTCTTATTTTTATTACAAATTCTTTATTTGGTCTTAACCAACCAATATTTTATTGTATCGTTGGCTTGCGTTTCATTTACTTGCTTATATTGGATCTTCATTTAACAAAAAAATATTAATAATAACAAACTTGGTACATATTCAAATTAGGTGTCTAGAACTAATGGAAAATTTTAAATATTTTTTGTGGAATTATGAGATTTTTTTATAGATTTTATGTAGGGTAAGGTACCCAGCTAGCACAAAAACATCCCATCTACGTTAATAAGCTGCAATGTTAGGCTCTTTAAGCTCGCATGCAATGTACTGTTAATGTAACCCTATCATCCCTGCAACCACCGAATGTCCGCAACGCCAAGACTTTTATAGCACATCTCACAGAGGTTACAAAATTAAAGTTCGGAAAACATCACACTAGCACTTTTACGGTACTTACCCCGAAAGTTGCTCTGAAACTTTCTATAGATGTTATAATGTGAATTAATTCTACAGCATTATACAGTGTGTCCACGGATGGACTTAACAATACTTGTAAAAATATTTATTTTAAATTTAAAAGTACTTCTTCATAATTTCTTTTTCTTGTTAAATAAATACGATTAACGTTGAGAAATTATGAAAAAGACCTCTTGAAAAATTTAAAATAAATATCTTTACAAGTATAGTTATGTCCATCCTTGGATACGCTATATTCAAAATAGTATATTGAGGACATAGTAAAATCTGAAGAAAACAAAATAAAAAATTGTATAAATTTATTATTAAAAAGCTTTTGAAAGAACCAATATCATACAAGTAGAGATAGGTATTAATAATATAGGTAAAAAACACTGACAAATTGGACAAAAGTAGGTATAAAGGGTATATAAGGAATATCTCAAAGGTTCACTAGAATCAAAAACACTGAACGCTTGCACGAAAGAGTATAATAAGGTACCTATATTGTAAAGGTTCACTGGTAGCTAAAATGGTGCACGATTGTACAAAAGTAGTAAAAAGTGTATTTATATAAGGTATATTTCAAAGGTCACTAGATTTTTATTAAGATGGCAGTTGTAGGATGCTAAAAAAAGATATTTGCCTACAACTGGTACTAATTATAGTTTTAATATGATATAACTTGCTTAAACTGAATATTGATAAATGTAAAGTCATAAGGTTTAATAAAACAGCTAATATCATTATGCATGATTGTAATTGCAGGTTCTGAACTAAGTTTTGAGCAAACTATAAATGATCTTGATGTTATTTTTGAGAGGGACCTATAAGAGTTTGGAATGCAGATGTCGAGAAGCATCATTTGTTTTCCTGTATAAGTTATTGAACGGTTTGATTGAGTGACAGCCTGGTACACTTTATTAGATTCTTTGTTCCTGCCAGACTTACTAGGCATATGAAACTATTTTATGTAAATGCTCATAGAACTAACTATGGACAGAATTTATTTGTAGACCAACTGATGTCCAATTACAATAAGTATTTTTCAAATTATGACATTTTAAAAGGTTTATTTTTTAAAGTGTCAACTTTTATTACACTATTGACTTCATTTTTATACTGTGACAATTTTATTAATTTCTTTTTTATTTTATTTTGATATTTTAACCATTTAGAACTTTATGTATCCGTAGCGTACTGTAAACAAATAAATATGTGAACTTAATTACATAGTTTCTTCCGTAAAAATAACTTTGTAGACAATAAATTTACTTGTTTAATTATTATTAAGAAAATAATATATATATAAAGAAAATAAAAAATATGCTCGTTTAAATCGTTGCACCTATTTTTAGTTGATTTTTACTTACTTTGTTTTTTTAAATAAATAAATAATAACATTTATTTTGACTTTTACAAATTTGATACTCAACTTATACAGAACAATGTTTTTTAGCATGATATTCTGCTATGAAGGAAAAAGAAATAATCTCAGATGTTATATATTCTTCTTCAACCAATTCTGTATTAACTTTAGCTTCTAAAATTCCTGAGATTTTTACTAGAATTATAATCCAGCACAAAGGAAACCTAAAACACAATATTTTTAAAATTTATTTTTAGTGATTAAAATATTACACTAGGGCGACCATACTTACAGCAATTTTTCTGTATTGCAAAGCATTTTTAAAGTTTGTCCAGCAATTGGTATTGTGCAGCAAACGTACAGCAAAATGGCATAGGTATATATATCCAGTGAAATGCTGTATTTATCCACCAAAACGTCACTACGGTCCAGCAATGGTAATACTTAATTTACTGAAACGTAACAAATTTAAATGTTATTTATCTTTAGTGAACTACATGAGCACTTCTATACTGCCGTTCTAGCAAGAAAGGTTTTATCTGCAAAGTTAGCAATTTTTTTTATGTGCATTTGTCTACATTTTATCTTTCTCGATACTGAAATGGAATGTCTTATTTGCAACAAAGGTACTAAAATGTTAAAAAGTTACACAAAAAAAGGTTTAAAAGATAATAAATATAAATTTTCAGATAGGACTTCTCTTGTTAGGATGGCAGTATATGACTTCTCTGTTTCTGTATTTTTATAATTGGGAGTAAGGTTGAGTATCGGTCAAAGGTATCAATACCGGTATCATGTGAGATACTTTGTGGTAGAGGCATCGATACTGTTGGATATTATGTTAAAGATATTGATATTTATAAGTCTCAAGTAACAAAGTATCGAAAAAGTAAAAGATTTTTTACGGCTGACAACCCCCATTCAACAGGACGGAGTAGGGAACTTAACTAATAACAAGAGTGTATCAGTAAAGTATATTCTGTAGTTGACGCCTTTTCTTTCCCTACTGGTACTCTACCTGGTACAAGTTATACTGTCAATAACTGGCAATTTACCTTATAATTAAATAACAAAAAAACAGTGGTAACGCTTAATCATATTACCAAGTTTCACCACATGCAAAAACTAAAATATTTCAGTACAAATATTTGAACAAACCTTATAATCTCTGACCACACACATCGCGATACAATACTTGCTTCTAAGTATCACTATGGCGATAGTATTGGTAATTCAGTATCAGTGCCTAAATATCGATACTTTCATTGTTTAATATCGTTACTTCTATAGTATTAAGGCATCAATAAGATGCCTATTATCCTGTAAAATAAATATCTATCATTTAATTGTATCTACTTGTTTTTTTATTGTATTTGGAAATTGAAATTTTACCATCTAAAACAACAGACAATAAATTATAAAATTTATTGAAAAGAAGAAAACAACTTACCAAACTTATTCAAACGTATAGTTTCCAATTTCTTTAAAATCTCAAATACGTACAAGAAAAAGTGACAAGTGACATTTTTTGTTTTGTTGGTTATGACCGTTATGACAAACGAATGGCTATGTTCGAAAACAAGATTATGTCCATAGTACATCTCGTGGAAACTTTTTTAGCAAGTTACTTAATTACGTTGTGTTATCATAACAGGCAGGTTAAAAACGTAAGTAACAAATAGATGTTTCGCGAGGTTTTGATTTCCCTCAACAACTTCTCATTAACGTTGCAATTACGTTGTATGGGTATGTTATTATGTTCCCTTAAAACAACATCGCCGAAAGGCTTGGCAACGTTATGTGCTAGCTGGGTAAGGTATGTTGGTGATAATTTTACTTTTACGTGAATAACTTTGTAGTTAACTAAAAAATTACACGTGTTTTTTTCTACGCAAACAAGTTTTATATATTGCTCAATACCTGATTAACAAAAACTAATTTTTGATTCAAAAATTCACTACAAAAATTCTACTTTAAGAATTTAATCCTATCATAGGTAAATTGCTTACAAGTAAGGTAATTTGGTGAAAGGGGCTATTTAATTTGGTGATAGTCAAAAATATTCTAATTGTAGGCATAAAAATCAAAACAGCACTAAAAATATCGTTAACGTTGCATTAGTCCGAATCTGATGATTCTCCAGCGCAACCATCACACATAAAGGTGTCCTCTTCGTCAGGGTTCGTCTGACATTTGACATGGTAAGGCACACAACAAAAAGAACATTGAACCCATTAGGCGCCATTTTTTTTCTTAGCATCATCCTGGTATGATCCACCACAAACACCACAGTCCCAATCATCATCGTCCGTTTTGGATTTCTTCTTTCGCTGATTTATTCGTTTTTCTTTAAACGGAGTAATTTGAGCTTGAATTGAGGACACTGATCCAGAACAACTTGGTTGCGGATCGATGGAAGGTGATTTTGGATCAGGGAATGTTAGACATTTTGCAGAGGAGTCTCTATTTTTTCTTTTTTCCTCTTTATTTTGTGAAATTGCTGAAGCAGAGGGCAGTACCAACAAATTTTTAACTGTTTTATTTTCTATTGCCTAATTGCACCATTAACGTTTCTAATTTTACATAAAAATCAGAAATAATTGTAGGATTAGCCATTGATGCTCTGTAGGCAGCTAAATTTTCTGGAATGCGTAAAGTAAGGCCAAATCTTCTTTTATAATATGCCCACCACCACTTGCTTGCAGTTGCTTTTTCTTCGTTCATAAAAAAATTCTCCCGACCAATAGCTTTTGCTAGAGAAAAAGCTAGTTTCCGAATTTGAACCACAGTAAGTCCAAACCCCAATTCTTGCATAGCTATTATGTAATTTAATATTTGCACTTCCAAGGTCAGCCGTCAAAGCAAAAGGTCTCCCTAACTTTGGCAAATCCGGAACAGCGTTTTCCTCTTGACCCTCGGTTTTGGCTAAATAGCGCTTTAAAGATGACCAGGGTATTTTCATTTCCTTAACGGCCTTATACAGGGTGTTATTGAAATACACGTACATATTAAAACTGGGTATTGCGCAGATCCCCACTGAATGTAGAAAAATATTATTTTTTAAAAATACCCCTTATTAAGGGAGTTATTAATTTTTGAAAATTAATTCTAAAACAAACGTACTTCACTGATATGTTGAGGATGACCTATATAAATTAGGTTTATTTACCTATTTTAAACATCAACAGTAATTAATATGCAAGTTTTTGTCAGATGATAAGAAAACTAGTCTTGTAAGAAATAACCATGTTGCCAAGATTTTCGAATTAATTTCTATTTCCGAAGACTGGTTTTTACTACCCTCGTTATCAAAAAACTAGAATATTTGATAAATGATTGTTTTTAAACTATACATTTTTGAAACTATAGATTATTAAAATTTTAGTTGATTTACGAATCTGGCTAACACGAGCGCGTCATTTCCAAGTTGGTAAAAAGTGTTGTTACGATTACTTTTAAATATTTTTTTACGATGCCACTATTTACGAATATTGAACTAACGGATATAGTGCTGGTTTATGGGGCAGCTGGAGAAAATTCTCGGCAAGCACAAATCCTGTATCGCGAACGGTTTCCAAATCGGAGAATTCCGGACTGTCGTACGTTTATTTCAACTGTTCAGCATCTAAGAGACCATGGAAAATTTGAGAGTGTCAATGCAGATCGAGGGAGAACAAGAACACAAAGAACATTGGCGGCCGAAGAAGAAATATTGGAAGCTGTTGAAAACCGGCCTCAATTAAGTTGTAGAAGACTAGGTCTTGAAATTGGAGTGTCCTCATTTGTTGTGTGGCGGACACTTAAAGAACAAGGTTTACATCCTTATCACATCCAAAAAGTCCAGGTCTTATATCCAGGTGATGAAGAAAAGAGAGTGGAGTTTTGTGAATGGATGATTCAAAAATGTGTTGATATTCCTGATTTTCTAAAAATATTATTGTATACTGACGAGGCTTCATTCACTCGTGATGGCGTGTTCAATATGCACAATACGCATATTTGGAGTGATGAAAATCCTCACGCCATTAGGGAAACTGGGCATCAAAGAAAATTTTCAATAAATGTTTGGGCTGGCATAATAGATCAGTATTTAATCGGGCCTTATGTTCTCCCGAACAGATTAAATGGGCCAGAATATCTCCACTTTTTAGAAGATATTTTGCCAGTACTCCTAGAAGAGATACCGTTACAATTAAGGCAACGGATGTGGTACCTACTAGATGGCGCTCCTCCTCACTTTGATTTAAACGTACGGCAGTTTTTGAACATTAGATTTCCTCAAAAGTGGATAGGCAGAAATGGACCTACTAAGTGGCCTCCGAGATCTCCGGACTTAAATCCATGCGATTTCTTTTTGTGGGGTCACATGAAACAACTGGTTTATAATGAACCTATTAATAGTGTTGAACAATTAACCAATAAAGTTAATGCGGTAGCCGAGGAACTACGACAAAATCCAAGACTAATTTCTAATGTTCAAAGTTCTTTGGAAAGACGATTGCAAGTGTGTGTAAATAATAATGGACGGCATTTTGAACAATTACTGTAATAAACTTTATTTTGAATTAATTGGTTTTGCTACGGCAACAGTGCAATTTCTATGGGTAAGTTCAATTTCGATTTATTTTACTTCTTTAAATATGGAAACTAGTAGGTCGGAAAAGGGGACTCTTCCCCAATATTTAAATTTTAGAATTTGAAGTTAAAATTGGTGCCAATCGTTTTTGGTCATTACATACTATTCCCCATTTTAATATGTACGTGTATTTCAATAACACCCTGTATATAGACATACCTTGTTGCCGAACCAACTGACTTGCCACTACCATGTCACCCCTGTCATAATCTCTGTATGTGCGCTTCTGCATGGCATGGACGGTATAGGTAAGTTGGTGATATCCAGGTAAGTTGGTAATACTCTGAAACGTAAAACCAATATTTTTTTTTTCAAAATAACGTGCTATATACCACCATTCTTAAAAATAGAACCCAATAAAATATTTTTCCAAATCAACAAAAACATTTTTGCAAAATGCTGAGTTGACCACCTTAAAAAATCGCATGAAAAACGGCTAAGAAAATGCCGGCACTACCTAAGCCACTAAAGCAATAAAAAGTATCGAAACATTGTTCTGTTTGCGGTATGTATTTGATGAATTAACATGTTCCCTTTTATTCAAATTACAAATGAATACCTACTTACCTTAATTTATGTTAGGTAATAACAACCACACTAGTTATTTATGCAGAAACAGCCGGCAGAATCTTCAGAAACGCGCCACCAGCCGAAATATTTTCTGGAACGTAAACAAACCGATTGCAGCCAACATTGCCTGATTGTGCACTTAATATACACATTAATAAACCTTCCCTGTGAAATAGAAGTTCCTCGCGCAATGGGTAACATGTTGACAAATGAAATTAAAATTATCACAAACTTACCTATATCACCAATATACCTTACCTTACCCTAATTGTTTTTGTTTAAGTACTGATTAAATTAATATTTCCTAAACAATTAGAAAATAATTTAGAAATCGGAACTAGTCATAGAAAAAGTCTTAAGTAATGTATGACATTTAAAAAAATAAATAACTATATATTTTTATTTTTTTACCTCCTTTTCCATTATTTTTTTTTTCTTCTAAGAATTTTTGAGTATGAAAAATAACAGTATGTGAAACACTTTTGAAAGACTCAAACCTTTTGTATCTGTAACGTGTGGAGAGTGGGTTATCCCCAGGGCCGACAGAACGTGGGGGGTAGCCGGGACTAATTTCCGGGGCCCGGGCTCAAGTGGGGGCCCGGCAGCGGCATAAGGGGGGCCGGCAGCTCTGGTGTGAGGACGTTTGTACCGTTGCACAAGAGGGAGGACTGAAGAGGACGAGAAGTTTTTTCTTTTAGAGATTTCACTAAAAAGGACGAGAAGTTTTTGATTGAAGACCTTCTTTTAGATATTTCATTAAAGAGGACGAGAAGTTTTTGCTTGAAGACCTTTTTTTTAGAAATGTTATATTGAGAGGGCTTCATTTTTTTTATAAAATTGTCGCGTGGCCCGACCTGGGTAAAATTGTCCTGGGGCCTAACCTGGCTCTCGGCGGCCCTGGTTATTTCACGGCACTTAGGCCTCAATAGGCCCATTGTGTATTCTCCTAAGGTGATAGGCACCTCTTAGCTCGTAAGCCAGCCTACAGATTTAATGTAGTTAATAACGTTGCCAAGAGGTGCTTATCTTATATCGGCCGCTATTAGCCGATACTCGCCGAACACAAATCTTCTACTAAATGAGAACGTCGGGCAATCGTAGAGGATATGCTCGATGTTCTCATATTTTTGTTCGTACGTACCCCCTGCAGAATGCGGATTCTGATAACCCCATGACATGGAGATGCTTCCGTACTTGGCAATGACCAGTCAGAATACCTGTGACCAAGTGCAGATTATGTCAAGTCATAGTCAAGTGTTTGTTTGCTGTAGTGTTGTCAGGATAACTTAAAAGCTCCCTGGCAACCCTGCAGTTTCTTGTTTCATCCCATCTTTCCCTAAATTTCACAAGGGAATGATCTTTAATTAGGTCTGTCACTACCGATTTTGTCAGGCCAATAGAAGGGTCAGGTCCAAAAAGTATTTGGTTGGCTGCTTTCTTGATCAGTGAATCAGCAAGACGGTTACCTTTTGATGTGGCGTGACCTTTTATCCGTCTTAAGGTGACCACATTGTTGATGGATACTTCGGTCAAAGCTTCGTGACATTCTAGTACTGACCCTAAGTAATAAATTCGTGGTGTGTTCAGGGTGAATAGTACTTGCCCGCTATCTGTATATATAAACATGTTCCTTTCAGTGATATTGTTTCTGGTGGACCATGATTTCTTTTGCTGCTATGAGAATCCCCGTGAGCTCTGTTTAAACTACACTGGGACTATTGCTCACAGCCCATTTTATGTTTAGGTTTAAGAATCTGAAGTATATTCCACTTCCTGAGCCTTGTTTTGTTTCAGAAACATCGGTGTAGATATGAATCATACCTGTTACTTCCGAATCTTCTATTTGTTATGGTAAACTTTAGATGGTTTATGGAAGATATATCTCGGTGAGATTGAGTCCATGTTTGCTTGAAGCAAGCAATGGGAACGTATCGAGCGCCTCCAGCCAAAAGATACGTCTCGCCTCACCAGATATAAATATGTGAGACTAAGAATTAATTCCATAGCTCTGGTTGGCGTGGTTTTCATGGCTCCTGTTATGTTGAGACATGCTGTTCTTTGAAATTGTTTTAGTTTGTGGATAGCTATAAATTTTTGGGTTTTCGGTACCCAGACGACTGCACCGTATGTTAGCATAGGTCTTATGATGGCCGTGTTACCATGCGACGACTCTGGGAGAGAAAACCCAAGTGCGCCCCACGGTTCGGCGGCATTATTCATGATTCGGTGACATTGTTCATAAGCAATGTATGCTCTTTTGACTCTAAGTGTGAGTTCCATGTTAACCAGCTGTCAAAGATGAAACCTATGTACTTCAACTCTGTTGCAAAGCTTAGTTTTGTGTTTAGGAGTTCTGGAGGCTTTTTAATTCCATTTTTATCCCATTCCTTGTAAAAAGGACCATTTCTGTCTTCTTGGGATTGACAGACAGTGAATGATCCTTGCACCACTGTTCTATAATTTTGAGAGCTACTTGTATTCTTTCGCAGAGTATGTTATCAAAATTCCCTGTTTATAGAATGCATACGCTATTGTGTAGTAACTGCCATTATTGAGGCGGCCGATGAGGGTATCGAGGACTGTTCCACAGTAGAGGTGATAGCATCCCTCAAATCATATTTATATCCTTCAGGTACCTAAAATGAGACAATTAACTGTTTAATGTAAATATCATAAGGCAGTTAAAATGAGATAATTGCTAAATGTATCTTTTATGTAAGGTTGGTAAAATTACTGTTTAATCTAACGAGGATTAGGTTATTATGTTTTTTTTTGGTTTATTACTGACTTTTTCATAAGTGTTTTTTACATTTTTCTAGGACATTTTATTTTCCTATTTCCCTGCTATAGGAGTTATCCTCCTTTTCAGGGTGATCTGCCCTGATTACAAAAGTAACCTAGCTAGGCTATTTCCTAATGGCATCGTGTGCGCGTGTGGGACCTGTGTGGCAGGTTGTGTTCCCCAAAAATATCGCCAATTTTGCTATTTCCAACCCCATAAATGGACAAGTCCAACGATAGGGTGGGAAATATGATTTAGGAAAACCACAAAATCTAAACCACGATATTGTACATATATTATGAATTTCTAATTATATGATTGAGAAGGGTTTATTTGATGCTTAGGGGGGCTGATTCCAGCAGATCCTGGAGTTCAGCGGTGGGGGGGGAGGTCTTGGGAGTCTGATATAAGTCTCAGATTAGGTTGTGGCATTTTTCTTTTCGGTTTTCGAAAAAGTGGAAGTTGGTTAGGGCGCCATGGGGTTCGTAGAGTGTCTTGAAAGTGTGTGTTGGTGCCTTTCAGCGTGCGAGAGACATATTGTTTCCTAAGGGTTTGGAAACGTGTGAGGATGGGGGTGTTGGAGATGTTTTCGAAAACTTCTCCGCTGGGAGAGTGAGAGGGAAGATATTGGCAACATCTGAGAATACGTCTCTTGAGTGTGGTGAATTTGTGGGACAAGTGTGTGGGAAGTACGCCGTAGGGTACAGCTCTGTATTCGGAAACGGGTCGGATGAAGGAATTGTTGGTGTGAATAAGGGTGTTTGTGTTGCAACGCCCCATTCGTCCTCACAAAGCCCCAAGGGGACTGGCTCGTTTTCGCATCTTATCAAGAGAGCGTTGGACATCCGAGGACCAGTTAAGTGTACTAGAAAATCGTACCCCCAAATAGTCAACTTCAGTCTGTTGAGCGAGCCTGACTCCCAGGAGATTTACATTTACGAGTTAGGGGTTCTGGGAGGTTCTTTGAGAATTTGGGTGTTTAAAGACGATGAATTGAGTTTTCTGTGAATTTAATGAGACCCTCCATTTGCTACACCAGTGAGAGTACTGGTTTAACAGATTTTGGGTTCGAGTATTTAGTAGGTTAAAATGTTTGGCTATCGATATTAGAGCTATATCGTCGGCGTATAGGAGGCATTTGGATGTAGGGTGGTTTGGGGGGGGGATGTTGTGAGTGTAGATGAGGTAGAGGAGAAGGGCCAGGACGGAGCCCTGTGGAACACCCGCGAGTGGGGTGAATATGTCTGATAGAGAGTTGGCCACTTTGACGGTGATTTTTTTGTCTGTGAGGGAGTGTATGAGTTTGGAGATTTGGGGGGGAGACCTATGTTCATAAGCGTTTTGACTAGTCCGGCATGTCCTACTTGGTCGAAGGCTTTTTGGACATCTAAGGGAACGGCAGAAGAGATTTGTTGAGAGTTGACTGCAGTGATAGCAGTAGTGTGAAGGGAGGCGATTGCGTCCTGTGTGGAGTGGTGGGGTCTGAAACCATGTTGGGATTGAGGGATGATGTTTCTCTCTTCACCAAATTCCCAGATTTTTTCCTTGATCAGAAGCTCGAGGAGTTTCCCTAGGACTGATATGAGAGAGATGGGTCTGTAAGAATTTATGGATTTGCGGCCTTTGTCTGGTTTGGGGATCAAAATGGTGTTTGCAGATTTCCAGGCAAGTGAAAAATAGGATATGGAGAGGCAGGAATTTAGGATGAGGGTGAGGATGGGAAAGATGGTTTCAGGAAGATGCTTCAGCGTTCTTCTGTGAATGGAATCAGGCCCGGAGGCCGTGTTATTGCCTGCTTGGCAAGCATATTGGATGTCTTGAAGGGTGAATGGGGAGGTGAGGGGGTTTTCGACATCCATAGGTGGGACTAGAGCGGCGAGTGTCTGAAGGATGTATTGTTCGATCTCGTGTTTGAATTGTTCGTCAAAGTGGGGGTTGTCGGGGGTTCTGAAAGTGGCTTCAAGGTAGGTTTTGTGGGCTAAGGCTTTTTCCTCGGAGGATGAGTGGATTTTTCCGTCGATTTGGAGGTGGGAGTGTGATTTGGTTTTTTGACTTGTGATTATTCGGAATTTGTCCCAAAACTTGGAACCTAAACCGGGATAATAAACTACTTAATATAATATTTAAATAATTTATTAAAAATCTTTTTAGGAAGCTAATGTTTAGGAATTAATTGTTTATGCTTTTCGTAGAAATAATCATATAAGCCAGCTGATGGTTACATATTTACTACAGCTATCAAGTATAAGTATCAAAAGTGGTAATTATAAATAAAACAAAAGAATTAAATTGGTAAGTGGATTGTCTATTTACAAAGAAATATATGTAAATCTCATAATATTTTTATATATTCATTAGTAGGTATGTAATAAAGCTAATTACAATTATTTTTCATAGATGTTGGAACAATGTATATCTATCATAAAAATATGTTTTTTCTACGATCACTATCCAAAGTAGGCTTTTGCGTTTCGAAATACAACCTCAAAGTTGACGTTTTCCGCGAACTGACATTAAGTGACAGCTGTATCGCTCGCTGAGCGAAAACGTGACAGCTTTGTTGCTCGTCTAATTTAAATTAAATTTATTACTATTTCTTTTTAATAAGTTATTTGTACGTAGTTTGATGTTTTTTTTTACGTAAGATTTTCAGTTTTTATATCTATTTCTTAAAATAATATGATCGTAGAAAAAATCTTGTGTGCATTTTGAGCGAAAAATTCGTTGACGCTTTCGACAGATTTTCGCAAAGTATTACTTTTCGCACTTAATAAACAAATATCTATTTCCTTTCTAATATAAAACTGTACCTATGTTAAGTAGAAGTGTCCTTTCAAAATGATCAACTCTTTAACATTTTAATCAACAGACGTACCTTATCTAACATACCAAAATAAATCGATAAAAAAAATTATCGCACGGATCTACAAAATACCCAAACATTATTAAGGACCACCTCAAAACACAACAATTTCTTCGTTGAAGACCTATCATTAAAGTAAAACATCAGATAAATACGAGGAATCGAGACAAACAATACTTAAAACCTATCATCGAGAAAGCCGTGGTCAGTAGCTGAAGAGCTTCTGTAATATCAGAGATGGCCATTGTCTCCTTTAACGATATAATGACTTGTCAGTTGTCAGTCGGACTCGAGTGCCAACAGACGCCACACACGCCTGGTTGGTCTGGAGACGATATTTTTGATTCTAAATCTGTATCTAAAGTTGTATCGATTTTTATAATCATATTAAATTTTATTAAATACATTTTTCAAATTTTATGAACTCCAAGGCTCATGTAAACAGGTAAAATTTAATATACAGTAAGTAACCTTTTAAGTGCGTTTGGAATGACGTTAACAGTTAACACTTGAATGAAGTTAGCACTACCACTTTGGAATTTTGAATATTGGAGAATTTGTCGCTTTTTGTCGTAAATTTGTCGTGGTAAAAGAAAATCTATCGCTCATCCTCTTTTCAAAATAACCCCTGGTAGTGCTAACTTCACGGTAAAGTTTACCAATCACGAAAATTAGTCAAAATTACATTTTTTATATATAGATAATTTGTCGCTTCTTTGGCATTTAGTCGAAAAAACAAAACGTCGCTTCTTCCCTTTTAATGCTAATTTTGATGGAAATTTACGACGAAAAAGCGACTGATTATTCATATAAAAAATGTAGTGATTGGTAGTGCCATCAAAATTAGGATTAACTGTGATTTATTTCAAAAAGCAGATGAGCGAAAAAATATTTTTCCACAACAAATTTATGACAAAAAAGTGACAAATTAAGGCTACTGTTCATTCGTCCGACATCCGATATACGATAGGAGTTCTGACGTTTTCTATCGTATAAATATTTTTGGGAAGTGTTCATACATCCGAAATATTTTATCCGATTGTCATAAATTTTAGGTATAAACCTGGGGACATTTCATTAAACTAGTGATTAAAATCGTAGTTTGGTAGTAACTAAGGCCAGTGACCAGTGACAGCTGACGCTGTCTAATTTAAAATTTTCCGGGGATTATCCGAACCAGGACTTAATTTAGTAGACATTTTGTGATTTTTTTTTGTTTTAATTAATTAGATATGTCTGAATTGGTTGAAGATACAGAATACGACGAATATGAAGAAGAAATTGATAAGGTAAATAAACGTAGTCAAACAACAATGACACATATATACGTATAGCGGTTTTATTAATATAATAACATGTAAAAAACATTCATTTGTATAGGATGGGCCAGAAGGTGACATTTAAGAAGTGAGGGTTGAAGAACTTTTAATAAACTGCGTTGAAGCCAGACCCCCCTCTTTGGGATAGTCGCCTTCCATTAGTTCAACGTTCAAAAACAATTAGAGACGAGTTATGGCTTGAAATATATCAAGAGTTCGGTGGTAATAATTGTTTAAATTTATTTATTCAGTAGTATTTACAGAAATTAAAGCTGCAGATATGCATTACATCAACTAACAGAGTTCCTATTTTGCTTATTATATTGTTTATTTCAGAACAGCCAGAGTTTTCAGTCAAATTTCTCATAAATAAATGGAGAAATTTAAGAGATACATATGTGAGAGTAAAAAATGAATACGAATCATACAAAAAGAGTGGATCGGCTTCAAAAAAAAAAGAAAATTTGGGAATTCTATGAACATATGTTATTTTTAAAGGATACCTTAAATCATAGACCGTAAGTTATTGAATAAAATAGTGATTTTTATAAATATGAAGTAATTTTATTGATTGTAGAACAACTGGTAATATTGTAAATACTCAATCACTATTACCTGAGGATAATCCATTAAAAAAAGCAACAACCTCAAAACAAACTGCAGAAATGGCAATTATTAATGCCCTAGAAAAAATAAATTCACCAGTGGTGCCACCTCCTCCTCCTCCTCCATCTCTTCAACCAAGCCTTCAAGTTAAAGAAGAGGTCAATCCTATATGTCTGAGAATATCTGAAATATTACATCATGTGCCACAAGGTGAAAGAACAATCCTAGAGATCAAACTGATGCAAACAGCTTATGAAGGAGCAAAAAAATACTTACAACCTTAAGACAAAATATGTTAAATTATTTAACTTGTATAGGGAGTGATATCCAACCTTGTGTATTTTGGTAAACATCAGTTTTTTATTACTTTAATCTTAGCTACTTAGGTTATCTTATGGCTCCTAAAATACATAGGGTTCCATACCTATAGTGCCTACTTAAATAATAAGATAAGTTAATTAAACATTTATTTGAAATAAACTATAAATATTTTAAGAATTTTATTATTTATTCCATTGGAAAGGAATAGCACCCTCAAATAAAAAATGAGAAGTCAATGTTTCTCTCATTGTTTTAGCTTCTTTCCCATACATATTACTACTGGCTCTATTGATAGGTACTAAATTACTCATATTCTGAATATCATTATGCCATTCTCCATGTATTATAGCCCCACCTCCATCTTCTCGATCAACTGCAAATAAAGGGCAGTTACGTGTCTTATCATCGGTGGTTTTTGATTCAAAAATCATTACCCAATTATGTAAGCACACAGTGGATTTTACTATAGCTTCAACAGTAGGTAATAAAGCTATTATTGGTTTTCTGTAAATACGCCATCTGGATGCCAAAATGCCAAATACGTTTTCAATCACCCTTCTTCCTCTACTTAATCTAAAATATAAGAAAAGATACACCTATATGAGCATTAAATTTCAAATCCCATCAAACCTGTAATTAAAAATCCTCTCATTTTGTGGAAGAAATCGACCTGGATAAGGCCGCATCATTGTTGTTGTTAGTGGAAATGCTTCATCTGCAACCATAAAGTAGTTTATTGGATCTCCATAATCCTCAATAGGTTCAGGTGTAGGTAAATGTAATTGTCCATTTAACATTAGAGTACCTATAGCACTATTTCTATATATCCCACCATCACTATGACGCCCCTCTCCTCCAATATCGACCATAGTAAATTTGTAATTGGCATCGCATACTGCTAATAATACTATGCTGTGACTGTTTTTATAATTGTAAAATGTTGATCCACATTTTGAGGGAGCCTAAAAAATTAGAATAAAGTACCTACATAACAAAGATATAGGGATGCGGTGATCTACAAAAAGTTTTTAAAGTAGGTCTTAAAAAAAATCGCGCGTTTCTGAATGTATAATTCTTTTTAAGTGTTAGTTTTCATCAGTTTGCATTTAATTTAAAGCGATGCTTAGTTATCATGGACATGACTTGTTTCTTCGTCTCTCAAGGCCTTCTTTAGAAACCATTTTTGAGGATCATTCTTTATAAAATAACGTGAAATAACGTTACTTAATAAGCTGAACCTTAGACTCTATTCTATCTTAATGCAAATCAAGCATACTTAAATAATAACATGCTTCCCATCAATCGCTCCTACACAGTGAGGAAGTTGCCACCTTTCTTCAAATTCTTTAGCGACTACCAGCCACATTTCCTCTGACGGTTGCTTTAAAACTATTTGGTTTAAGGAATCCCATATACAATTACATGTTTCACGAATAATATGCGAGACTGTACTGGGACCAATTCTAAATGCGTAGGACATTGAAACCATGCTGTCGCCACTTGCTAAATACCTATATGACAAATTACATTTTACCAAAATATTTACTATTTATGCCGTGGTAAGAACCTACCTTAAAGTTAAAGCAAGTCTCTCACTAGGTGAAATTGGCTCTCTTGTCCAATGCACCCTCCGTAATTTTGGACCTATTATATCCAATAATAAATTAAAAGTTTCAGCTGACATTCTTAAATAATTAAAATATTTTTCCTTGTCAGTCAATCTCATTTCCAGTAATAAATTGTGGTATGCACCTTGCGATTTTCTTTTAAAAAATATGTTATGTTGCCAAAATCGCTTTGGTCTTTTTTTTCTTTTTAATTTTAACCATAAAAGACTTAATAGTAGCACTGTGTTTACTTTGTTATACCGTTGTTGACACCAATAATTCTCCATTTGTTATAAAGTACACGATCGTCGGATAAAAGTTAAAATATATTCAACTTCTCCGACGTCGGACAAATAGTTAAAAGTTTCGTGGAGAGAATCCCGCCAAATATTTTTTTAAATATTCAGCCAATAGAAACATTTTCGGATCATCGTATTGTCGGATATCGTACGTGTGAACAGTAAGCTTTACACATAAAAAATTTAATTTTTGCTCACTTTCGTGATTGGTACTGCTAACTTTCCATCCAAAAAAAGAGGTTAATGTTATGTGAGCCATTTCATTATTCAGTCATGCTCTAACCCTACAAGTCCCTCTCTGTCTTATTTGGCCTTTGAGGCTCAACTTGTCCCATTATTATACATAATTAAACCCCTTAAGACCAAACCTATGGGACGACTATGGTGGAGACACTTTCGCGAACATTCCAGGGTCAACTAGATACTATTTCTAGAACGTGATAACGTTTCTGGTACATACTGGCAATTTTGGTGGGGAAGCATTCTAGACCAACAATTTGTATATAAATTGGTGGAGGAGAGCCATAAGAATCAGTAGTTATATAGACAGTGCAGGTAAATAGTAATTAGTAGATAGACGGTGGTGAATATAAATAGTGTTCAGTTTAAAGACATTCGAAGTCTATATAAATTAGAATAATAGTGTTATAAATAAATAAGTGTTTAAATAAATTATTAATAAATAAACTGTTGTTTGAAAATAAACAAATATCACATTATTTTACTTACGTTCATATAATTAATCATTTCATTTTTATTTCTCGGGATTCGTAGGTTAACATACTGTCTGTACATTACTTCAAATACTAATTAATTTTAAGTGCAAGCTGTCACACTGTATAATCCAGTTCATAAAATTTTATACATCAAGGGTGCATTGAAACCAATTGCTATGCTATTTCTATAATTTCGGTGCTTCCGACCCAGCGGGCACGTGATTCAAATTTTGATAGCAACAATTCAAATTTTGTCCGTTTCAATATACGTGACCAGAGTAATTTGTCGTTTAATATTATAAGCAAAGGACGACATAGTAGAGAAGTTGCCAACATTACCAGCATAGGATTGGTTGAGGCGACATCTTGGACGGAATACACTTTGAATATAGATAATTATGTAGGTAACTTGGAACAAATAATTGGCGGTCATGTTCAATTGAAATAAAAAAAAACGATTGAATTAACTTCAAAAATCGTCGATTATATTAACTTTAACAATGGTGTCTTTATATTTCTCAGAAAACTTTTTGAAAAAGTTCTATCTAAAAGGTTTATCTTATCTGATTTTAAAATTTAAGGCGTTGCGTCCAGTTGCGTCGGTTAGTACTTACCTCGGATATGGTTTAAACCGAACAAATCAATACAAAAGTATTTTGAGCACATTTTTGTTACATTTTTTAGATGTTCATAACATAAAAAAATCCCTGGTAGTGATTTACTTAAATTTACATATTTTTAAGTTATTGTATTTAACCTAGGGGAATATATATTTAGAAAATTATGTATTTTATGTATTTACTTAATCTCCCTCTAGAATGGAAACTAGGATGTTTGCAGAAAAGTTAAAAAGAAAGTTCTAGATGTCACTCAATTTATTCTGAAACACCTACCCAACTAACACATAACGTTGCCAAGCCTTGCTAGGATGTTGTTTTAAGGGAACAATAATATTACTATGCAACGTAAATGCAACGTTTATGGTAGGTTATTGAGTGAAATGTATCCACGAGAAGTATTATAAACATCACCTTGTTTTCGGAACGTAGCATTCGTTTATGCAATAACATAACCTAATGATGTGTTTTTTTAATAGCTTAGAGAATTTATGAATTATTTTTGCGTTCGAATAGATTTTGTTTTCTCAATAAAATAGAATAATGTATTTAACTAAATGTATATAACTAATGGAAAAGATTGAATTCCTTTATAGGGTTGTCCTGTCCTTTTTTCAAACAAATTGTCCTTGTGACTTTTTAAACCTTAAAATGTCCTTTTTTAAAACTAAATTAGGTACAATAAGTACCACTATATTTTGAGACTAACTTATTCGCAGCAACACTGGCGCGTCCCGCGCGTTCCCAGAAACAGAAACCCAGTTCCAGTGCTGTTCTTCCGAATGCACTTCATCATTTCGCATGTGTGCGTTTTTCTCTAGAGGTACGATAGTTCTTCTTATGCGTCCGCTGCTGGCGTCGCACAAATCGAACCACTTTATAATTTTGATTTAAGTAGTCTTTAGCCTATCCTAGTTGACCACATAATCGGACATTTCTTTTTAGAAGGAATCTTAAATGGTGAATCGTATCTTCAGTTATTGAGAGAAGTAATTGATCCACGTATTACAACAATAATAGAAAATGATCATAACCTTTCTGAAGATTTGCTTATATTTCAGCAGGATGGAGCACCTCCACACTTTACTTTGCCTGTACGACAATGTTTAAATGAAACTTTCCCTGCTTTTTGGATAAGTAAAAGATGCTCGATGATGAAGTAGTATCTAGAACACCAGATTTAAGACCCCTAGACTTATTTTCATAGGGTTATTTGAAAATAAAAATATATGCTACCCATTCAGAATCTTTAGAAGATGTATTACAAAGAATGTAGTATGAATGCCGAAATTTAAAAGCAGACGTGTTTGGTAATGTCATAGAGCTTTTTCAAACTAGATTATGTAACGTGGATTTTTAGCTGCTCAAATTAGTAGATCAAATTCGACACACTAAATTTACGAAAAAAAGGTTAAAACGTTATTTAGTGCTGATATAAGTCTTGCGGATATCTTTTTTATCATTTAATTAATTTCATCAATAGACAGGAGTATAGTATTTTGTTCTTAGTACCTGGGTGGCTAACCTCGACAATCGCTCAAAAGGAAACGTTTTTGAAAGTGAGTGGTTGAAAAGCGAGTAGTTTTTGAAATCTATATTCTTGACTGGCGTTCGATGAGTATTCGTTTTTTAAAACATGTACATATTTAACAATCAAATAATATGTCGTCATCACTGTAAACTGTCTATATCGTTAAATTAAGTAATGTGTAGGCCATAAAAATAAGGATTATGTAATTTAATTAGAACAAACCAATTATAAATTTATCGAATGATGATTTTTTCTAATTATATAGTATATAAATGAATCGTTAATTTTTTGCCGCAAAATAGCTATACGGGTGCAGTCAATGCAAACTATAATCCTAGGAAAATCGTAAGAAAAATGATTAGCATGAGACGAGAAAAGTCTCGATCATGTCTCGGTCTCGACTCGAGATCGAGACGAGATCTGTGATCAAGATATGCATAACAAGTGCAGAACGAGATATCGAAAAAATCTCATCGAGATCTCGCCGACAAGGATGCGGACATTTAAATGTGGTAGATTCACAATTAAAATAATTACTCCTCGCTATCAAAAATATTATCTTTTAATGATCTCGGCAAGATTCGAGATAGAGATTGTCCGGTCGAGATTCTCTAAAAGTCGAGATCGAGATTTTACGAGATTAAGAACGAGATTTGCCAAATCTCGCCTCGCCTCGTCTTCTGCGCACCACTAAAAACGATATTTCATTGCGAGTTTAAGTATGCCTACAGTATGTCGCTAATGTATGGAATAAATTCATTATTTCTAAATTAATCGACTTTTGAAAAAAATCCAAAAACAAGTCAATTTTAATTTTTGAATCGTCATCACATGATGTAGATGTAACGAACATTACGTCACCAATATTACCGTGGTGACGTAATCGGCAATTTTTTTAAATGCAACCATGTGTCTCAAAACACCTCATTGGAAAGGTCTTCTAATCGTCTTTACAACGATGTAATTATTTGAATATTTATTTCTACAGGGTCGACCAAAACTGTTTATTTACTAAAATCTTAATCATAAATTCTGATTCACTGAACTAAGTTATTGTAAGGACCACCACTGGAAATAAAACATCGTAGTGTACCCAAAAAATATTTCTGTATTTTGGATATGTTACTGATAATAGTACTAAATTCTAATTTAACACTAATTGATGTGTATCAGTCAAGTGTTCAATAGTTAAAATCTTTAAATTAGCATAATTTAGTAATGAAGCTTACAGAAACTGAACGAATCGAAATATTAATGATGATTGGCTATGGAGAGAGTAAGGACACAGAGAGAAGTTGGCAATTTATTTAATGCTAAATACCCCAATCGTGAACCTATTTCTCAATCAACAATTAGTAAAATCGAGAAAAAGTTTCGAGAAACGGGCCATGTTAAAGATCTCCCCAAAAGTGGTAGAAAGTCAATTTCCGAAGACAAAAAAGTTAACGTTTTACTAGAGTTTCAAGAAAGACCCCACACCAGCACGAGACAAGTTGCGCTGGATAATAATTTACACCATTCTACTGTTGCTAGAGTACTGAAAAAGGAGAAGTGGCATGCGTATAAGGTACATTTGGTCCAAGAGCTGTTAGAAGATGACTTTGATAGGAGAATTGAATTCTGTGAAACAATTATGGAACGATCTAACAAAGATCGTAATTTCATAAAAAATATACTTTTTTCGGATGAAGCAACTTTTATGCTCAACGGCCATGTAAACCGCCAGACATATCGATACTGGGCAAGTGAAAATCCCCATTGGATGCAGGAGTATACGACACAATATCCTGAAAAGGTGAATGTTTGGGCCGGCATTATAAATAATCAAATAATAGGGCCATATTTTTTTGAAGGAAACTTGACCGGTCCTCGATATCTTCAATTTCTTCAGGATTATCTATTACCACAATTAAATCAACTATTTCCAAATAGATGTGATTTGTGGTTTCAACAGGATGAAGCACCCCCACATTACGCCTTTGATGTACGAACCTACTTAAATGCTGTTTTTCCAGATAGGTGGATAGGAAGAAGAGGAACGATCGAATGGCCACCAAGGTCGCCAGATTTGACACCCTTAGACTTTTTTTTATGGGGATACTTGAAGAGCAAAGTTTATCAAAGTCGTCCAAATGATATAGAAGAGTTGAAGGATCGCATCAGAACGGAGATTGCACAAATAACGCCTGAAGTTCTCGTAAACGTTAGAGACGAATTTACTGCTCGGCTGTCTCATTGCATTATTGCTGAAGGTCATCAGTTTGAACATTTAATATAATTTAATTGTTTTTTACTAAACAGTTTTATGTATTTTAGTAAATAAACAGTTTTGGTCGACCCTGTAGAAATAAATATTCAAATAATTACATCGTTGTAAAGACGATTAGAAGACCTTTCCAATGAGGTGTTTTGAGACACATGGTTGCATTTAAAAAAATTGCCGATTACGTCACCACGGTAATACTGGTGACGTAATGTTCGTTACATCTACATCATGTGATGACGATTCAAAAATTAAAATTGACCTGTTTTTTGATTTTTTTCAAAAGTCGATTATTTTAGAAATAATGAATTTATTCCATACATTAGCGACATACTGTATGTATTATCACCTTACCTCTAAATTAATTATTAACGATGCCATGCCAATTTCAA
Source organism: Psylliodes chrysocephalus (assembly GCA_927349885.1). Taxonomy (NCBI): domain Eukaryota; kingdom Metazoa; phylum Arthropoda; class Insecta; order Coleoptera; family Chrysomelidae; genus Psylliodes; species Psylliodes chrysocephalus. The sequence goes on from OV651815.1 coordinate 77,760,755, forward strand.
TGAATTTGTGTAGCATTTTAATTTAATATTATTGTTGTCATTCCTAAATATGACCTTTTCTTGTAATATATTTGATGTTAAATGTCAGTGGACGGAACACGATAGTTATCAGTATAATTCACAGATCTAGAGTGTTAGGAGATAGGCAATGATCATCTGCAATATACACACCCCACAAAAATTATCGCATCACTAATAGTTAATAAAATTTGGAGTTTTTTTTTGAACCGTTTGATTGATTTGGATATTCTTTTTTTGGAAGATAAGTTGATTCTTCAGGAATAGTAATCTCTTTGATTCTTTAAATAAAATTTAATTTTAGAGTGTATACCGGATGTTACAATAATATAGGTTTTTGGTTGGAAAATTCGTAACACCCTGTGGAGTGTACCAGCAATAATAGCATGTTATAATTAATAGCCTACTTTACTCTCTGTTATTAAAGGAGAAATACAGTTTTTTAGCACTGCGCGTTTTTATAAACATACATTGCAAACATTTTAGTGATGCGATAATTTTTGTGGGGTGTATATTTCAAATACGTTTATTATAGGGCGCCGCCATGTTGACTAAACTTGGGATTGAGGAGTTTGCGCAGTAGAACAAATTCAATTTCATGTATCAGTTGCATCAGCTGTCATGATTATTTATCGTTTTTCTGATTTATTTATCAGTTTTGTTAATAAATTCTATTACTGAGTGTTTTCTGGTATTATTTTTATCATTTTAATATGATTAAAACATGTTTAGTCGTGAATTATGATATTAGAGGTAACCTACTATTGGATTTACGATGCACTAGTTTACTTCTCTGTATTAATCTATTGTAATATTTTGAATAATTTATGTTTGGTTTGTTTTAAATAAAACCTCCAATGTTAGTGCATTGAATTTTTTTTTGAATTTCATAAATTTTATACTTAATTATGGATTTCCAAGTTAGAATGAAGATTTTATAAAAAATCAACTCATGTTTTTTAGCAAGATATTCAGATGTATGCTCGAGGGCATCGTCTGTGATTTTTCTCAAATTTTATTCTAGTTTGGTACTTGCTTGAATCTGATTCAATATAGACGTACCATGTAGATTCACTTTTTATAAAATTTCAGATGTTATATATTCTTCTTTAGACAAGTCTGTAGTATTTATTTTGCTTCTAAAATTCTTAGAATGTTTTCAGATACAAAGGAAATGTTTAAAAAATATATCACATCCAATGTACGTATTACCTAAATATACAAAATATCTCTGTCTTTGTACTAGTCTCCTATATTAAACTAGATTTTAACACATTATATTATTATTGTAATAGTATTATATGAAAATTGTTACGTCATTATAAAATAACTTTTGTTACAGGAACATGTAATTAGGGCAACCTGTATGTTTCTGATAAATAAATAAATAAAATCTAAAATACAATATTTTTAAAATGTATTTTTATTTCGATTAAGTATATTATTACCCAGAAGTTTGTTACGTCCTTAGTAAAGTGGAATCACATATTGTGAATTTGTTTCTTGTAAAAGAAGGGCCCCTAAATCTGTGATAAGTTCGACCTCTCCATGTTCCCCTAAAATCGCATACCAATAGTGTTATTTCATTTTAGGAATTTATTTATCATTTACTGTAATTATCTAATGAATAATTATGTATCTAATAACTTAGTGGGTCTTTTGTTGAACTGAAATATTACCTAAAACACCTATGTTAGCGACATGCATAGGAATCTCAATTTATATAGCTGTGATTCACTTGCAGCCTCTTGCTAAGGCTTTGGCGCCTCCAGGAGCTATCCTCAGTTATTACCGCATCCTGAACGACCACCAGTTTGATTGCAGTAAGATTTATAACTTCTCAGCCTTAAGTATTTCTCCAGATTTGGAAGTAGTGGCTCGTTTTGATTAATTCCTAAAATAAATATTAACTATAGCAGATAAACTTGAAAAATTAAACATTTAAACTCACCTGTGCACCTTCTAGTTCTAAAAGGGGGACCATAAGATAAATTGTATCATATCATTAATAACATCAACACATTAACAGCTTTAATAACCATTTGTAGGGGATTATAAACCACAGGGTAAATTGTGCATAAGCTAAAAGAGATATATCAAATCACAGTTAGATATACTTTTATTATTCCCTTCACTCTCCAAATCATTAAATTTTAAGAGCCAGCTAGGGAAAAAGAAATTACTGCCACCACTTACATCCTTAAATAGGCCAGTAACGTGGCAATTTAGTTTTGTATATCTCTTTCATACGGTATTTCAAGTATTTATAAGTAAAATGTAACTGGACCTTTAGTTAAATGTTAATCTTCTCGTTTACCGATGTTTATCTACCATTATTTGTTTTTATTGTAGTTAAACCATTTTGTATTAGGGTTGCCATCTTTTCATTTAACAAAAACCGGACCTTTGTGTAATTTCTAAAAAAAAGTGCTTAGCTTATAATTTTATAAACAAAGTCCTTCTGTCGAGCTTCCAAAAAAAGAGGTCCTCATTTTATAATTTCATATACCAAGTCCTTCTATCTAGCTTCTAACAAAGTTATCAGATATTCTCGGACATTTTTATAATTTTTAAACCAGCTCCAGGTCATTCTGTCGAAAACTTCTACAAAAATACGATCCAAATATTCCCGGACATTTTGATAAAATTTACAACAAGCATTGTAATCTAAAACGAACAAAATGGTTCAGAAAATAGTTTTCTATTTTATAGAGGATCCTTACCAATTCTACTCAAATGTTTAAATAATAATTATAAAATAAATTCTCAAAGTTTAAAAAAAAATAAACATGACATATGACAAGAAAAATTGACAAGTGACAATTGACATAAACGTTGTGATGTTCACAGTACCTACTTCTTGTGGATTCTTTTTTAGCAAATTACTTTATTACGTTGTGTTAACATAACAGGTAGGTTAACTAGGTAAATAACAAATAGAATATAAGATCATGAGGGGTAGATATTACATTAACTTCTTCCAACCTTTACTAAATAACCGCTGTATTCTTTTATGTGTTTAGCATATTTTCTTTTTTTTGTGTTTTATGATTTATATTTAATGGTAAAATTTCATGGATTGATACTTTACTTTGTAAATAAATTGGTCTTACTAAAAGTTAAGCAGGTAGCTTCTTCCAATTTGGAGAGTGTTAAAAGTTTATTGTATTTCAACATTAAACGTTGATGTTTATATATAGATGCGGAGTTGCGCATGTAGATTTATATTTTTTATTTTATAATTTATGTAAAAAGGTAGAAATTAAGATTTTACTATATTCGCTTAACATCTTGCACAATCGTCCTTCGCCTGGTACCAAGCAAACGACTGACCGTGCCATCTGTTGATTAATTTATTTTTTTGCGTTCATGCATATTACATATATGAAAAATACATTTTAATTTCTTGCTTTATTTAGTTATTTGAATTTATTTGGTTATGGATTTAACAAAAACCATAAAGTAAATTTTCTTATAAGGTTTTTGAACAATTTAAATATTGTATCTTTTTTTAAGAGTTAGTTCTTGAACATTAACTTTCGAGTTTGTTGTTGTTTTTTTTTGACAAACATTAGATTTGTTAGTTTCTTTAATTTTATTTAATAATAATTGGGTAAATTGTAAAATTAATTATGAGGGAACATAAGCTGAGGTTTGTCTTTTATTTTTTTCCTCATTTACTGGGTTTGTGGAGAAATAAAAACATAGTTTGGCCACTATATAGAGATCCAGTTGGCGCCACTTAAATTGTCTACTATTTCCAGAATTGTTATAGCTATCCACCACCTAGCTGCCGTCTGAGCGACATCGATGGGCCGCAGGTTAACACCGGAACAACTTGTGTAACCGTAGTATACGAAATTTTATTGTTAAATTTATTTTTTCATGTTTTATTTTTAAAGTTTAATTTTAAGCAATTCCCCTTTGGAAGTTGCTTAGGACATTTGGTAGGTTACAATTATACCATTGTATGGAAGTAAATGTTAAAAATGAAATAACCGTTTTATCATTAGAAACACTTGTGATAAAATTATTAAAATAAAAGTTTTCCATGATTTAGTTTAATTGTAATTTAAAATTCTGTAGATCATAAATTAATTACTGTAAACCCATGTTTCATACATTTTTGAAATCATTTAAATGAGAGGAATCAAAAAATTGATAAAAAATTGACGGGATGATAGCAGGGATGACAGGGTGTCTTTTTCAGTAACCTAAATATGGCACAATATTTTTTTTGTTTTTTGTAATAATTAGTCCTTCAAAAGTTACTTAAGGTGGATACTGAAAAGCACTGTATACCAAATGCAGGTGTAAATACGTTTTATTATTTTTTTAAACCTCTATAATATATGTTGGATGAATTAAAACTTATCGTCAGGCATCGTATAATCTGTTTCTATATCTCTACATCGCTTATTTCAAAAATTCCAACTAAGATTAGTATTATTTCCTTATCTCTAAGATCGTTCAAGAGAAAATTGTATACAACGGTATCATCTAACTGTCTAAATATTATTTAAGAGCTGATATTTCTCGACAAAAAGCGCATTTTGAAAATCGCTGAGTCATCTGACGTAACGAAGTATAAAAGAGGATGTTTAAATCGCGCAGCCAAACTTTTTGTTCTCTCAATTGTTGAAAAATGTTCAACAATCTTTACTCATGGTAAACAAGGCGGGATCTAGGGGGTAATTACTCCTTCCATGGGCGTAGCAATTAATTTAAGACATATTTTAATTAGCGAGTCACATTTTTAGAACAAATTCTTTATTCCATTATTCCAATGTTTTTTATTAGTTTAGCATCACAACAATATGGCTTCTTAACAAATAAATCTATTAGTTTAAAATTGGCCATTTTTAATAATGAATTTAAGAGAATAGAATTAAACTATTTATACAGATTTAAGAAAATCATTCGATATGGTTGATCATTGTTATGTACATAGGTGGTTGCAATGTATGAGTTGGTATTATTGGTCTGGACAGTTAAGAGATATTGACGTTTGACAGTGTGTCAGGGGTTGGCGATTTCATGATTCGGCATTAAAAAAGATACAGTTATTGGAGAAGTCTCACATCCGAAAAAGCCCCCAAGAAGAAACAAAACCTTTATTGAAACTTGGGAAAATAATGAAATAAGGTAAATTGTACTTTCTTTTTCTTTCGAAATGAAATCCCTACACTTAAAAAATTACACTCAGAAACAGAAAATAGCCACATTCTTTCAAATATATCATATTTTCATCTGCAAAAAATATTACATGAATTAAATTTACGTGGCAGAAACAGCTTTTTAACAGAGAAAGGAAAATAGCGGAAGCAAGGAATCAGTACAAACAGGTATTTTACATCAAAACTAAAAACAAGCCTTTATGGAAGAGGTCTCTTGTAGATTAAAAAAATCCAACAGGTCCTTGAACTCAGAAGCTCTGATAGATATATCAGAAATGTCATAATAATGATAAATAACGGTGTGTTTAAGGGAAAATGAAACGATGCAGCATTTAGTAGCATTTTATTGTAAGTTGTTATCAACACACCAGGTATGCACTCGGTCAAGTGCTATATCTGTAACTTATTGCTCTCGTAACACTATACAATTTCATGTCATCAGCATATAGAAGGCAATTTACACCTAAATCATTTACAATGTCATGTATAAAAAGTTTAAAGAAAAGTGGACCTAACAAAGAACCTTGAGGCTCGTGGGCACAAGCGGCAGTAGGGCACACACTGGAAAGGAATCCCGGGATTCGTTTTTCCCTTAGGAAAACAAGTTCTCCGCTTAATAAAAATTAAATATATTTCAAAACAAATTAAATATTACAAAATTGAAGACTATCTGCTAGGTACCGCTGCGGTTGTATACTATTTCTTATAGTTGAAGTCCGTTCTTCTGGATTTTTGGCTAGCGAAGTGATCGATGACCAGATTATTAAAATTTGGAATGGACTGAATAAGTTTTTTTTTTATGGATAACATGGCTAACGCGCACAACCTATCTTGGCACATAGTGTTCCTTAAAAATGTTTTAATACGTTTTTGTGTCGAAAAACGTCTTTTACTTTCCACTGTGGTCATGGGAATTGTACACAGGATAGTGAGCAGCTCCACAGATTCCGAAAATATAATTGTCAAATTGTTCTCAAAAAACATTTGTAATAACGGTACGGCCCCATTGTGTTGCACAAAGTCATCTCGGGTGTAAATTATGGACAGCTCCTTTTTGAATTTTAAGCTGTTTACGTTTGGAAATAAACTACACACAGTTTTAACGTCCTCACTTGGAAAACAACCTCGGTAGTCTTTAAATTTTTCACTATCAAATAAACTTGCAATTGTTAGGTGGGTATTAAAACTAAAACGTTCATATACCTGCACTACTATTGTATCACAAATGTCCTTACATATCCTTAAATTAGGAATGGGGTCCTCCTTTTCAACAAGCCGTCTCTTCCTGCTTGTACTTGGACCTGATTGGGTGTTGTCGTTTAAGTTTAGTTCTTGTGGGTCTTGTTGTGATTGCCCCATTCTTCATGAATTAGCGTGTCTACATAATTTCTAATATTTTGAATAGCTGCTGCAAAATTTGATATGTTTATCTTAACCTTGAGAGCATCGAGCTGTCTACTCTGCAGTTGATAAAAAAAATATCGCAATTTGGCATTATTTTGCTGAAGAAAAATAACCAGAAACTAAAATCTGTCTTTCAAAATGTATCAACCCTTTAGTATGATTAATAATTTTTTTATCGAATTCTGTGTTCATAATTTCTTCGAGACATTTAATCAAATCCTCTTTATAAACATAAATAGTATTGACACACTTCGATGTAAAATTCCATCGTGTAAGAGCCGAACCAGGTAGCCGTTTTTTTTACAACCCTATTCAAAACGCTTGTTCTTTTTGTAGAGCGGGAGAAGTAAGCAGAAAATGCAGAGAGATTGGCAAAAAAAACTCTTACAGCCTTATCTATTGAGCAACACTTTTCAATTATTAGATTTAATTGGTGCGCGTAGCAGTGAATATATTGGGCATTTGCATAAATGTTCTTAATTTTAGCTTGTACCCCTCCAGAAATACCATTCATTACGGAAGCACCATCGTAACTTTGTGTTATTAGTTTTTTAGGTACTTTGTCAATTCCTAGTTCACTTAATAACTTCAGAATTGCCGCCGAAAGCCCGTCTGCAGTGTGATCCATTGGTCTCAAAAAACTCCAAAACCTTTCGTAAATCCGACCGTTTCTTACATATCTGATTATCAAAACCATCTGCATTTGAGTTGATGCATCAGTTGTTATATATTACAAAACGAATTACCGAAATTTACGGCCCCAAAAGATCAACAAGTAAAACCAGAGATTTAAAATCCTCGAAAAAGTCAGACAAAACCAAAAGATAAAATTTTGTCCCATTTTCAAATATTATTGATTTTTTTTCATTATATTTTTGACTGCTTTATAAAAAAAAAGTTATTTTTCTTTGTAGTTTTATTTTTTAACTAGTCCAATGGTCCAACTAACGTTTTTTGTAATCACAATAAATAAATTATTATTATCATGGTCCAACAAACGCGCACCTTAAGCCGAAACCGGCATCGCCTTTGTGAGGGAGCCGGTAAAGATGCCGCTGCGTACATTCGTATCTGGTCTAGGTAATCTGTGCCATCGGTACAGCACGTCACGATGAGGACAGCGCCCCGCTTGTGACGTATAATCCGTCGCATGTGTTTATCTCTTGCTAAGCGATATTGTCGTTGTCCTTGTTTTTCGCATCATAATGAGAGATAAAACAACAGAGGCACACATTTACTGTGCCCTGTGACCATCTTCCATTTAATATCGGAATTCTCGGAACGTTTTCTTTATTTGGCTAGTTTGCTAATATCACAATATTCAAATTTAGTAAAAAATAATGTAATATTATAACAATTATTTTAAAACATTCTAAATAGGAAATGTAATTTAACTGCAATTGTTTTGATAACAGTATTTGCATATGGTCTGTGAATTTCATCTGTTTCCGAATAATTACCCTTAAATATTTGAATTTTTCTACTAACTGTATAAATTTTCTTCCAATTTCTTATATTGTTTGTCCACAAACTGCATATAGTTATTACTTATCAGCTTATATTTTGTTTTAGGTATTTGTGTTGATTTTTAACAAATGATTGCAACATCATTTATAAACATTTTGCAGAGTTTCATTGACAATTAACTCTTACTAAGTTATCTGAATCCTTACAACTTACAAGAAACATAGATAAGGACATCATAGGCAAACAGGTAAATGTCATATTGATTATTGCGACATCAACAATCATTAATATAAATTAAAAATAACAGGGGACCTAATTTTTTTCCTTTGATGTGGTTAATTTCTTCTGATCAGGAAAGCGATTCTTTTGTGCGAACTCGACACATTAGGTACATACAGAATACAGAGAGACATTACATTAAAATTGCTCTGTCGAATGAAGATAGGAGTCTCAATAGGAGACGTACTGAAAGATGAGAATCCCACTACATATGTTATTTAATTTTAATCTCTCTGACCTGATACCTAGATAATCTACATGCTACTCCAATGCATGCTTTATAGCATGGATATAAAAAACCACCTTTATACCAATACTTTTTAATTTTTTTATCGAATGGTTTTGATCAACAGAATCAAGTGCATTTTAAAGAAATACAATTAATTTTTAATTGTACATATGGCGGGTTGTACAATAGGCAGTTAAAATGTAGACTTAGTTTAAACTGTGAACCTTGTCGTATACTCATCAGTTATTGTTAAACATAGTTATGACATTTGTTTTTGAATATAACTAGTTAAAAATAAAACTCTTGTTAGTTAAAATATGTTTAGAATATTTTTTGTACAACCTGCTCATAATGTATTTTGTAATAATTAAAAATCATAATATTCTTGTAAGGAAGTTGGAAAGCTTAGGGTTTGATCAGTCGCTGTTGAGATTATTTTCATTTTACCTAAATCATCGTTTCAATTATGTCTTTTACAACGGATTTTCATCTTCACCCCTTACAGCAACATCTGGAGTTCCACAGAGCTCCAATCTGGGGCCACTATTATTTAGTATATTTATAAATGACTTGGCAATAAATTTAACCTGCTCTTCGCTACTGACTTAAAAATATTTACCTCAATCTCATCAATTCAAGACTGTTACTTTTTACAGACCCAACTTGGGAATCGTTGAAAATTGGTGTAATGAAAATAAGCTGTTTATGAATGTGTCTAAATGTAAAGTATGTTCCTATACTAGAAGTATTAACAAGGTGGAGTTTGATTATTTGTTTAACGGCCTACCTTTATCGGACTTGTGCACAAATTGAAGATTAAGGTATATTATTCAACCAAAAAGTTACTTTTTTAGATTATATTGAAAATACCGTTGCTTCTGCGTTGAAAAGCATAGGGTTCTAAATTCGTAATACTCGTTCTTTTACAAACTCTTAAAGCTTGGAGATCCTTTACTTTTCTTTAGTTCGTTCCAAGCTAGAATATGCATCTCTTATCTGGAACAACCTTATTTACAATATTCATAAAAGATCATTGGAAAATGTTCAGCGGCGATTTCTCAAGTACCTTTCTTTTAAAATAGATGAGCTGTATCCCATTCGAGGTATTGTAGAATCTCTGCTTCTTTCGAAAATAGAAGGATAGTTTCCAATGTTACATTTTTTATAAAATATTACATAACACTATTGATGTACCTATTTTTGATAAATTAAATAAATTTTAATGTTCCCCAAACAGCCATTAGATATCATAAAACATTTTATACAGCAAGTATTTGAACAAACTTGGGAAGAAATTCACCTATAACGCTAATGTGCTAAATTTTAATTAATTTTGTTCTGATTGGGATATTTATTTCGATCATTAGTTGTACTAATTTGTAGCTAATGTATTTAGGATTCTTTTTTTTTTTCTTGCTGTTGCTAAGATTATTTTCTGTCGAAATATTATGTTTAACATTTATTTCATGTATTTTGTTCTGTAAATGGATTAATTTGTTGGGCAATAAAATTATTTTTATTTTATTAAGCAAAAAATATGTTTATTTTGATGCACCTACCACCTTTAAAAGTTTGTCAGTATATTAACGAGAAATCCTATATAATTCCCAAAGAAAAATATTTTTGGAATAAATTCCGAATTCTATTTATTGATATTTGTTATTTTTTAGGTTCGATGACTCGAAACATGATGATCAGCTACACCAAGAATATCCTTGATACTTAAAAAAAAATGGTACGAGATTAAGCAGCTTTGATGCTATGTCACATTGTGGTCCGAAGACGTGGCTTGTATAAATTTGGGGTATCAGTTGATAGAAAACTACGCAAAAATAAATTTAAATCTACATACGCATCAGAGATAGCCATATTCCATACCACAATACGTCATGCGTGAACTCGATGAGATTTCATCGGCTAAGTATCATTCCTTTGTAATGTTTTGTATCATTAGGAACACCAACATTGTAAACAATTATGACCAGGGTTTTCTAACCTTTTCCCTAGGTCAGAGAGAATAAATGAAAACTAAATAATGTATAGTAATAAAGATTGAAAATATATATACTTTTAAGAGTTTTATAATGTCAGCCATAGTTTTATACCAAAAATGAAAATAAACTGAAATTATACATTAAAAATACATTCATAAATTAACTATATTTATAACACTCATCGACTCTCTCCTGGCTAAAATATTACTTATCTATCTATTCAGCTCTGTTCCATCTATTTTTTGCCTTTAGCCTCCTTCTGACACTTCCATTCGTTCTTATTCAGTGTAGTATGCATAGTTTTCAGAATATCAAGTGTTATACCTATCTGATGCTTGGTCCTGCAAAGTTCATCTTCAGTACACCTGCTTATGTGACATCTATCTCCATGTCAAGGTTGATTGAACACCCATTTCTTGCCTGTTACTCTTATACTTAACCAGAACTAGCTTAGACTCGAACGCATATGTTTAATTCGGCCAAAACACCGCCTTGGTACACAAATATCTATTTTACCGCTGGTTTCATTACAAAAAACTGGAGTAAAGGGTAAAATTATCTCTTGTCCAGTACACTCGTATACACTTGAGTATTAGCCTATATTATTTTTGATTGAAGACGTATACATTTAAAAATGTCGTTTACTTAAAAATAAACATTTAATTTTGATATTTTATTTAACTCAATCAAAACATTAAATTATTATTTTTCATTTATATTTGGCTTATACCGGACCTGTATGTACTCTAGTAGGCATGGAGTAGCTGACAGTGTTGCCGTCAGTTGCCGCCACATATTCATTAGTGACATACGTTTTATAAATTCATCGTGTTACATATTTGTTGACATAAAGAGATAGAAATTTAAAGTGACGTCTTGTATTACTTCGGATGAAAAAATCGATAATGCAATTTTCTAACCTAAAAAATCGTGATTATATGTCAAACGAAATTGAACTTGGCCTTAATTCATGATTATTAAATTGCATAACAGTAGGAATGGAATTAGTTTGTCCTTCTTTTTTTTATTATCAGTTGTACAGACGGGTACTGTATCAGAGTTTAGTTTTGTTATGAATGCCGAAAAGTAAAGAACACACATTTTAGAAAAGGATTAAATATTTTGTTAGTTTGTTTAGAAACATGACGTTCGAAATACTGGTACGTTTTCACTTAAAATCATCGAAATCACTACAAATTTTCTCGTAATTTCCAAAATCATCATCGGCAATCATGGTTGAAATTATCACCGAAATTACTTCGACATCAATTCGTGCTGCATGTGCATCAAAAGACAAGACAATAGCCCAAAAAAGAATAAAAAATATCATCGTATAAAACTAAGGGGGATTTTCAGTGAAAAATTTTTTGGTGATTTCCGAAATCATGGTTACTTTTTGACCTTAGTGGTTTCCCTCTCGATCCGACCATATCCGGGACGTCTTCTAAGAGGAGATTTTGTAAACCGTGCAGCAAATCGATAAGTTTTATTTTTCTCTCTTTTACCCACCACATAACTAAATTCCACAGTGGTATTATAATTCTAATTATTGTTATTTAAAAAAAAATCAGATTTCAAGTACTGAACAGTTCTTTATGGACTAGCATTCTGAAACTCCACTTCATAAATAAAATGATAAAAAATTTTAAATGACAGTGTTTTTAGTTGTTATAATTAACAATTATTTCGTTTTATGTTATTAATATTATGTTGTACAGATATATTTGTGTTAAGGTTATGATAAATTAATTCACTTTGTATAATAAATAATAACTCATTAATTATTATGGAGTTAAAGGCATGTTAAGATTTCTGCCTTATTCAATAAAAATCTTTGCTTATATAAGAGCATTTTTCTTCAACTTTTGTTGCTTATAAATCCGAGCTTTAATAACAAACCAGGAAGTCCTTTAATTTGGAATAGAATTTATAACTTTTTAAATGATTAACTAGAGTGATAACTTTTACGTATTCTTTTTCCAATTTAATTCAACCGATCTGTTTGCTACAAAAATTCAACAACTGCGACGCGTATCCCTTTGCTTCGTCTACAAAACCGCCCCAAATCGTCCATTATCCTCGAAAATAATAACATTATTTTAATGGATCGGCATCGCAGCTTTCCCACTGATACACACAATGGCGCCGGTGGAGTTCAATTCCAATTACCGAATGACACAAGAACAAATTGAAAGTATAACATGTGGAATTAACAAGGGGTAACGTAACAAGAAGGGCCCGTTATGCAACGACACCCTTCGTCTTCGAGCCAATCAGTCGTTGGTAGACACGCCCTTGACTTTAGAAGGGTCTTTTCGAGGGCCCCATGCTGATGGTTTCAAATCATTGGTGGCGTCTTTTGTAGTTGATCATGAATCGTATAGAAAAAGCGCTACCGGAACATTTTCCCAAAATAGGTTTCAAATAAATCGTTAAAAATTGGGCAATGTCACTAAATAGTTATTTATTTTGCAAAAAATGAAACGCCACTAAAGGTAAATCTGGAAATAATAAAAAAAAAATTATTTATAAAACCATCTTTAATTACTGTATCTCACAAGATGAGAGAGACTGGGCTTAGCTCTTTATCCAATATCTCTATGATCAGGGCCAGCACTAGCAGTTTCGTTGCCCCAAACAAAAAGGTAAAAATGCCATTCATGCTTAGTAGTTAAATAAAACGTGAGCAAAAACAATTGGTGAGCATTAAAATTGTTGAAGTTTTGATTTTTCAAATATACAAATGATTATTTTCCATTGACTGTAGTTAATGAACCACTGGCTTATAAAAACGGAGACAGCAAGGCTCTGTTCTATACTTACTTTTACATTGTAAAGTTGTCAGTTCGGAGTTTTTCTCGCAGTTTGATATTTATGTTCCTAGGATAATTTCTAGACATAATAACATCAGTGTAAACGACCTCAAACTAATTTTATGTCTAAATCACCTATAAACTTTATGTCCAGTAACGCTAACAAAACATCAGAATTTTGTGATATTTTTTCTTATAGTTTACGTGAATTGAAAAACAAAACTCGCACACATTTTTAGTTTCAAGCAACATTATTCTATTAGTTTTAACTTTATCCTTCTTTTGCTAATTTTCTTTTTTTTTATCCTTTTTTACTTCCCTCTATAAGAGAATTTTAAAATTTTCACGTTTCAGGGTCCCTAGATTACGAAAAACATGTTTTCCCATTCCGTCTGTCTGTCATCGTCAGTCGTCTGTGTGTTTGTCTGTTGGTGAGATAGCCCAAAAACTGCTTTAGAGAAAAACTTAAAATTTTGTATACATAAAAAAGGTTCCTTTCTAGCTCAAAACACAAAATACAGGATAAGCAGTTTTAAAAAAATAATTTATTTTTGAAAGTCGGCAGTTTTCGACTAAAATTGATATCTGAATATTTTAGAGGTCAAAGATAACAGATCCCAAATAAGTTTAAAAAATTCAAAATTGCGTTGAAAGAAATCGTATCTAATGAAAAAATAAAATAATGTAAATGTAAATAATAAAACGCGCGTCCTTTTGGCTTGTGTAACTGGACTACTTTAAACGCAGCCAATCATTATCGTTCAATAAAGGTGAAAAAGAGTTTTCTCGATTGTCCTCTTGATTCTACCCGAACTCTCAATTCGCGTCCGCTCGATGTTCTTCATTTTCGTAAAATGTAAGAGTTTAGGAGTTCCCTGTTTTTGCAATTTCTATATCGAAGGAAGTTCTCGGTGAAATACTTTACCGATTTTTTACATTTATTTAATAATTTACCTATACTAATTAATATCACATTTACTTTATCGATGTTCTCACAGCTATGACTTGACTTCAACACTTTAACTGACTGACTGACTTCCTGTGCAATCCAATTCCAAAAAGGGTTCTACTTCATTCCTGAATGGATTATTCATACCGGCTATCCGTGACCACAGGTGTTTCTATATTTGTGTAATGGGTGGTTATCCCCTTCCTCAAATATTTCTGTTTTTAAGGATAAGTGGGGTCGTAAAAAGCCCAAACAAGGCTTAGAGACCCAAAGAATTAGAGCATAACCAGATTGGTTTGAAATGGTTCACATTACATTGCTACTCCTTGAGAGATAGTTCCTCCTGGAACTATTGCGAAACCAAAATTAAATGGTTGTATCTGCAACTGGATCCTCTTTTACAATTTTCAGTTGCATGGAATTAACAAGGGAAGGTCTTCGCTATAATCTGGACACTGGGAGAATGGCTGCAAACCAATATTTGCACTCCGGTATCTTGGAAGATTACTGCCACCATTTTTCTAATGATCCTCCAACCTAGCTGGCTAGTTTTTGTACATTGGACTCCAGTACAGGCTCCCTCAAACTAAGTTATGCTTGCCATACATCATGATAAGTGGATCGATCCCAGAAGGTGTTCTTTGTTACCAAATCAAAAAGGTAACGTGATCTATCTTGAAGTTTCAGGGCCTTTTCAGGAGTCGGTAACTGACCTAGAAATTGTGGCAATCGACCAAACTTCTTCCAGAAAACAGATGCCAGTCGTTCATGCTGGCGGAAGGGCTATGGACCAGCGAGTAGTCCTTTGGGAGCCTGAACAGGTCTTGTTCTTGCTCGGTTGTTACAACATATCTTGTCTTTCCGGTACCTCTTTCGTAAGTTTTTTATTTGGCATCTTCCTTTTCTGATGAGGTCTATTCCTCTTAGCACATGTCCTTTACATAATCGGAACTGTTCATCTAATAAAACCTTTCACGAATTTTCTGAAGGGGTTTCTTAACACCGAGATGTTCTCCAGATGGACCGTCGTGTAACTGACAAAGTATTTCGGCTATCCTAGTCTTTGGAATGGCCAACTATCTTCTTAACACCGAGATGTTCTCCAGATGGACCGTCGTGTAACTGACAAAGTATTTCGGCTACCCTAGTCTTTGGAATGGCCAACTATCTTCTTGCGGATTAATCATCATTCTCTAGAACTCGCTTTAATAAGCCTTCTTTTAGTATAAAAGAGTCCTACTGAGCACAATATGACTTAACTACTGGAGAAAGTTTCGATACTTCTTGCCAAGTAGGTCGACGAGTTTCTTCTTTCTATTGTCGCATCTGCTTTAAAACGAAATTGTTTTCTTGTTTTTTTCCTAAGTTTTAGAGAGGCCCACTCATCTTTCATAACCGTTATTCTTCGTACTGCATTTTCTTTAGCAGACGTGGCCAACCCATTTCCAAACAGAGTTCCTTGAAGGTACCACCATGACAGGCGTTCTTTTCTCTACAGTTCCGTGCAACCGCGTTACTCTTATAATGTCACGTCTGTGATAGACTATGAGAAAGAGAATAATATTTGCGAAGGAAGTATTGGAGAACCGAAAAATTGTGATAAAATTGCAATTCCGCCAGTGGCGTAGAATTTGGAAAGTTTTAACCAGTCACTTGCCCCTGTTGTACGCCTCTGATGGTAGCCAAAAATGTTTATTTAACATAATTTAGTGGGGTCAAATATAACAATAATACGTCAAATAGTTTTAAAGTACTGGACAGAAATTATTTTTAAATTTTTAACTCAGAACGATGACACATTTTATCGAGGTGATTTGGGTTAAAGCTTCATAATTTGAGCTCTGGATTCTATAGTTGAAATATTTCCAATTAGTAATGAATCACCCTGTATACTAGATTTGTGACTTTTCTTTTTTCCTGTGCATTCTTAATTTCAATTTAGTGCTAAAATCATAGATCAAGAAATTTTGTATTTTTGGCAAATTAAAACTTCAACATTTTTAATATCAATATTTTTGCTTATATTTTATTTTACTAATAAGATAGGGAAGGGTTTTAGTTTTTGTTATAAAGGGGTGAAATTTTACTTTTTTATCCCGGGATGGCGAAACTGCTAGCGCCTACCCTGATTCTCATAGTAGGTAGAATTCTTATTTTGTGGCGTTTTATTTTAAACTCTTTACTAATAAAACCAATCCAGCAACGGGTTTAAAATCACAATCTCATCGTTACAAAATAGCAAAAACGTCAAAATACCGACTGCAAAGTAGAAAGAATAAAAATCAAAATAACATTCTCTCGAACTGAACTCGACGATGCGGACTGCCATCAACAATAACAACTCGTTTTTGTCCATTTCCCTCTGTCATCAGCAGATTGAAATTGTCCGGAATTTTATCATTCATTCTCACAATAGGGGTGTAATATCATTTAGTACAGATTTATCGACCTTTCACAAACTACACTGGATACCAGTGTTGAAATTAAATCGTTTTAAATGCTCAAATACAGAGGTTATGTAAAATATCAGTATTTTTTTATAAAAAACTACTATAAAACTAAAAATTAATGAACATAGCTTTGTAAAGTACTGTAGAAAAAATTAGTTTTAATTCTATTTCGCTTAATTTATTAATGTATTTACTTTTTAATAATCTTTTAATTTTATTTTTAAAACGAGATCGGTACGCCACTGGTAGAATTGCATTTCAGAAAGATCGAATATCGATTATAGAAAGTTCGGGGTTCAGATAGATCCCGCTAGAGTGGCAGGGGCCGAGAGCCATTAGTATAAGTAGGTCAGTAGCTTGATACAAAAAACTCAACCCCCGACGAAAAAGCTTACCTTGAAGCTACCTTCAAAACTCCCGAAAACTACCATTTAGACGAACAATTCAAACGCAAGACCGAACAAAACGTTCTTCAGACACCTGCCGCCCCAGTCCCACCTTTGGATGTCGAAAACCCGCTCATTTCCCCATTCACCATCCAAGACATCCAATATGCCTGCCAAGCAGGCAAAAACACGTCCTCCGGGCCTGATTCCATACGCAGAAGAACGCTGAAGCATCTTCCTAAAACCATCTTTTCCATCCTCACCCTTCTCCTAAACTCCTGTCTCTCCCTCTCCTATTTTCCACTTGCCTGGAAATCCGCTAGCACCAATTTGATCCCCAAACCAGGCAAGGACCCCAAATCCATAAATTCATACAGGCCCATCTCTTCTAGGGAAACTCCTCGAGCTTCTGCTCAAGAAAAGAATCAGGGAATTTTGTGAAGAAAGAAATATCATCTGTCAATCCCAACATGGTTTCAGACCTCACCACTCCACACAGCACGCAATCTCCTCCCTCCACACTACTGCGGTCACTGCAGTAAATTACCAACAAATTTCTTCAACCAGACGTTTAAAAGCCTTCGACCAAGTCTTGCACACCGAACCAGTCAAAAAGCTTATGAACATAGGTCCCCCCTAAATCTCCAAACTCATACAACTTCTACCACACTGACAGAAAAATTACCGTCAAAGTGGGCAACTCATTTACCCCACTCGCAGGCATCCCACAGGGCTCCGTCTTGGCCCCTCTCCTCTACCTCATCTATATACACAGTTTTCCTTCAAACCACCCTTCGTGCAAATGCCTCCTATACGCCGACTATACAGCTCTAATCTAGGTAGCCAAAAATACTAACCAACTAAATACTCGAACCCAAAATCTGTTAAACCAGTATTCTCGCTGGTGTAGCAAATGGAGGGTCTCATTAAATCCACAGAAAACACAATTTATTGTCTTTAAATACCCATATTCTCAAAGAACCTCCCAGAGCCTCCAACTTGTAAATGTAAATCTCATGGGAGTCAGACTCGCTCAACAGACTGAAGTTGACTATTTGGGGGTACGATTCACTAGTACACTCAGCTGGTCCTCTGATATCCAACGCTCTCTTGATGAGATGTGAAAACGAGCCAGCTTACTTGGGGCTTTAAGCGGACGAATGAGGCGTTGAAATATAATGGCGTACTTCCCACACACCTGGCCTACCAATTCACCACATTCGAGAGACGTATACTCAGATGTTGCCAATACCTCCCCTATCGCTCTCCCAGCGAAGACGTCTTTGAAAACATCTCCAACACCCCCACCCTTACACGTTTCCAAACCCTCAGGAAACAGTACGTCCCTCGCACGCTGAAAGGCACCAACACACACTCCCAAGACACACTACAAACCCCATGGCGAGCACGCTGACTCCCACTTTTTGAAAACCGAAAAGAAAAATGTCGCAACCAAATCTAAGACTACTTTCAGACTCCCAAGACCTCCCCCTCACCGCTGAACTCCAGGATCTGCTGGAATCAGCCCCCTCTAAGCATCAGATAAAACCCTTGCCAATCTTATAATTAGAATTCATACTATTTGTACAGTATCGTGGTTTAGGTTTCCCTAGATCATATTCCTCACCTTATACTTGGACTTGTCCACTTACGAGGTTGGAAATAGCAAAATTGGCGTTTTTTTTTTGAGGAACACACCCTGTCACACAGGTCCCATACGCGCACATGATAACTTAGGAAAATAGCTAGGTTACTTATTGTAATCAGGGCAAACCACCCTGAAAAGGAGGATAACTCATATAGCCATGGTATTAGGAAAACAAAATGTCCTATACAAATGTAATAACTTATGTAAAAGTCAATATTAAACTAAAAACAAAAACATATCGCACATGACGTATTGTCGTAACGCCGAAAGACGAAATAATTAAAACGACGATTTAATGTGATACCTACCCATAAGCCGTATTTTAGTATATATAGGTAGATAAATCAATCGCACGTACCTACTACATCTATCTGCATAAAAGACTTGTGTTGTGAACAAAAATAAATTGTGCCTATCTTAAGTTGTGTGTATTTCACTGCGGTACCCTAGACAATACAAAAAAGCCTACACTAAACATATTTAGATACCTAAAAGGACAAATCTATTTGGGTAAAATCGTTACTATTAAAGTTGGAGGTGACTGTGACAAACTGTAAAAAGTATATGACTGAAGAATAGTATCCAACTGATCCTCAAATGTGGTCATCTTAAAGGTAAGAAATGACTCAAAATCAGTCCCACATAAATATAATTTATTGTTTATAGGTCATCAGATCTACAAAGGAAAAATATTTATGTCACAAAATTAAAACTATAGACTAAAAAACTAAGTATACATACCTAAGTAAAGATCAATATGCGTGAAAAACAGTGTATAAGGAGATGTCTCTAACGTGATTATTTAAAAGTACCATATAAAAATATTTATTACAATGTATCGACACAAGCTTAGCACAAAAGAGTGTACAAAATTGTGAAAATACAAGAAAATCAAAAGTGGGAAAAATTGGTGAGGCTTAGCAATAATAAAAATGTAATAAAATAGACAAAGAACAGTTAAATATTAAAATGAAATAACAACCTTTACAAAAAGAGGTTGTTAGTAAGTGGACAAAAGATATACAAAAGTCTCAGGTACGAAACGAGTAAGTGGCGTATGCTTGCATAATCATAAGACGGTGAAATCACCAAGTTTAAAGGATAGTCGATCCAATAAAGGATCGAAAGTGTTGGGATATTGATGGTGGTGAGAAAAGTTGAAGGTAGGCAACACCAAAGGAGAGAAAGAAAAGTTAAAACCCCGACAAAAATGGGGCTAACTGTGTTTACACCAGATCTATCAAACATTATCACATACAACGTAGTGAAATTACAACCAAAGGTCTCGTTTATGCTTACCTATCACAATCAAGATGAATGTGGA
This sequence comes from Psylliodes chrysocephalus, assembly GCA_927349885.1. NCBI lineage: Eukaryota > Metazoa > Arthropoda > Insecta > Coleoptera > Chrysomelidae > Psylliodes > Psylliodes chrysocephalus. The sequence continues at coordinate 77,780,893 of OV651815.1, forward strand.
GAAGTTGGAAAAGTTCAACTTCAGTTAGACAAATTAAACTTCAGTAAGTAATTAAAAGTAAAAGTGAAAATAATCTGTTGATAGTACAGGGCTTAGTAACGTAGTCTAAGATGGCGTAATATGACATGATTATGCACCTACCTAAATACAAAAATTATTAGACCAGAGAAAGGAAAGTAAATTAGCATCTGAAATAATAAACAAATGTACCTAAAAGAAAATCAAGAAATCATATGAGAGATTAGGAGGATAACTCAGGTAAAGTTAACAATTAAAAAATAAAGCATGAATAACCCGAGTAAAACAAGACTCTACTACTATTAAGAAAAAGAAGAGGACTTGTTTTGAAATCATCTTCCCACACCGAATTCTTAACTTTGAAGTGCTATTAATTAAGTTACAACTTGATTGACGATTGAAATGGATGTAAAAAAACTGCTAGTCTATAGAGCAATACAATCTTGACTATAAACCATTTTCAATTGTAAAAAAAGTGTTTTAAGATTCAAATAAAAATTAATAGTTATGTAGTTTTATAATTTTTCTACCGTAATTATTATAATCATTGCTAAAATTGCCTGGTATAATGTGTCCAGAATATTAAAAACCATAATTCCTATATAATATACCTAATTAAATGTATTTCATTGTGGACAACAAAATGAAGCAGTTGGAATAACAGCTATGCAAACAGAGTTAAAGTAGCAATTAGCCTAAAAAACTGCACACTAACACTGTATGTAGAATGTTCGGTAATAGTGCTATTTATTTAAAAAATAATTACATTTATAACTAATTATTATTATTATTATTATTATAAACCTATTCAATGCATATAAACTCTAATCCAAAATCTTTATTTATTCGTATAACAAGCCGTTTTTTTCTATCATAAGCAATACAGCACGAATCCTCTCCAAATCTCATCTCAACCCGCATCCCTCCCGATTCTCATCCCTCCCGCGTCTCCTTGTGTCAATCATTTGCGATAAAACACCACCCAAACCATCGTGGTAGTCATCGGCTGTTGTTTCGCCCCCATTTTCTGTTCGAGTTGAGTTTCGCGAGCACTCCACCACTCTTGACTACATGAAGAGACTCTTGAAACGTGCCGATCATTTGTTTGATGAATCTCTACTCCGGCTGACTTTTCCTCTCTAATAACAACTCTAAAGCTGACTCTACTTCCACTCTAATCTCTAATGCCCTCCTACCGTCCATTCTGGTTTTTTTATTATTAAACTTGAATAACGTTTGCAAATAATTATAGAGAATAGTTTCCTTCAAATTTTTTCACTTAAATTTTGTAAAATAAAAAAAAAACATTTTTTTACATTTATTAGATAAAGACAAATTGGTCATTTAAAAACTTATATTGTTTCGTGGTCTTTAAAGTAATATTAAAAAACTTGAAAACTCCTATATTGCTTACACAAGGTGCTTTCCTGATACATATAGTTTCATAAGATACCGACCAGAAACGTATTCACAAACACTTTTGTTCTTGGTATAAAACTATAAGTAACCAATAAACCAATAAACCAATAGCAAATAAAAATCTATTATTGCGCGAACGTCAAATGCCAACATAACATAAAATAACCTCGTTTTATAGAATTTTGCTTGTTTCTTTATAGTTTTTTTTTTTCTTAAATGTACAAAAAAGTGTGTTTATTTTAGCCCAGATAGCACACAACGTCCATTGAACATTCATATTTTGTAAAAAATAATGTCCTGGATGTCCATGAATTTTATATGGATGTCAGTTGGACTTTGGACATCCTTTTTTCGTTATTCAGGATATCTAATGGAGGTCCAAAAATGTCCTTGATGGGTACAATAAAAATGACAAAGGTTACGTGATTTTACTATAAATTTTGCAGATGAATAAGTATATCATAACTTAAACTATGTGTTATTATATTATAAAACCTTAAACAAATATATTATTATAATTTTTATAGCATAGTATCATTTTTAAACTACGTTTTTATTCTCCTTCGTCTTCTTCTATGTGATTATGGGCTTAATCCGAGGACTATCCACCCAGGTTTAGTTATTTTTTCAAATTTTGTTAAGTGGAAAAGCTGAACCCTCGTGCGTCGGACTTCTATCCTCGCACTTCTATCCTCGCACTCTTTCACTGCACTTGATAATTAGTTTAAATATTCTTCTGTATTCTTGGCACAGAATATTTTATTTAATTTAGTATTATTTTTAAAGTCGAATGGTCACTTTTACACTAGATATTTAGTGATTAAGTATTTAACATTTATTAACATTTCAATGTTGCACGACGATGTCAGAATCGGAAGTCCTACGTTTTTATTAAAATTTGAATCAATTCTTTCTTCTTCTTCTCCTCCTCGCTACCAAGCTGACAAGATACAAGGTAAAAGGCCATTTAGCTACTTGCAAATAAAAGAAGCTGACGAAGTAGTTCCATTTCCATTTTATTCATTTATGCTTGCGTTTATTCCATGGAGGTACTTATGCCCAGAATTTCGAGTTTTGATAGTATGTTAACTACAGAATTTGTTATCTTGTAAGAAAATAGGCATAATTTAACACTAAATTATTTAAAATGTCAAAAATTAAAAAGTAGACGGACAAATAGTTTGCTGTGACCTAACCTTACATAATTATTTACAGAAGTGATTAATAATTTATGATTGAAAATTAATGTCAATAAAAGTTATCATTATCAAATATTATATTTCAGAAATAAAAGAAACACCTCAAAAACACTGCTGTTGCAAACATATGTTAAGTGTGCTATTTTTACGATAAGAAGAGAGTGACGTCATTTTTATTATTTTTATTGTCATCGGAATAACACGAAAAAAAAACTAAGAGCAAATACGATTTGAACTTAAAGTGCAAGGAAAATTAACTTTTAAAAGTTGGTAACACTTCATGATGTTGCCGATATCACATAGTGAAAATACTTGATTCATCAATCAACATTCGTTTGTAGGTTAGGTCGTTTCGTTTGATTTGTTGTGTATTCAATTATCTTTAAAATTTACAAGAAATAGTAATTTTCATTATTAAACAGTTATGTTCATAACTGTCAGTCTTCAGTCTGAGGTAAACATTCAAAATCATTTAAAATGACTAAACCACAAATATTAGGAAATGGTAACATCTCCTTAAACTATTTTCAACTGCTTCCACTTCTATTAGCTCCATGCGTGACAGCAGCGCCAATTCATTTATGTACTAATAGACTATTTTTGCCTATACTGACAATACAATGTTTAATGGAATTCTAAATTAAAAAGTGTATATGTTAGTTTTAATAAAAATATATGGATTTATAAAACAAGTAAAACATTAATTTATTTTTATTATATATTTTTGTGGCTTAAACAAAAAAAAATTAAGTATAATCAATAAAAATCAATAACAAAATATAGGCAGTCAATAGTATTTACGGAAAAATGTATGAGAAGTTGCCTGAGTCTAATAAATTGCCTTTAAAGAATTAACCTATTCTGTCAAAATAAAAAAATACCATTAAGTTAAAGCGTGAAGTTAAAATATATAAACAGAAAGATTGTTATTTATATTTTCATTTTTGTGCGAAAGAAAACATGGAATGAATAATTTAAACTGGTTGACATAAAAACAGTACATTTAAAATAACAACAAACAGTAGGAAAGCAAAGAAGACAAATAATTCCGGGAAAATTAACTCGAAAAATACCAAAAACATGCAAGGTTAAACTATTGATTACTTAAAACAATCGATAGTTTTCGATACTAACACACTATCGATAATATCGATAGTATCCGACCACTAAATGTCAGTCACAAAGCCAGAGAGCATAGCGATAGTGGGGATATCTTAGTTGCCACATGTTGGCTGTGAAAGCACGGCTATGCCTAATATAAAATAATAAGTACTGTATTTCAGAGAGTTGAAGATGCCTTACAACTAATAATTCTTACGGTGAATCGTATTGCAGCACAACAAAGGTGATTCAAAAGTAAAAACCCACCGAAGAAACGACAATGTTCAAAACCTATTGTTGGGATTGATGTCTTTGAACAAAATGCTTTCAGAAACGTTATTTATGAGATGTACAGAAACAGTGTGTATTGTTACGTCCAGGAAAATATGAAAAAACCATTATTAAAATACATTAAATGAATTATTACACTTTTAAATAAATCCTTGAATAAAAATAATTATCTCTAATTGAAAATCATTGTAAACATTTCAAAATAAAAACATATACGTTGTACTATTAACACAACCTGGATTAATTGTGTCGAAGTAACGAAATAGCAAAATCAGCAAATAGTTAATAGGTATAAATTCGACACTGTTTTCCTGATTACTGTTACGAGGACAGTTCTCCTTCTGCTTTACTGAGAGGTATTAGTCGTGGAGAAAGAACCGTGGCGTGCCACTGATGGGGAATGTTTTGGTAAGGCCCTTTTATACATTGTTATTATCTGTTTTATATTTTGAGTATTAATTATTAATTGATGAATAAAATTGTTATGTTTTAATTGGACTTTTTTTTTTCATAAAGAAAGGTAACAAAATATTAAATAATTCTTTCGACCAATATGTATTTTTCCGTGGTTCTAGATCGTCACGAATATGTTAAAATTAAAAGGTAAAGCTTGTATCAGTTTGTTTTTTCTTTGATGGGACATGGGATATTCAAAAATGGTACAGTTAGATGTTCCTGACAAGACTCTGATAAGAAAAGTGCAGGGTAAACCAAAGTTGGTGGTACAAGGTACTTAAATATTATATTTAAATTTAAATTTAGTAGTTACTTATAGGTAATACGATTTGCCTTTTTTTTAATTTAGTGATAGCATATTGTTAAATTTTTGGTATGTTTAATTGTTGGTATAACGCTTGTAAGTATATAGACCTGCATGCAGGTACATCTTCTAGATTTATTTCTGGAGCAGAGTTGGTATTTTCTTCTAAGACACAGTATGGTGATTACCATGCCAAAATTAATAGAGAACACTTTCTGCATTGGTTTGAATATCAGCTTATAATGAATTTAGAAGAACCTTCTGCAATAATTATGGATAATGCCACTTACCACAGTACGGTCGTCAATAAAGTGTCGACAACAGCTGCCAAAAAAGCTAATATAGAGAGCTGGTTAACTAAACACGGTATTCCTTTTGAAAAAACTTTGGTCAAAACACAGTTATTAAATTTCGTCCAAATGTAAGTTATTGTAAAAATTTCTAAATGCAATATGTTAATACTAAACTAATCCATATTAAAGTTTAAATCCTCAAAGTATTAAAGCACAAAAAGAAATTCTACTTTTCCTAAACATTTTATAGTTTTTATTAAATCATTTACTGACGTAACAATAGATGATAAAGTGTGTTCAAAATAAAAAAAAAGTTTTAAAAAATTAATCATTTGTAGGAATAAATCACCATAAATATATGAAGCTGATATGTTAGCAGAAAAATATGGACATAAGGTACTTCGACTACCTCCTTACCATAATTATTCAACTGCGTCAGGTGGCAAACAAGTGTTGAATATTTAATATACCAGTGGTTCCATTTAATTTTAGTTAAACCGTATCTTCTAATCTAACAGGTGCTCTTTTTCTCTTAGAAAATCAGCTATAAATACATAATTTTATTTCTTTTACTAAATTGTCTAGTATTTACTCGGCAAACCGAAGATTTATTTAATATTTTCCCCTAGATTTGTTTTTTTTTAATACCTTGTTTAGTCAAATAATTCCTAATAATTTTATTTATTAATTATATTTTAAACAAATACTTTTTTATAATTCCTAACTTCCCAAAGTGCCTCAAACATGGTTAAAGGTTATAATGGCAAATCGCGCCGAAATATCGCACAATCTAATGGCGCAATCTAACAACGTTCAATTTTTGATACGACGCCGATGCAAATTCAAAATCGCCAAATCCTTGGTCCTGGCAAAATTGAACCCTCCGTTGCATAAAATGTAAATGAGAAGCGGAGAAGAGAAGCATGGCTGCCAGCTGCCATAAAACAATTTCCTCTTGGATTACATTCATAGTTGAGTCACGTTCTTCGATGACATACACAAAATTGAGCCAGGAGAATAGAGAATGAAATGTGGCGTCCCCTGGCGTATCCCCGACGCTATCGCAGGGATATACGCCCTTATAGTACCCCTAGAAAGAGCTGCTATTGTTCGATATTAACGATACGGACTAGATGTGGGAATTATTGCATGATATGTCATAGGCGTACTATGAAAAATTTCGAGTACAAAAACTTATTTATTTATTCACTACTTTAACTTTTCCGAACTGATATAATAAGTCTAAGTCTAATAAGTATAATAAGTCTAAGATTCCAAAGATTCAATCAATTTTCAAAGTTTATTTAAGAGCAAGTATCTTTATCTACAATTCTTCGGTGAAAAACGTTTATGATATTCAATTGTTTAAAAATTTAAATTTTTAGGTGTCATTTATGTCATACAGTTTTAAATGTATTTTTCGCGGCATAAATCAACATGAACGTTTATGATAGATTATGGTATTTAGACATGTCTGATTGGTCTAAATAACATAATCTGTCATAAGCGTTCATGTTAGTTTATGTCGCGAATAATACCTTTTAGTGTCGACCTCTGGAACCATGTTACGGATTTTTTAATAGTTGTAACGCTGGGCTACAGTATTAAATAATAATGATAATAATGAATTTATTTAGACCAATTTACAAAATACAATAACACAATCTTGAGATAGGTATAAATAAATGAAAAGAAATCTATAAGTGAATTTTTCACTTGTTTCGATACAATTAAAATCACAAAATCAATAACATAGAAAAACTTACAATAAATACAAAAAAATTATAGATAATAAAATTACAAAGATCAGAAAGTATTAGTATAGCTTAATATGTATATACAAATATATTTAGATACAATAAATTTAGATAAATAAAAAAAAACAGTTATTAAAGCTCAGAAAGATGTAATATATACAAATAGAGAACGCTGGATTTTTGACTGTCGAGTTTGTTCGAGTAGGTATGATTTTAAATATTTTTTTAATTTATGCGGATTAGTTATTACTCTAAATTCTAGTGGAATCGTAATAAACAATTTTGGGCATGTATGTACAGGAACGCTGCCCCAATTCATTGCATGTAGGGAATTCGTGTGTAGTAAGTGTCTGAAGATACAGCGAATTTCTTATTAATGTAGTAAGAAAAAACGATTTTGAAATAATAGAGCTGACGAATATCAAAAATCTTTGCCTCAATATATAATTGGTCAGTGGTAAATGTCAGGTCCTTTTTATATATTAATTTTAGAAATCTTCTCTGTAAAATCTTTAATGGATGAAGGTGAGTTTTCAATGCATTACCCCAAATAAGAAGACCATATCTGAGGTAACTCTCAACTAGTGCATAATAGAAGATTTTAAGCTGGTTAACGTTTAATATTGTGAAATATTTAAACTTATAGAGAATACATCTTAGTTTTTTCAAGTATAAAGAATATGTACATCACACCTCATATGCGAGTCCAAATACATACCCTGATATTTCATGTTACTTACTGAATTTACTGGTAATAATATTTAGTTGATTGAAGGAGGGAGCTGTGAATTTATTGCAGAAAAAAGGTATGTAAAAGGTTTTTTCAACGTTTATTGTTTATAGTTTAACCAGTTTTGTATTGCAGGAAAATCGTTTTCCACCATATTTTTCAGTTGCTCCCATGTGTCAGCAGTATAGTAAATCGCCGTTTCATCTGCGAACCCCAAAATTTTACCCTTCGACCTAATCGAAAATAAACTATTTATGTACAAATTGAATAGGAGCGGACCTAAGATAATGCCTTGGGGCACACCATATTTAATGGACATAAAGTTACTGTAGCTATTGGCTATCCTTACGGGTTGCATTCTTTCATTTAAATAGTTAATAAATAAATTTAATGAAGTGCTTCTCAATATCTTCCAATGTTTGAAGGAGAATGTGATGGCATACCGTGTCAAATGCCTTTGATAGATCAAGAAACACGCATAAACAAGGTTTACTGGGGTCTAATGATGCATATATTTTTTGTGTTAACGCCGAAATCGCATCTTCTTTTTTCTTAAAACCATATTGGCTGTTTGATAATGAATTGTATTTAGTTAAGTATGAGTTTAGGCGAGTTTCCAAAACTTTTTCAAATACCATGGAAAAACTAGATATAAGAGATATTGGACGATAATTTATTACATTACGACAGTTTCTTTTAGACAGGATGGTCATTTACCATTCTCCGTACAAAAATTAAAAATACAGGCTGTCCGCCGAGAAGGTATAGGTACTACTTTGTTTTGCCGCCATTTTAGTAAACATTAGTCTTGACAGTTCATATTTGGCGGTCGTGAAGTAGACACGTGGCAAATTTATTATGGAAAAATATTCGATAAACCAACGTGTTTTAATCGTTTTAACAAAATCAATCATCGATTACTGTGACGATGAGAAAGTTACGTGAAACTTTTGGGAGAAATAACGTGCCAACAAAACGCACTATTTATCGTGTAGTGAATGATTTCGAAGAAAGAGGGTCTGTAGGTGATAGGCCCAAGCATGGACTACAATGTACTGCAAGATCGGCTGAAAACATTACTGCTGCTCAAGAAAGTGTTCAAAACAATCCATCAACCTCAATTCGATGCCGTGCTCAGAAGCTTGGTCTTCAAAGAACAACTTTGGCCACAATTTTGCAAAAGGATGTGCATTTGTTTCCATATAAGATTCAGTTGACACAAGAGCTTCTTCCACAAGACCATTTTCGCCGCCGTACATATGCCAATAGAATGTTACAGCTCGCCCATGACAACCCCGATTTTCATGAAAAAATCATAATGAGTGACGAGGCACATTTTCATTTGAATGGATATGTGAATAAACAATATAATCGGTTCTGGGCAATGGAAAACCCTCAAATTATTCATCAGTCACCTTTGCATACATTAAAAGTGACAGTCTGTTGTGCAATTTGGACAGGAGGAATCATTGGACCTTACTTCTTTGAAAATGAAAACGGCGTAACGGTAACTGTGAATGGGGAGCGATATCGTGATATGATTGAAAACTTTTTAACGCCACAACTGCATGCTTTGGGCTTGATTAACATGTGGTATCAACAAGACGGTGCCATATCGCATACAGCCAGGATTACAATGGAATTACTGCGAGACCTCTTTCCAAAACAAGTTATTTCAAGAAATGGTGATGTTGATTGTCACCTGATTTGACTGCTCCGGACTTCTTTTTGTGGGGATATTTGAAAAGCAAGGTTTATGCAAACAAACCAGAAACGCTTGAGCAACTGAAACAAAATATTCGTGATGAAATTAATGAAATACCGCGTGAAATGTGTGAGAATGTAATGAAAAATATGCTCGAAAGGGCTCGCATTTGTGAGGCTAACAGAGGCGGAAATTTATCTGATATTGTATTCCATACATAATTGCCGACATTAAATAAAACATGTATCAATATAAGATCCATTCTCTTTCATTTAATCAAAAATTATAAACAAACAAAGTAGTATACTTTCCCGGCGGACATCCTGTATGTGATAAAGGCTCTTCAATATAAGGTGACACGATTCTTAAAATATTTTTGTTTTTAAATTATTTATTATATTTTTTATTTCTTTTGCATCAGTAGGGTACAACACAAAACTATTTGGGAAACATGTATTTGTATAATTTGTTTTCCTAGAGTTTCTCCTATATTTACAAATATTTTTGGGTTGGATCTGTCAGTAAATTTCCCATTTCATCCTTTATTAATTTTATTTCAGAATTCTTTTATTACATTGTGACATATCATTAATAATTTTCCATGTTGCTGTGAATCAGATTTATTTTTATTTCTGAGATTTTGATAATATGTATATTTGCACTTTTTAATTAAATTTGTTATATTATTTCTTACATTTTTGTATTCACTTTTTAAATTTTCATTATTAGGATACTTTTTACTTGTTTGCGTAGTTTATTTTTATTATGAATTGTTCTGACCAGTTCATTAGTTATCCAGGGTGCAATTTTTGTACACTTATTTATGTGGGATATTATAATGTCCACGAATTCTTTTGTTACAGAGTCAGGTTCACTGATTTCAAAGATATTATTCCAAGAAATCTGGTGAAATTGGTGTGGTTTAATATACGATACGATTAGACATATTTTTGTTATTATTAAAATTGTGAATTAACTGTAACGCCGTGGAATAATGATCTGTAATATTAGTTTTTATTATTAAAAGTATAACGTGTTCCAACATCGACTGGTTTTGTACTTTTACAAAAATATGGTCAAGGCATGCCTTGTAGTTTCATTGAACCCTTGTTGGACTATTTATAATTGAACTATAACCAAATTCACTAAATATGTTAATAGTTGTTATATCGAATGACATGTTTTGGATATTGTTTTTTATTGTTTATGTGGTAAAAATATATACTTATAAAAAAAATAATTATTACTAGATGGTAAATGCATAAAATTCCCGTAAAACTACTGCGTTTCACTATGTCAATGTTTACGAATCACCCTGTATAAATGGCACCTAATATTTTTGTATAAATTATCATTAGACATGATAAATATAGCAATAATGTATTTTTTAGACGTCTAGAACAATAAAAGTATTTATCAAAAACATGTCTTTACTTATTTATGGTCCACCCTGTAAAGGAAAATAATTTTTGACCCCTTTTCATCTTCGTAGAATGTCAAAAGGTGTTAGAATAAGATTTTTCACAAAAAGGTATAATCGATTAGCTTTCTCCTGAAATAAACGTTATCAATTAAGTAGTATTTCTAAAGTTTAACACCCTGTATCTCAAAAAACAGTCATAGGATTTGAATGGTCCCATGGACACTATTGCTTAAGACGTCGAGAACTGAAACATATAAAAAATTTATGACATTTAACAGATCGTCACTTTTCCATAAGCGGTGTGCGGGGTCCTTTCTCTGTGTGATGGCCAGTGATAAGCAATTAATTATTTAAAAGATTCACTTTCTCATGTGATATTGCTGTTAGTATTACGTATTGCAGTAACCATTTTTTTTACTTTGAAAGTTATGTTCCAAATATTTATAAAGAATGAACATTATGTAGATTTTTTTAAATTATCAAATGCTAATGAAGTTGGAAATAAATTATCAAATGCTAATGAAGTTGGAAATAAACAAATAAATAGTATTACAAATTTAAATCAATAAGTACCTTTTAAGCAAGTTTATTGGAATTGATCACAACATGTGTCCTAAATTCTGTCCTTCTTTCTCGGCGGATGAATATTATTCCAAAAGAGTTTGCTAATTCCAGGAATCAGTCAGGAACTTTGATAGTACTTTCTAACAGGTAAGGTACAATCAGTTTTTACTAATATAGGTACAATTGCTATTGGTAAACTTATTGTACCTATTATTTTGCAACTCACAAGTGTATGTTATTACAAATTATTTAATTTATTTGGTATAATTACTAATTTAAATCAAAATTTTTAGGAACACAGCTTCAAAATGTCTTTCCTTCAAGAACATCTCATTTCCTTCGTTTTCAAAATCAGCAAACTTTTTAAATTTCGGGGCATCCAGTGAGTTGAAATTTATCTCTGCCCAATAGAAATAAAATCATTTAGTTATTTTTATTAAACAATGGTGAGTTTATTAATATAATAATTATGTTGCATTTTTGTCAGGGGCGACTACCAGAAAATAAAATACTAATTAAAAATCATTATTTATTTGTTTATTTTATAATTTTTCCTATCGTCTCGACACATACTATGAGTGTTATTTATTAATCCCCTCTAAATCCTTCCTAGAATAACAATTTATTGAATTTATGAACTTTGACTGGACTATAGACGGCCGCGGTAAGATTGAGGCCCCCGCCTCCATGGCAACGTAGTGGTCGTCTGTTCTAGTATATATTAAGGGCACAATTTTTTCGCGACAGATTAGTATTTAGAATCATTTAGATCAGCCATACTCAACTTGTGACGCGCGGGCCGCTTTTTTTGCGGCCCAAAACACTATTATTGATCGCAGCGCTAAATAAAACGCTAACCTTTAAATAAACGTTTGGAATTTGTGGGGTTACTGCAAAAACAGAATAGTTCCCCTTTTGAAAATTTCGAGTTAAGTAGGTTTCTTTCTACAAGTGTGAACGAAGTATATATTCATGATAAAACAGATAGCCAATAAAAACTAACTCCATATCAATACTGTTACGCAGCACCCTGTAGCGTCCTGCGGTCGTCATAAGTAAAGGTACGAGTAAATGAAGAAGATAGAATATTCCCGAAATGTCTCGAAATGTCATTCCTTGTCAAAGAAAAGTCCAGATTGTTCGAGAAGGGTCTAGAAGGTCGAGGCAAGCTATATAAGGCGAGGACCTGACGTCAGAGTTTCAGTTTTATGATAGACGTTAAACGTTAATGTTATCAGTTAAAGTTATTGTGTCAGTTGAATTGAGTTATTGTAAAAGTTGAGTTCAAATAAATTGTGATACCAAAAACCAGCGTAACAATACATTAACAATATGCACAAATAAGATGGAGTGACATTTATACCAAAACATAATCATAACATTGTGTTCAATTGTTATGTATATCTACCAAAACCAGATAATAGACATATAACTTATTTTTGCTAAATATATTTAGTCTGGTTCCTAATAGTGTTTCTGCCAAAACAAGATAAAGGCCAGAACCGAGGGAAAACCACTAAGATCGAAACGTACCAGCCACGGCAAATAATAATAATAATAGCCGTCCCGTTCCCCGCACAAGCTTAGCTTTTGGGGTTAAAATTCACTCGTAAGGGGGTGAATTAGAGAGAGTATTATTATTATATTATTATTTTGGCAGTGGTTTACCGCTACTTATTTTAGTTGAATGTGTTTAAAATACTGCATCCATTTGTTTTGTTATGACTAGAGCTGTCTCTGGCCTTTCTCGATTGTTCTGAAATCCAAAAGATGATTACGTCACCCTTTCTTTCCGCGAAACAGCTAACCTTCAACAACCACTAGATAACAGCACGTGATTTCCGAATCTCCGTAGTGAACGAGTGATTGGTCAAGATGTAACGGGTGATTGGTCAAGCTGTAACGAGTGATTGGTCAAGCTGTAACGAGCGAATCTTTATGTGAAAATATGTAAATAAAAGTATTAGTGGCAACAGGCGAATTTGAATTTTAACCATACTTTCTAATAGACAACTTGTATCGAAAGATTCAGCTATCCTAAGTACATTCCACCAGAAAAATAGATTTAATTTATCAATGGGCGAGGGTGGCATTCGGCTTTATATGCCAAACTCGCACAGTATTTATTTAGAAGAATGCATGAAAGGATAAAACAAAGTTTTGAAAATACTACAAGAAGAAGGATTTACTAAAATTTTGCAAAGTTAGGTGTTACATCTGATGAATTTCACCATTATTATCACAATCTACCTGTATCCAATAATGTTAAAGACCCCGTACCTGAATCTTCGACTGAAGATAGTGACACATGCATTGAATTATGATTTGTATGTAGAGTTAAAATAAGCTAAGTGACGTTTTCTTCTCTTTTTTCTACCAATTATTGACAGATTCTTAGTTTATACTTTGTGAACAATGTTTTCAATGCCTTCTTTATAGTTAATAAACAGTTTGAAGCTTTTACTGATTTTTTATTCAATTTTAAACTTATGAACAGTGTTTTATCTTGTTTTTGCAGTAACCCAACGGGATTTATTTATGTTTTATATCCCCACTAATTAATTTTAGATAAATGGCCTTAAAAAAAGGTCATCATCCAAAAATATTGCGGCCCGTGTAATATAGGCCCGAAGGAAAAAAAGGTTGAGTATGGCTGAATTTAGATGATGAGGCGTCAGGGGAATGTTCTGCTTTTTTAAAGTTGTTTTGTAGTTTTCGCGGAATTTTTGAAAGCACCATGCTAAATGATTGACCTTAACGCTTTAGCTATGATATCATTAATAAATAGAAATTTAGTTCTGGAGAAATATAGATCGTACAGCAGATTTCATGCAATTTCAGAAAAATTAAAAACAATATAAATATGTCGATTTTCATATTTTTGTTTAAAATAAATGTTTTTGTAAGATGTTTTACTATAAGAAATATATTTCATTTTGTTTATTGACTATTGACAAGGCGCAGTGAGCAGTGTGGTATTTTTTCTATGTTAATGAAAGAGTACAAAATAAATAAATAACAAATTTTCCATAATTCCCGCCCTCAAAGCTAATTGGCGCCCTCCCACCTTCTCAGCTCACGAGCCGCCACTGAATTTCGTAATATTCTAATCTTAAGTTTGTATTGTTTTTTACCAAAATTTTTTAGTTTTTTACTATTCCTATATTTGTTATCCTATTTTGTGCACTGGGTGCCACTATTATTAAAATGACCTAACATAATTTCTTTCTATAATTTGCAATATTTTTAATATTCTTAGTTGATTTAAAAAAAATTCATAATCATCAAATCATTTTTTTTTATTTTAATAATAAGGATGATAATAATAATAATAATAATAATAATAATAATAATAATAATAATAATAATAATAATAATAATAATAATAATAATAATATGGGGGGTGGGTTGGCTCAGTGGTTAGAGTCATGACTCTGAGATCGGAAGGTCTCAGGATCGAATCCCACCGGTGGCAGGAATTTTTATTTAATTTAAAAAATTAAATATTAATTCTAATGCATAGGTAGGATTCCCCACTCGACCATTCACTGTTGGGTTCTAATTAACAGTGCTGTTCCTAAAGTGGCGCTGGGAAACAGTAACAAAGCCTACACAGAACACGAGGCTAATGGCCGTAGTAGTCGACGCCGATGACACCAAATTAAAAAAAAAATAATAATAATAATAATAATAATAATAATAATAATAATAATAATAATAATAATAATAATAATAATAATAATAATAATAATAATAATAATAATAATAATAATAATAATAATAATAATAATAATAATAATAATAATAATAATAATAATAATAATAATAATAATAATAATAATAATAATAATAATAATAATAATAATAATAATAATAATAATAATAATAATAATAATAATAATAATAATAATAATAATAATAATAATAATAATAATAATAATAATAATAATAATAATAATAATAATAATTTGGGTTCTAATTAACAGTGCTGTCCTAAAGTGGCGCTGGGAAACAGTAACAAAGCCTACACAGAACACAAGGCTAATGGCCGTAGTAGTCGACGCCGATGACACCAAATTAAAAAAAAAAAAAAAAATAATAATAATAATAATAATAATAATAATAATAATAATAATAATAATAATAATAATAATAATAATAATAATAATAATAATAATAATTAATAATAATAATAATAATAATAATAATAATAATAATAATAATAATAATAATAATAATAATAATAATAATAATAATAATAATAATAATAATAATAATAATAATAATAATAATAATAATAATTTTTATTGACCTTTGAAAACAAATAATACAAATTCCATTTTACATGCATATCCTTATAAATATCCATTTATGTTAACAAGAAATAAGGTCAATAGGCCCTTTGATCAGCATAAGCTGTTCTTCCTCAAAGGCCTGAGTACAGAGGAAAAAAAATAAAAATAATTCATTGCCTACTTAAGAGCGTAAATACCTGGGAACTTAGATAACAAAGATAATGATTGAAAAACATTTTTTTTAAGTTTTTCATAAAAAAGTTTTAGCTTTGCTATCCAAATTTGTTTATAAATTTAAATTTGTACATACATTAAACATTTTATAAATTTTCATATTTTAAAACTCATAGATTACTTAATTTCTACATTCTTGAATTGCTAATTTTCTAAATTCTTAAGTTTTAAATGTTTTTAAAATATTTTAATTCTAAATTATTAAATTCCTAAATTCCTGATTTTCAAAATTCCTAAGTTACTAAATTAAATTACTGAATCCCAAAATTTACTATATGTGTTATATGTGGAATTAGGTAAGGGCAAAGAAATCTAATCATGGTAATGTTAATTCCGTCACTCCCACTAGCAACGCTTTTTATTTTGAGGATTATTTGCATTATATTATACTCTTCTACTTCTTTAAATACTAGTATCTGTGAAAAATTTGCTTTAAGATTGTTTTGGTAAAAACTGAGAATATCTGCATCAGAGTAAATGTTAACACCATTTGTTTGTAGAAAATGTTGGTTAATGTCATTTGCATTTATAGATGAGTCGAGATTAAAGCTGGTATCTTTTTTGAATCCGGTGAACTTGTTTATTAATTTCCATTTTTCTTTACTATTAGCATTAGAAAATTTTTGTTCGAAATATATTTTCTGTTCTGTGCGAATTGCTTGTGTAATATAATTTCTTAAGAGTTTGTAATAGTCCCAGTGCGCTTTCTTTTTTGTTTTTTTATAATATTTACTAAAAGCTTTGCTGCGTAAATTAATCATAAATTTGATGTTGTCGGTAATCCAGGGCTTAGGTTTGTTTTTAACAGTAATTGTTTTAAACGGTGCATGCAAATCAAAAATTTGAGTAACACATTTATTGAATATTTCTATTTTATCATCTACGTTGTTTTCTTCAAAAATTAAATGCCAAGGGAGAGATTTTGAATCATTGTTAAAATTATTTAGATTAAATTTTGAAAAATCCCTATATGACTTTTTATTCAATATATTTTTTAAAATTTTGATATTCACAGTACATTCAACAAGAAAGTGATCTGAAAGATTCATATCTAAGACCTTCAATCTAGAGAATTCTAGGGAATCAGTTAAAATTATGTAATCTAATAGTCGATCTTTCCGTGTGGGCTCCTGCAAGATTTGCATGAGTCCAGTACCCTCTAGTAATGAATTAAAGGTCTTTGTTGTATTATTTTCAGTAAGTAAGTCAATGTTAAAATCACGGACACAAATGAAATTATTATATTCAACTGATAGTATTGATATGTCATTTTCAAAAGTATCCAGAAAATACAAATAAAATTAAAATAACCAAAAAAGGTTGACAGCTGTGTGCACGTAGTTTAGATTCAAAAGGAAAGACTTGTATTTCGTGCAACACTTTTTAATTAATAAATGCAAAGCGCTTTCGGCGTTGAGCCATCATCAGTGCTTATCTACAAAAATTGTGGATGTAAACTTACAATTTATGAATATGTGTAAAAATAAAATCTTAGTAAGACTTTTAAGTCAAAAGTTAAAATTATATATACAAGGTAATTTTGAACAAATTAACAATTAAAAGATAACAAACAGAGTGACATAACCCAGTGTTGGGAATAGTGAGTGTGGAATAAGCCCCTAAAAAATCATATCTGATCTCCAGAAGCAAGTTAGCTTGTGTGGAACTAGGAAATTATACCACCTTTACTATTCGCATTGAGTACAGTTGAAAACAAGTTAACAAATAAGTTAAAATTTAAAAAAATTTACAAATTGTGGAAAATATATTGAAATTTAAATTTAGAATGCAATAGTTAATATGAAAAAGGTTAAACGCAGAAGGCCAAAGGAAAAAAAATTAAGGTTTTTTTCCACATTATAATTGTAAAAAAGTCTACCTACTGTCCACAAACATATCCAACAAGTTCTTAGTCATCTCGCTCCCAAAATTAGATATTTCAGTATATTCACAACTTACTAAATTATAGTTATTAATATTAGTAATATTTTCAAATTTAAATTGCTTTAAAAATTTATTTTTATTAATGTTGTTTACCGTGTTCATATGACAGTGGTGACAAGCGACACTTAAAGACGTTGATCTGTCAAATGTCAAGAGAGGAGGTGCGTTCACCTCAGTGTGGAATATGTTACTCCAAGTGTGATTCGAGTGATTGGAGGTGGTTAAAGAAAATCAAAATTTGTTAGTATTGAATTTAAAGAAATTTTATTTTCCGAATTTGATATATTTGTTAGTTAAATTTAAATAAATGTTTAATATGAATTGATCTTTTTAATAATCCTTTTAATGTCAAGACAAAACAAAAATATTACTCGCGTGATTCTGATATGCCAGCCCGGGCTCTGCAGAACTTTTTTCAGAGAACCCAAGATGGCACAACTAAACCCGCGGTCTTTAGAGGTAAATCTGATGTTTAGTCTTAAAAATTCTAAATCACTCAACAAGCGTACTCATGGTTGGAATGAGACAAAATAGAGAACAAAAATTTTTTTTTATAATCATAAATTTACCATGGTCCCAAAGGTAGGCTCTGATGGGTGAAATCGAGTTTAGGAGGGGATGGCTCTCAAAGGCTTGTATTGAACGACTCGGACTCACATCATCATAGAGGGTTAGTTGAGTTGTCAAT
Organism: Psylliodes chrysocephalus; assembly: GCA_927349885.1. Lineage (NCBI taxonomy): Eukaryota > Metazoa > Arthropoda > Insecta > Coleoptera > Chrysomelidae > Psylliodes > Psylliodes chrysocephalus. The sequence continues at coordinate 77,799,314 of OV651815.1, forward strand.
GGAGTGGTATGAAATTTCTGTTAAGGTTCACTTGAGTATTGAGACAGAGGATATTGTTGTCTCTTTCAAGGATAATTTCAACATCTTGATGAAAATCTAATAAGTTGAAATTTTTTGTGTTTCAGTTGACTAATAATTTGGTGTTTTTTGTTGGGCTAAAATTATGTTGATTGAACCTCAAGTGATGTCCAAATGCAGATGTGTCCGGCTTCTTGATGTGTTCACCTATCCGGGCTCCCAAAGATCTGCAAGTTTTGCCAATGTAACTGGCATCACAATCGCTGCATTGCAACCTGTATACTCCACTCTTGTCTAACAAATTCGTTTTGTCTTCTGAGTTGACTAGATGAGAGTCTAATTTATTAATTGATTTGAAAGTTACTTTAATGTTAACTACGTTTTTAGCAAAAAAATTTGAGATGCTCTTAGCTAAGTTATTTTCCCAGAAGGGGATTGATATGTAAAAATTATTAATATGACTCAAATTAGGGTAGGCTAATTTCGGAATTTTCTCGAATTCAATTTTGTTGATTAGAGATTGAATTATGTCCGGGTCATACTCGTTGTTGAATGCAATTTGTTTAAGTATAATTAATTCTTGAAGATGGTTTTATTTAGAGGGATTGATAGAAGTCTATGAATATAGCAATAGAAAGTAGACATTTTATGTTGGTGAGGATGATTTGAAGAATAGTGTATCACGTGGTCTGTTTGGGTGGGTTTTCTATGTATGCTAAATTCAAATTTGTTACCCTATCTGTGGACAGAAAGTTTCAAAAAGTTCAAACAACATTATTTTTCGGCTTCCAGAGTGAATTGTATATTGCGATGGATAGCGTTGATTGAATTTAAAATATTAGAAGCCGTGTTGACATTACCATTTATTAGGCATAAATGTCATCCACATATCTGTGGTAGATTAAAATATTTTTATGTTGTA